>CM053626.1:5940148-5979467 GCA_028646595.1 Phalanger gymnotis | reverse complement strand
CTTCCCTTCCCTTCCCTTCCCTTCCCTTCCCTTCCCTTCCCTTCCCTTCCCTTCCCTTCCCTTCCCTTCCCTTCCCTTCCCTTCCCTTCCCTTCCCACAAAATATTTTGTATGCTCCATAAAGCACAGGCATTTGGCCTCTCTCCATGTGAACTCAGTGGGATTGCAAATTAAATTCATTGAGAGAAATTTATCATTCTTGTCTTTTGCCACATTGAGTCTTCTAGAGACACTCATCCTCCTGGCTGAAGCTCTCAGGGCTTCATTTTCCCCCCAAAAGTGTGTGTGTGTGTGTGTGTGTGTGTGTGTGTGTGTGAGTGAGTGCAGGTGCATGTGTGTGTGTATGTGTGTGTGTGTGTGTGTGTGAGTGTGTATCTGTTCCTCTCTGTGTGTCTTTGCGTCAATGAGTACATGCATGCATGTGAGCAGCTGTGTGAGTATATGGATCCTTTTATTTTTGCTTTTAGAGCCCACCATTTAAGATTATAACTGGGATATTTTGAGCACTAAATAAATGTTTATTGATTGATTGATTGTGGGTGGGGTGGGAAGTGGGCAATCAAGCCAGCCAGCAATTCTCCAATTTGCAAAGTACTTGGAATTAAAAAAGTCTATAAATGTACATTTGTATGAGTATATGCATTTATGTGTGTGCATATGTATGCATGTTTCAATGTGTGTGTGTGTGTGTGTGTATACACATACATATCAGTATATCAGCTTTAAGGGCTCTGAGTTGTGTCAGTATACACACATGCATTTAAGCAGATATATATCTGTATATGTTTGTGTGTGTGTGTTGACACAAGTACAGGCTCCCTCATACTCTCTCTTATCAACATATGAACTGATTCATTGTCTAATCTCCTCTTTTCAGTTCCCTAGTATCCCTCTCTGGGAAAGGAGGCAGAACACAGGAAAGATGGGGTTCCTTGCTTCTCAGCCAACCCTTCTGTTCCTGACCATGGCTCCATTTGTTTTGAGGCAGACAGGTTGGAAATGTAAGTGCTCCCTGTTAAAATCTCTCCGAATGCCTCCCCTCCACTTCTGCCCAATGGGGAAGCAGAGAAACATGTCCTTTCTTTGTAAAATAAAGAATGGCCATATTAAATGGAATGCTAGCATTTTGACATTCAACTCATTTTCCTAATGTTGATCACGTGAATTAACTAAGTAGCAAAATTGCTTTAAAAACTGTGAACTGAACATTAAAATCTGTCTGAGATTGCTTAAGATGTGATCTGGCCTTAGGATATGTCAAATGAAGCACAGCATTGGTGGAGGGAGCAATGGGTCTGGGGTTACAGGAAAATCCCATCTCAGATGACAATGACTTGTGTCAACTAGGGCAAGTCACTTGGATTTTTTTTCTACCTCAGTTTTCTCATCTGGAAAATGAGAAGAACTGAGATAGAAAATCTAGGACTTCCTTTCAATCTTCTGATTTCATGAGCCCATGAAGTCCTACTAAGCTGGAAAGGCCATGGCTATGGGCACAATGAGGGACTGCACGCCATTTGTCCAAGGACCAATCTAAATTTGGACACTATTCTCACCAATTGGCTTCAAGATAATGCAATTTTCAGCCCTCTACACTTATGAAGACTGTCTGATGAGGCTTGGAGGGTTTGTGATCCTCACTGAAGGGAGGAAGCACTCACAATTATCTTAGACATATTAGAGTCTCCTCATGGTGCTCTGAGGTTTCAAGGGCTCATTTGTTATGGCTGTTCTGATTTTTGTTACTGTTACTAACAAGAACAACATACTCCTTTCTATCTCCGTGATTACAATGCCTTTGGCCTTGGACAATGGATATATCATATATACAACCCTCTCTGTTTTATTTTATTGTCCTGTCTTCAAATTTCCTAAATCTTCATTGAGAAAGATATAAATACTTATTTCTTTTTTAATTCTATAAAAATTACTTAAGTCACCTACTCTTTGTGAAGCTCTGTGCTTAGAGGCAGAGACGCAAAGACAAAAAATTGATGCAGTCCTCATCCAGAAGGACTGGGAAAAAATGGATGGTATGGATAAAATGGGAATAGAAGTTCTCAACTGTATTTTTAACATCATTGTCAAAAGTATTCCCTCTAGTGATACACATTGCAACCTATCCATGCCTGCCCACATTGGACAATTCTTGTCCATGTCACTAACTATCCTTCCAAAGAGACTGTACAGGGGAACCACATGCAATTTTCTGGAGGTCTGAAGGCGAGGGAAAGTTTCAAAGAGCTTGGGAACAATATGAAGGGAAAAAGAATGGGGAGAATCAGGAAAGCGAAAAGGATAGTAACAAGGAGAGGCTTCATGAAGGAGGTGCCAACAGAATGCAGTCTTGGAGGAAGATGAGGATGCTGAAAGAGAAATGGATAGAGAGCATTTCTGACCTGGGGGATTGACCCTGTGAATACAGGGAGCTGGATGATGGCTTAGTGGGTTGGGAGGAAATCTAGTTATCTTCTCTGCCTAGAATGTAGAACATGTGAAGGGCAGAAGGGATGGTGGAACAAAGGTTAATAAGATAGGTCATGGTACTACAACTATGAAGTTATAACTTTCGAGGTCAGGCTAAGGAGCTTGGCTTTTGTTGTAGAACACTTGGTAGCCACTATAGGCTTTGGAGCAGATGATGATGATGATGACGATGATGATAGTAGCATTTACATTTATATAGTGAGTTACAGTTTGCAAAGTATTTTATAAATATTATCTCATTTGATGCTCACAGCAACCTTGGCAGTTAGGTTCTATTATTATCCTTATTTTACAGATGAGGAAATTGAGGCAAGGAGAGATTATGTGACTTGCTTAGGATCACACAACTAGTCAGATTTGAAATCACGTTACCCCTACTCTAGGCCTAACACTCTAAACAGTTTGACACTTTCCGATTAGAAGGAAATATTGGAAAAATAAGAGGCTGAAGGCAGTGAGACTCGTCATTGTTATTACAATAGCTTGGATGAGAAATGATGAACTTAACTCCAGCACCAGACATTGAGTGGAAAGAGTAGGCCAGATGTGTGGGATATTGTTGAGGCAGTTATCAACCGGACTTGGCAACAAAACCAGAGGCTTCTTGTTATGACATACAAACTATTAAGTCAAAGTTCATTTAAAGATTGAGTAAAACATCTGACTTCCAAACAATCTCATTGTCTTGGGGAAATGACTCATTTGTTTTCTCATTTCCTTTATTTTTCAACTGATAAACTTGTAGAATACCCCTGGTCTGAACACCACTCTTGGCATTCCTCTTAGGGCTGCAGTACTCATGGCTTGAAATAGGAACAAATATAAATTAGTTGGAATGGACAAGGGCAGGGAGAGCAGGCTTTGGCAGCTTCCAAATTGAGTTTGATCAAGAGAATTGTGGACACTTCCTCAGACATGCCCAAGATGTCCTTCAGCTCTCATTCCTCCTGATGGACTTTAAGGGAGACATTCTCTAAATCTGCCTGTCCGACCATTCAATTGGAGAGAACAGGTAGAACAAATTATGGCATAGAAATCAGACAGAACGACTGGACTGTGAGATGCAATTTGCATCAGGTATTCAAAGAAAAAAAGGAAAGATCCTTCGAAATGATGCAGAAAGCAGCAAGTAAAATAGAGAACAATCTGCCAAACAGTCTATAGTTGGATTCTTCACACTTAAAAAAGTCTATTTTTATGACTATAGTTCAATAGAATTATTTTTGTGTATAGATTATATATAGAGAGAATATATAGAATAGATATTATATACACACACATGTATCAATATAGAGATATGTGTGTATATGTATGTATGTATGTATTGAAAAACATTTTCCCAACAATGGGTCCACAGACTTCACTAGATTGTCAAAGGGCTCCATGTCAAAGAAAAGAAAAAAAAGAAGTTAAAAATACCTGATTTATGCAATTATGACAATGAAACGAACATGATGACGATTAAAAGAAAGCCTAAGAATTTGTAGCAGTATTACCTAGTTTTGGCTCTGGAGAAGAAGTGAGAAAATCCACCTTTCTCCTTCTACTGGATAAGTGAGGGACTGTAGGTGTGGAATCTCATATCTCACTGTTATACATGGTGTCTGTGTGTATTGCTCTTGCTGAGCTGTTTCTTCTTGGTTTTAAGGAAAAGCTCAGTGTGTGTGTGTGTGTGTGTGTGTGTGTGTAGTATATTTCAAGTGTATCATTAATAAAAAATAAAGGCATAAACAAAACATTAGTTTAAAAGCACAAAAGAATGGCTGGGGAAGTAGTAAAAAGGAATGGCAATCACAATGGTGACCAGTAGTCACCACATTGGAGGGGAGACAGAGCCTATCCCATAAGTCCCAGATCTAGGAGGTGCCTCACTCTATCAATACTGTTTTTCCCATAACCAGTCAAGGAATGAAGGTTTATTTGCATAAAAATTATAATTGTATCCATGGAAACATGTGGTACTACCATACGTGAGAGGAAAGAGAGGTCCCAGGATAGAACCTTGGTTAGTGGGTTGATATGGATCAGGACCTAGAAAGGGAGAATTGAGAATGGTCAGATAGGGAGAGGGAGAACCAGGAGAGAATAGCACAATGAAAACTTTGGAAGGAGAGAGTATCAAGGAAAAGATGGTTACCAACAATGTAAAATCATGCAGAGAAATCAAGGATGATGGTTGAGAAAAGGCAATTCATTATATTTGGCATTTAAGAAATCACTAATAATTTTGGAGAATTTAGGCTCAGTAAAATGATGAAGCTGGAAATCATATCATAGAGAACAGAATGAGAGTAGAGGACTGGGATAGAACTGAAAAGGAAGGAGAGATATAGGATGTTTAGAAAGAAGGGTAGATCAAATGGTCCTGTTTTATAAAAATAAAAAAAAATGGGAAAAGCATGGCATTATATGTGTAGGCAGCAGGGAATTACCAATAGCTAGAGATATTGTAAAGTTAAGGGAGTGGATGGGAGGGAGAAGGGTCATAGGCAAATTCATAGGGGACTATTTTGCCTATTTGATTGATAGGGAAGAGAAGAATCTATCTATCCATTTATCCATCTATCTATCTATCTATCTATCTATCTATCTATCTATCTATCTATCTACATATCAAAACAGCCAAACTTGTCTAAGGCACTGAACTTTTCAGAGCAGAAATCCTAGCAGCTGGCATAGCAATTCAGCAAATAAGCCTTTGCCTGGTACATAATAGATAATAAATAAATATCAATTGATTGAAAAAAAAACAAATGCCAGGTAAAGATCAGATGAGAAGATGTTCATAGAGATAAGAAAGAAGCTCAGCATAAATGTCCAGCAGGAATTATAGACACCCAGAAGAAAGTAGCATAATCACATCTCCACAGTACCCAACGGGCTCTGCTTTGCTGAAGAAGTAAATTTCCCTGGTTGTGCATGCTTCCTGCCCAAATATTTTCCTTATATATGTAACCTTTTAAATGTATTCCTGAGTTATATGTTCTTCCTGTGTATATGCCATTCTCCAATGGTGTTATGGGACAGTGTATGACTGCATGAGTGTAGGAATTATTCTTGTTAGTTTGTGTTTGTGTTGATTAAATGTCTTGCTCTGAAGTAGCGTCTCTTCCAATTGGCTTCATATGAGAAGAATATCCTTGGGGCTCATGAGTCGTGTTTTGGGGCATATACTGAACCAGAAAGTGCTTCAGATCTGTGGTAGATATTTTTTTGCAAGGGTGATTCATGAATGGGAGACTCAGATGACAATTTTTTAAGTAACACTTTCCAGCTTGGTAGGAAGGTGAAGGTCACCTCCATACCCTGATGAGGCTTTGGCGTTGGTACCTTTAGTTAATATCTAGCCTCTGCTCATGTGTGCTTTTCCTTAGGTCACTGGTCTATGAAAAGAACACTGGTAGCTCCATGGCAGCTAACTGAGATATTCAATCTCCCCACTCTCTGTTCTGAAACACTCTCATTTCCAAGAAATTTCTGTGGTCTGGCTTGGACTCATCCCTGTAAGGAGTCAGAGCCAAGAAGCATGAATCAGATAAGACTATAGGTGGAGGGGGAGGTAGAGAATTAGTCCTGGATCCTCCATTTGGGACTTAACATTGATTTTGCTCGGGTCCTGTGGTGAGCCTCCTGCCACTGGTCTGTAGAGTTCTGAATGTGAAGTTATGGGACTGGCTCCACTGGAAAGTGTGACAGTAAAAGAAATAGCCAGAACAATGACAGCACCCAGTGATGCATGTGTGTGTGTGTGTGTGTGTGTGTGTGTGTGTGTGTAAAATCTGATCCTCATTTTTAAAAAATATGACACAAATATTATTGTTTTTCTGTTTAAAAGATTAGGTAATAGAGACACAGAGAAATGAAATGAAATTGCTTGCCCAGAGTCACAGCTAGTAAATACCTAGGACAGAATTTGAATCCAGGTCTTCTTGACTCTGAGTCCATTAAACATAGAGTTTGGTACTGTATCCATCAAACAACATACATAGGCACACTAGAGAGAGTATTGAAGAAAATAGGAGAAATGGACCAAAGTCTGACCTTTCTTGGAATCTTATCCCCTGCTGTGATAGGAAAGAAGAGTTATAGTCTTTCTCACCAAATTTAGTTCTCATCTCTAAACAGACAGGTAGACAGACAGACAGACAGACAGACAGACAGACAGACAGACAGACAGATAGATAGATAGATAGATAGATAGATAGATAGATGGATGGATGGATGGAAATAATGGATGAATAAATAAAATAAATACACAAGTGAGTAAATTAATAGGAAAATGAATGGATGAAAGTGATCACTCTCTGAGAACAAATATTCTACTGGGGGCTACAAGATATACACTGCTAGGTATAATACAAGGTTGAGTAAGAAAGAAACCAAAGAGAGATGTGTCTAGGAATATTTGTGGAGGGAGAGAACAGTTTGATAGAAGTGATCAGGAGTTTCCCAGAGGAGGCTTAGCCTTGAAAGAAGAAAAGGACTCAGAAAGATAGAAATGAGAAGGCAGAGTGTTCTCAGCATGGAGGGGGGGCTGACTTGTATGAACACAGAGCCAGGAAATGGCTTATAGCATCAGCTAATGGCCCATTTTAACTACAAGGCAGACTATGTGAATGTAAATAATGTGAAATCAGACTAGACAGA
Organism: Phalanger gymnotis; assembly: GCA_028646595.1. Lineage (NCBI taxonomy): Eukaryota > Metazoa > Chordata > Mammalia > Diprotodontia > Phalangeridae > Phalanger > Phalanger gymnotis. Next base: position 5,972,334 of record CM053626.1, on the reverse strand, counting down.
GAGATTGGAGCCAGATTGTAGGGGGTGTTAACTTAGAGCTGTCCAGAAAAAGAACAGGCTGGCTCACAAAGCAGCAAAGTCTCCTCCACTGTAAATGTCTCCAATGACTTGGATAAGGACTTATATGGCATGCTTATCCAATTTTCAGATGACACAAAGCTGGAAGGGACAGCTAATATGTTGACTGGCAGTCTGCCTCCAAAAAGAACTTGACAGAATAGAATGATGAGCCAGCTCTAATATGACAAAATTTAATGGGGATAAATGAAAAAAAAATGCTTTTGGATCTAAAACTCTAGCTCCATAGGTATATGGTGAGGAAGAGATGTGATAGTTAGACAACAATTCAAGTGACTAAGAAAAATATCTGGGGATGCTGGGGAACATCAAGTCCACTGGCCATTTCTCATGATTGATCCTGCCACTCATAGGTCTTTGGAACAAGACCTCTAGAGGTAACAATCAGATACGATCATATTTAGAAGTCCCACCCTGGTGTTCTGCTTTTTTGATTGGTTGGAGTCTATTATATCTAGACATCCTCCAACCCACCCATACTTCATCCTGGCCATCTTCTCAGTTTCTGTCCTGGAACTCCATGCACACCTCTCTCACTCACCCTTGCTTTCCACTTCTTTCTCTGGAAAGAGTCGCACAATCAATACGGCCATTGCTTCTGAAAGAGTGTATCATCTGACAGACCTATTGCTCCACTCATCATCCTTGGACATCTGGGTCTCAGTCATCCTTCTCCTGGTCAGCAGCCCCCATTTCTGGGTTGTCATCTTCTATTAGGAAGATGGCTTCTTGAGAGTAGATTGAATAACTTGTGTCTTTGTGTCTCCAGTATTCAGGACAGTTCCTATAATATATTAGGTGCTTAAATCATGGTTGTCCCTTCATTCATGCTTTAATAGGAGTCAACACAATGACATGGCAGTCTGTCAAACAAATGCTATCTTCTCCTGGGCTTCACCAAAAGAAGCCTGGTTTCTCCTCTGAGAGAGGTGCTATCTAGCACAGGACAGCAGCGCTTTCACTGGTCAGATCACATTTGACGTATTTTGTTTCCACCTGAATGGCCCATTTTAGAAAGATCATTGATGAACTGGAAAGCATCTAGGAGAGGGCAACCACCTTTGGGAAGGGAACAGAACCTACTCTCATGTGAGGCCCATTAAAAGAACCAGGGTGGGTTTGTTTCATTTCATTTTGTTTTTAGCCTCTCTCTCCTTTCCTCCCCCTCCTCTGTCTCTGTCTCTCTGTCTCTGTCTCTCTATGTGTATCTCTCTCTGTCTCTCTCCTCCTCTCCATCCTCCATCTCCCTTCTCTCTCTCTCTCCTTTCTCATTGCTAAACTTACTAGCATAAATAATAGGAAAAAGAAGAATCTTCAATAGGATGTCTTACTTTGCTTATTTTTCAGTTGTGTCCAACTCTCCATGACCTTATTTTCTTTTTCTTGGTAAAGATACTGAAGTGGTTTGCCATTTCCTTCTGTAGCTCATTTTATAGATGGGGAAACTAAGACAGACTGGGTTAAGTGACTTGAGAGGAATATGGATTACCATTTTGGACCTCCTTAGCTTTTATTCGATGAAATTCTATCTCCATAACTGTCATGAACTGCCCAAATGCCCTGTCACCAATCCCCTCCTCTGAATCTGCTTCTTTCCATCTTAGGCGTCTCTTCTGTAAGCTTCTCTTCTTGCCCTTATTGCTTTAGGAGAGTGCTGTTCCTCTCTGGGATTCAAACCATGCATGCTACAGGCCACAAGGAAGTGTTATTATGAATTTAGATTCTGCCCAGCCAGGGGCACATACCTGGGGCCTAGTCACTATAGTCTGCAATTTAGTCTCCACTTACCCCGCATTGCCTCCAAAATGGTACCACAAAGGGCTGCTCAGGCAGGTGTTAGATGCCTGGCTTTTACCTTTGCAATATTGGTCACAAGCTCTTAGTCCTTTCTAGGTTAGTATGAGTGACTTTATTTGACATCATACCCTCCATAGGCAGCCAGAAATGTTCTCATTGTCTGTACTTCATGCAGATTCTTTCCCAGACTCAGGACAGACAGAAACACACATATGCCTCATGTCATTGACTCTTACTACTACTTTCATGTCCCTTTGGTTAAACAGCTCCTTGCCATGCCCATTGTTTAAAAGCATTAACAAGCCTGGTGCTATGGTACTGGCAGTGAGAAGGAGCACAGACTACCACCCTCTACAGACATTCCCACCACTACAAAAAAAGTTCTCATCTCTCTTATCTTAGGAATTATGAGCAAGTGTATTTTGGTTCATACATGATCAAGTAAATGGTATTGGTGAAAGGATTATAGCATCATCGTCATTACTAATTCTAAACACTAAACACATTTTAGTTTATATATGAAGTAAGTGGTACTGTTGAAAGGATTGTAATTCACCACCATTACTAATTCACATATCTCACTAAACTTGCACTTCATATCATTCAGTCAATAAGCTTTTTTTTAAGCACCTACTATATGCCAGGCATTGTGCTAGGACAGACCCTGCTTTCAAAGCACTCACAAGGTGATATTCCTGCAGCATTTTAATGTCTGCAAAGCACTTTAGATGCATTGAAACCTTACAGCTATTCTGTAATATAAGTACTACAATCCCTTTTTTTACAAATGAGTAAGGTGAGGCCTGGACAGTTAGTGTGACCATAGGCAGACAGCTAGTCATGGGGGAATGCTTATTTAAAAATAGACAGACATTGCTGTTTTTGAGCTTCCCAGATATTCCCATGCACAGATCAATTTATTTTTGTGATCTAAGTATCCATTTGCCATGTTTTATGTCTTATGAGTATGTATACTTATTCACACATTTAGACACACTAATTTACATATCTATGCATATGCAAGTAATAACTGTTTTTTTTTCTGTGTGAACAAACTCTTCTAAAGTTCATTTGTACTTGAAGTATGGAGGAAGGGGAGTGAAAAGAGGGGCAGATGTTACAGTTAAGCATCTAGAAATAGCACCGGAGATTTGTGGATATAGGAACTGCCTGTGAGCCAGAAACTTGTCTTCTGACTGTTGGACCAACATATAAGTCAAGTCGAACCAAATCAGGTGAACACCTTTGATTAAATGATTTCTCTCTGCCAGGTGAGGTGCTAAGCACTAGGGTTCAAAAGAAACATTAAAATGTGACTCCTGAGTGTTAGAGGGCAGAACGCCCCTGGTGGAAAGGAAAGGAAAGATATTGGAAAGGCATTTTAAGGTGTTTGGTAAAATGAGATCCTATCCCCTGCCTGGAGTGATCTGTGCTCCAAGGGAGAAGTTGGGTCCTGTATAGTGCCTGGGTATGTCTTCATAAGAACTTCCTAGTATTATCAATCATCTTAAAAAAGAAATGGGCTTCCTCTTGCATTACTGAGCTCTATCACTGGAGGAACATCCCCAAAGCATCTAAATTCACATTCGGAGATCTTGTAATGGAAAGTCTTCCATTAAGCACAGGTTTGCATTAGATGGGGGCCAATCATCTTTCTGATCCCAAGATGTAATGAGAGTAAAGATGTTTGAAGAGTTTAACAGACACCGGAAGACTTCTATGAACTGTTAAAAACATAAGGCAGAAGAACCAGGGAAACAGTAGACCCATGGACTACACCAATGGGAATAAAAAGTGTAAGTGCAAGAAAAGGAGTGTGACGTTATTAAATTATAGTGACCAAGCCTCCCCAAAAGAGGAGACATGAGAAAGTACCCAGCTCTGTTTCTTTTCTAAGGTAGAAGACTATGGATGTGGTACTGCACATAAGGTAAGATTGTGTGGATATGTTCAATAGCTTTGCTGAACGTTTTTCCTCCCCCACATATTTTTTGTTACAAGGGATTGTTCTCTGGGGATGGGATGAAGCCACACTGGAAAATCAAGTTGCATTAAAAACAAAACATTGCAATAACGTAAGAACTCTTTAGCTGCATTTTTTCTTGAATACTTTGTTAATGCGACACACCAAGATACACAACAATTAACTTCTAAAGTACTTTTTTTCCTGTAATGACAACAACAGATCATATATATTGCCAAATCTTTGGCCGTCATAAGAATTCAGAAATGCTTTTTATTCTGGATGTCCAAATAAATAAGATGAGAACATCAATGAAATGTGTCTCAAGGAGGAATTGATGTCCCCAGAGTTGGTGGGGTCCCCCTTTCTCTTATTTCAATTTACCAAACAATATCTAGGTAACAATTTGGGCCTAATATGGTGATAGGGATTCCTGTTGGGGCATGGGTTAGAATCTATTCTATTAGCATGGAGGACAGGTGAAGACAACATGTATATAGATGAGTAAATACAAGATAATTTGGGCAGAGTGAGGGCACCAACAATTAGGGGAGTCAGGGAAGGCTTTATTTATGTCAGTAGATGTTATTGCTATCTTCTTTTTGTCCCCATCCCTCAGAGTCCCCCCTGTATCCTTCTCCTACCTCTTCTACTGACTCTAGACTTTCCCACCATGTCTCAGATGTCTTTTTTACCCTAGAAATTACTTCAGTCTCTGAGATATTCTCACCCTGGAACATCCCATTGCACTGTACCCCCTTCTCCCATTGGTGATGATGGGATGCTTGGGTGTTTGTGTTTGGACCCCAATTCCAAGATTACATTTCTCCCTATCTTTGAAATATTATCCCTGATAGTTTTCTCCCCAGTCTAAGGACACTATGCCTAGCGATAACTCATGTGTGGGCCCCAGTAAGACAAACTACATTTCTCTGTCACAAGAACAAGCTGACCTCTAAAGAAATTCTCTTGTAAAAGCAGAACTATCTTATAACCACAGAATTATCACATATTTATTCCCAAATATTGTATAATCCATAGGTCAAACTATAGACATCAATTCAACTCAACTCTTTGTTGTAAGCCAACTGGGTTGTCTGTCAAGAGTCTGTCTTAGCATAGTACCTGGCACAAGTAGGTGCTTAACAAATGCTTATGGACTGAAATGAAGTCTAAGTTCGGTGACATCCATGGATTGATGAAGACGATGATGATGGTTGTGGTGGTGGTGGTGGTGGACATTGAACTAGATGAGGACTGAGACTAAAGGACTGGCTTGGGTCAAAGTAAGAGGATTACACAGCTGCTAAGTGTTTGAGACACAATTCAACTTTGGGCATGTCTGACTCTATCATTCTCTATAAAACCACCAAGCATCACATGCTGATAATAATAATAAGTTCAAAGTGGCAGAATTTGGGCTGAAATTGAATTCCTCTGACTCCAAATCCAGGGCTGGGGGGAGGCAGGTTGTTGTTTTCCATTATTATTCAGTTGTATCAGATTCTTTGTGACCACATTTGGGGTTTTCTTGGCAGAGATACTAGAGTTGTTTGCCATTTCCTTCTCCAGCTCATTCTACAGATAAAGAAACTGAGGTAAACAGGGTGAAATGACTTGCCCAGGATAACACAGCTAGTTTCTAAGGCCAGATTTGATCTCATGAATATGTCTTACTGACTCCTGGCCCAGTATCTTATCCACTGTGCCACCTAGCTGCCCAAAGGGAGATTATAGAGGGACTTAAATGCTGAGATGAAAAGTTGTTTTTTTTTAATTTTGTTATAGAGGCAGTAGGGAGCCAGCGATGTTGCTGGAACAGGGGAAGAGCATGGTTAGACATGCTTTATCTGTATCCATTTGGCAGCTGTGTGAAGGATGGGTTAGAAAGATGAAAATACTGGAAACAGGAAAACTGATTCTATTTTTTTCAGGATAATCCAAGTAAGAAGTAAGGAAAGACTGAACTGAGCTGGTGAGGATATGTCAGAATGTTTGGGTGGTTTTCTCAGCCAAAACACCCTAATAGAAAAGGGGAATTTGGAATACACCAAGTTTGTAGTCTCTTCTTTCCCCCACCTACCTTATATAACAAGTTCTGGCAATGCTTAGCATATTTTTTGTTATTATTTAAAGGATTTTCATCCTTTCCAAAACAGAAGGATTAAAAGGCACTGAAGCTAATTTGATTTAAATAGCCCTTGGGGATGCAGTGAGGAAGGGGGGAATTTTATCCTTCCAAGAATTTTTTTTTTCTTAATCATCAAAGAAAGAGTGATTGAATGACTCTAGACTTGGTGTTATTTTGGTGCGGGCTGTTTATTTTATTAAATTATAATTCTTGAAAAAATTATAATTAATGATTTCTGTCAGATAGATGTGATATGCTAATGTCCTATAATCGCTAATCTTGATTAATGAGAACTTCCAATTTCCTGAGTTTGCCTTAGGGCAGAGAGTTTGTTACTCTTTTCCTGGAATCTCTCGGTTTCTCTTGATATGACCTTGACAATGATCATCACCATTTATACACATTCAGAGATCACATTCTTATATAGGATCACACTTAAGTCTTACACCAACTTGTAAGGCAGACAATGAAATTACTCTTAGGTTTGCACACACGCACACACACACACACACAAATCAGAGTTGCTGGTGCCCTCCTCAAAACTGATTTGTATTCATTTTGTAAATATTCTTTATTTACTTATGTATCAAAGTTTTAGGGATGACTGACTATGTAAAGCCTTTTTGGGATTAGTTGGGAATCTTTGTGGAGCACTATAATATGGAGTCTCTACATCTGTCTAACTGCTGCTAACTCATAATTCTCTAGCTATGTTTAAAGGAATTAAAATAATATGTTTTGATATTTCCTAATATATTAAAACAAATGCAAAATAATGAATCTATTATTTCTGAGGCCCCAGCCTAGTTATAAAGAAACAAGAAAAAAACTCCTTTCCTGAAAGATCTCACTCCCCTTTCTTAATTTCAAAACCATGACTGACATGATTCCTCAAATATTAACCTCATTAGTTATACGTTATATTAATAATATAACAAAGAACACAAAGACATAGCTAAATTTTTCCACAATGTATTATGTGTAAGAAAGAACATAGCCAAGATGTGCCTCTAACCATCAACTCTAAGTATTGACTCCTGAACTCAATATTTTAGTTTGCTCAATCAAGAATTCTTTTCAGGATACCTTCTTCAGAGGATGCAAGTTAAATTTAATTCTCTCAAAAAATGGAAATTTATTTTTTTCTCCCTTGATAATTAAATCTTTTAGGAAGGAAATCCTCTTAATCCTTTCGCACTGTCTCAGTTTCTCTCATGAAAAGTTGTTCCTTTCAGTTCCATAGATTCCCAAAGTTGGCCATACCGTCCCTCGGAGGCACCAGAACTAGAGAAGACAAAAAAAATTTGAAAAATCATTCCTACATGTTTCATCTCTTGCGTAATAGAGTTAAACTCATAGTGATTACATTATTTTCCAAATAAACACTTAAAATGCAGGTTATAACTAATCAGTGGTCAAGTGTGCCGACAGGTCTTAACAAGCAAGTGTTGGCAGGAGAGTGTGTCAGGCATTGTCGGGAAGTCAAGCATGCATTGGCAGGAATATATGAATGTAATGACTTGCTTACAATATGATACTACATGGCTATATGATGAAATATTGCATCATCAAAATTCAAATGCAGGAAAAACACAAATTTACAATAAATTGTTAAATTAAAGATGCATCATTTAAAATATTTTTTTGAAATGACACAAACAAAAAAAACATTAAAGGGTTAAAGAAAGTAGATTTTATGGGGGGGTGCTAAATATTCTTTTTAAAGGTCAAATAAGTTTGGGAACCTCTGAGTTAAACTGATGCTACTGATACTGGCCCTAAGATTCTGTTCCCACTTAAAAGTAAAGTAAAATTATCCAAATTATTTGTGAGTGTTGCTATTTAAACTTGCATTACACAAATACATAAGTGGATATAGATACAGGCATAGACATAGATGCAAACTTATCTGTCATCCAGTGGCTTAAGTAAGCCTCTAGAAGTTAGGAATTGTTTCACCTTCATCATTGTATTCTAATCACCTACCTTCATATCCAATAAAATGCCTGGAATATAATGGGTACTTGATAAATGTCTGTAGAGTATTTGATTTCTATTTTATAAATGAGGGAGAGAGAAAGAGAGAGAGAGAGAGAGAGAGAGAGAGAGAGAGAGAGAGAGAGAGAGAGAGAGAGAGGAACAGAGACAGAGACAGAGACAGAGAGACAGAAAGACAGAGAGAGAGATGATTTTGAATGCTTACTATGTGCCAAACACTGTTAAGTATTGTGAATACAAGTGAAAACAAGCAAGAATAGCCCTACCTTTAAGGAAAATGTAGTCTCTATTTTCTTTCCCCTGAATCCTGTGAAACTAAGCTCCTTTTGGGGAATTTGGTGTCACAGTAGATATTGCTACATCTGGAGTCGGATAAACGTAAGTTCCAATCCAAGCTCAGAATCTTATTACCTGTAGGACACTGGACCACACTTAACCTCTCTGTGCCTCAGTTCCCTCATGTATAAAATGTAAAAAAAAAATTAGAAATAAAATTTAAAAAAAAACACCACCACCTACCTCCCAGGGTTGTTGTGAGCATAAGATGGGATAATATTTGTAAAGTATTTTGCAAACCTCAAAGTGCTATATAAATGCTGCTCTTGTTATTTAAGATTTGGAAGACTTCTGCGTCCTAATGCCAGGTACAGTATTGGGACATTAGAAAACGGTGCTGGTTTGGAAGTCAGAGGACCTGGGCTTAAGCGCCAGCATTGTGCAAGAGAAACTTTGGTCAAGCCTAGCCTTAGGTCTCTAACCTGTACATGAGGAGGTTAAAGTCCATGGTCCCAAGGGACCTGCAAAGTCCCATCCTGTGACACTCTGCCACCTAAATAAACCCTGTTCTGGGGAACTTGTCTGGGATGCCTCTGCAATGGGGACATACACAGGCAGAAATCCCTGGAAGCCAGCAAGGGAAATTCTGAGTGCCCTGACGTTGAATGTTTTATCCTTATCTGTTAGTAGCCTATTCATTACTCCATCCCCCCTCAAAAAATCTTTCCTGAAGCAGGAACAAGGGGTTGGGGGTAGGGCGAAGGGGATGGAAGGAGTCAACCTAAATCTGTTCAGATGTCCTGTTAAAGGGAGCCTGCCTGAGCATGTCGGAAGGAGCTGCCAGCAACCACTTTCTTTCAGCAGTAGCAACAGCCTTTGCCCGGAGGAAATATTCAAATACCCTCCAATTCCTCCCTGCTTTCCTCCAGACCATTATGAAAGTGGCAATCACAGGCTGCTTTCCTGCAGGTGGGACCCTTTGAGAAGCACTGGCGGAATTCTGCCCTCACCCAGCCTAAGACAGCAACAGATGGTGGTCAAGGTTATTGGGCTCCACTGAGCTTGACCTTGGCCCTGGATCAAACCACGTGTGACTGTGTCTGAGTGTGTAGAGGTGTGTGTGTGTGTGCACGTGTGTGTGTATGTGTGTGTGAGTGTGACCTGTGAGAGTGGGAATGTGTGCATGAAAGCAGTTCTGTGAATGTGACTGCATAAAGGTATGCAAGTGTTGGTGAAAATACTATGTCTAAATGAGTCATTGTACATGTGAGTGTGCAGGCAGGAGTGTGAGCGAGGGTGCATTGTGAGAGTATGCATATTGTGTGTATTTGTGCTTATCCACCATCCACAAGAGTGGGTGGGCTGATTTCTGAGTCAGACATTTTTAAGTTACTCACTCAGCAGTGGTCACCTGGGACCTACAGGAAGGCCTGAGGCGCTCTGGGAGGCAAGCTGTAACTTGGAATGCGGAATTCTAAGGTGTCATTCCAAAGCTTGGGCCCATTGCTCACCATGGAGTAAAAAGCATTTCAAAATCTCCAGGATGTATATTCTTCTTATGCTTCACCTGAGTTGAATCCAAACCTCACTGCCACTCTGTGAGGTGGGTACAATAGATATCCTTTCCATATTAAAATGAAGATGGAGGCTGAGGGACCCTGAATGCTTTGCCTGTCTATTACACAGTGAGTCCATGGCTAAGGTGGGCTTTGAGTCTGGTCTTCTGACCTTCTAAGTCCAGCCTATTGACTGTTGCTAAATGTTGTCTTAGAATCTTGAATCCTATCCTTTTCAGTGATCCAGAGAACCATCTCCGCAGTAGGCCATGGGCCTTGCTTTCTTTCACCAGAGGGGCCTGATGGTTCCCATGAGAATACAGAACAGTCCAGCTGCTCAGAAGCCACCAATTCAGCCCTGTTTCCTCTCTGAAGCAAGCCTTCCTACCATCTTCTCAAGCACAGATGAGGCCCTAACTGTGCCAGGAGGGCTCTCCTGAGCCGCCAGACTCTCACTTAGCAGTGTCCGTTTCTCACTTCACTGTCCTGGAGATAGACTTCCTATTTATCTGTCTTGGTTCATGTTGTTGAAACCCCTCAAGTAGAAAAGAAACTCAGTGAGGGCATGTGCTGTAATATGCTTGTCTTTGGATACTGGTGGGGAGCCTAGTCATTTGCTCTGTAGCTGCTGAATAAAGGATATTTCTCAATCTACTGAATAATTTGAAATAATTCCTAAGTCTCTCAACTCATGAGTCACGTTAAGCATAGTGAATGAAGACTGAGCAGAACCTGAGGCAGTAGAGAATTTGGGGAAAGATAAACAGCTATTCTGTTTCAGAGGTATAAGGCACAAGGACCATATGATCAAAACATGGTCAACGGCATTCTTAGGAATTAACCAGCTTCAAGCCCTAGTGAGGCCAGCAGGCTGAGTGTAGTCCTGAATGTTCCTCTGAATTGTCCCCATGGGTGGGGTCAAGAACACGATCTTCCAGAGAAAGGCCCACCATGAGCCCAGTGGCCTTGATTCATCAGCACATCGCATCACTCTATCCTGCAGACCCCGGGATTTCTCCACATCTTGTCCCAACTATTCCTTCTCATCATGCCCCTCTGCCTCTCCTTGAATACTTGGGAATCCCGGACCTCCCCATTTGCCCTGCTGTGGTGTTTTCATGCTCCCCACCTTTCTCCTTGGCTCGGCAAAAGCAATGAAATCCATACTGTCCTAACTATAGTAAAGAACGAGACGAATGATTCAACTCTACTTATCAGCCCTTGGACTTACCACACCATAACACCATCCCCCACTGCCTCTACCAGCAGCAGCGCCAGCAGCACCATCAGTACTACCAACGCCATGAGCACCAGCAACACCACCAACATCATAAGTTGCAGCAGCACCATCTGTACCACCAACACCATTTCATACCAGCAGCACCACCAGAACCATGAACACTAGTGGCACCACAAGCAGCATCAGCACCAGCAGCCCCACCAACACCACTACCAGCAGTAGCAGCACCACTCCACAATGTGGGGCACCTCCCACTATTAGAATTAAGTTCAAATGCAGGAATTACTGCATTTTATATTGGTATACCCAATTGTGAGCATAATGTTTCACACACGAGGATTTACTATAAATAGAGCTTCCTTCCTTCCTTCCTTCCTTCCTTCCTTCCTTCCTTCCTTCCTCCCTTCCTTCCTTCCTTCCTTCCTTCCTTCCTCCCTCCCTTCCTTCCTTCCTTCCTTCCTTCCTTCCTTCCTTCCTTCCTTCCTTCCTTCCTTCCTTCTTTTCTTCTTTGGGATTAGGGTTCTTTCATGAAGGAGATTGAGATTTCTTCAACAGGAAATCAGAAAAAAGCCCACTGATAGCGGTGAGATCCTCGTGCAAGAAGTTCTAAATGGATCAGATGAATTTGCATACTTAGTAGGGAATTGGGTTATTAATTAAGAAAACCCAAGAAAGAAAGGGCGGGGTTTAGGCATGAAGCAAAGGTTAGTCTCTTTGGGTCACTGAACATGAAAGATAGGCATAAAAACATAGGACCTAAGGTATGGGGTCTTAAGAGTCACCTTTGTAGTCTTAACATCCAGGCCTGCATGGCTACTATGCTAACATATCTACTTAAGTCTTCTTGAGTTTGCATATGAACTCTGTCCAGCATGACAAACACCTAGCCAACAAACATTTAGTAAGTACCTACTATGTGCCAGACATGGTGCTAAGTCCTGGACAGCAAACATTCTGTATTTCCATGGACCAGGGTCAAGTTGCAGGATTCTGGTTTGCTTTACAAGTATCTTCCTTTGGATTTTGCTGCCATCTAGGCTTTTCCCCAGAAACATCAGAATTTTTCTAAGCGTTGGTGAAAAGGGGGAAAAATGTCTTCAACAGCAATGCAAGCATTCAGACTAACATGACATTGAATAAGAGACAAGTTTTCTTGAGAAAAATGCAAAAGACTTACATGTAAGCCTATAAAGTACTCCTCCTTTCCCTGTGAGCTCCAAGAATGTATTTAGGCCTCTGTACTTAGAGTATGATTCTGTGTGCTCCCACTCTGTTACTTGCAAGCAACCTACTTCCCTGTTAGTCTCACACCCCCAAAGACTAATACTGTTCTCCCAGAATATAGCATTTTTCAGGGGTCAGGATCCTTTCTTTTTAGGGAAATACCTGGGATTTCTAGAAAACTGATGCCTCTCACAGGACCTGCACAGTTCATATAACTCACAGTACCATTATAACACAAGGCCTAGGAGAGCTGTTCTATATCATGGCTCTCTCTCCCATATTATTCCTTGGAACCTATGATTTGGTCCAGAAGCTCCTCCCCTAAGTTAATGAGGTTTAGACCTAGGACCTCTCCATTACTTTTTCACTGTAACTCCATTGTTACTACCTATCATGCCATACCTAGACTGGGCAAGGATTTTCTTTCTGCTTCATTGCTGCCACCATGCACTACTTTCTCTGGTCCTACCTGGTTCCCTGGAGGGTGCTCAAAGATAGAAGATTTTGTCTCCAGGGAATTCAGACTGATTCTTAATCTTAGTAACTCTGTTCTTTGGGTTTTCTTCTTTAGAGTTGAGTTCTTTTATTCATGCTTAGTCTAATAGCTCCTCCTCTGGGTACAGACATTCCCTTGTTAATCAACTACTGCCAACTCCCTGCTGCTAGTTGGCATTTAATGAGTGGCTGACGTGGCCCCAGAATTCCTCATCTTTCTGTTCCTGCCTCTGAGCACTGCCATCTCATGATTCCATGGAGGGGCTCACACACCTAACCATAAATACATGTTTTCTCTTCAGAGATTCAAATCTTAGTGTCTGTGGGCAGACCCTTTTCACTGGCTCTGTCTGTCTCTGTCTCTGTCTCTCTCTCTTTCTCTGACTGTCTCTGTCTGTCTTTCTGTCTCTCTCTCCATCTCTCTTTCTCTGTGTCTCTGTCTCTGTCTCTATGTATCTGTCTCTCTGTCTCTTCCTCTCTCTCCATCTCTCTCTTTCTCTCTCTGTATCTCTATCTCTCTCTCAGTCTCTCTGTCTTTCTCTCCATCTCTCTCTCTGTCTCTCTCCGTCTCTTTCTCCCTCCATCTCTCTTTGTCTGTGTCTCTGTCTCTCTCTCTCTTTTTCTGTCTGTCTGTCTCTCCATCTCTCTTTCTCTGTGTCTCTGTCTCCGTCTCTGTCTCTGTCTCTCTCTCTCTCTCCCTCCATCTCTCTTTCTCTGTGTCTCTGTCTCCATCTCTGTCTCTCTCTCTGTCTCTCTCTCTGTCTCTCTTCCTCTCTCTCCATCTCTCTCTTTCTCTCACTATCTCTGTCTCTCTATCTCTCTCTCAGTCTATCTGTCTCTCTGTCTCTGTCTCTGTCTCTGTCTCTGTCTCTGTCTCTCTCTCTCTTACTCTTGTTTGTCTTCAAATGTTTCTCTTGATTCCAAGAAGCTTGGTGCAGGAATGCTTCTCTGTGCCTGATCCAGGAACTTAACATGTTCCAGTAGCTTTTCTGTTGGAACTTAACATGTTCCAGTAGCTTTTCTGTTGGATCCAAAGAGATTTGTTCAAGGAATTCCTGTTGTGCTCCACCAGTTACTCTCCACTGCTGCCATCTGTGCCCCTTCACTTCTTGCCTGGGCCAGAAGTGCCTCACTACTCTGCCATCAATGCAGCCAAGGGGTTTGTTCATCTCTTGGGGCCATATGCTTCACTACTCCATGTGGTTCCCAGGAAGTGCTGCCTTCCCCCTTTGCTACATGGACTTCTCCATGGTAGGCATCCCTCTGTTCATCTTATCCTGATTTTTGGATCCTTTGTCACTGCATTTTTCCTTTAAATATATGTTTTAAGACATGCCAAAGTACCTGGGTAAAGTGAATCTGGAGAAAAGAAGGCTTACACAAGGTGAGCTTGCATCAATTACTTGAGAAGCTGTCATATGGGAGAGAAAATAGAACTGTTCAGTTTGGCCTAAAAGGAGAACCAGGAATGATGAGTAGAAGCTGACAAGAGGGAAATTCTGGCTTGATTGAAAGACACATTTCCTAACATTCAAAGCTTTCCTAAAGGGCCATGGCCTGCTCGGGAGGTGATGGGTTCCACATCATGGGAAAGCTTCAAGCGATGACTGGATGACCAGTTAAAGATCATAAATAGGGGATTCTTATTAAGTTATGCAGTGGTGTTACTAGGTGCCCTTGGAAGGCCATTCCAAAATTAATTCTATGATTCTGTGATTGTGACTACAATGCTGGTGCCTGGACTTGACAGGAACTGATAACTTGTTCTCAGGATGGTATTGACAATCACAGGTCAGTTCAGCTCTCATTGAGATGTCTTCCATGTTGAGACAAACATCACGAAGACAACCTTTCGCTTGGCCTTGTACAAGGGACCTCATGTCCTTTTTGAGGAGAAACCAGGGAGTTCAGGAGGGACTAAGCATACTCTCCCATGGTGTACCCTCAATGTCTGCTAAAACCTGAGAGAAATAAGCATTAAATTGGACAGAATCAAACCCTACTCCTTCCCCAAGGCTGCTTTGTCTAGGGCCAGACTCATTCCTTCAGACACTGGGAGATTGTAGAACAGAGTACATGTATCCCAGAGTCTGACAGGGTAAGAAACCACAGGGCTTGTTGAAAAAAAATCACTGAGCTGAGAGATGAACCTGAGTCGGGGGATAAATGTCACTCTGACATCATCTCCGATACTGACATCATGCAATTTGAGGAGTGTGATCTGCCTGATCCATGGGCCTCGCCAAGGCTTTGCTTCTCATCCTAAGAGCCTGTCGCTTATCTCTCTTCACTTGCACAGAGCTTATCCGCAGACCACAAGGTGTTATCTTGGTCCTAAAAAAATTCTGTTCCCCTGGAGTGTTGGGGATTACTTTCTCAATGGCTTCTCTGTGACAGCCAACATAATAGGAACTTAATAAATACTCGTTGGTTGGTTAACATTTGATTATATTTGTTTAATAAGGCCCACAAAAGAAATGAATAATGGAGAGGAAGAAAGGAAAGAAAAACACGGAAACATGATCAGGTTGAGGGGTATGAGAATATGATGGAAGGGTCCAAGAATATTCCCTTCACCTCCCCCATACTGGAGACCATGAGTAGTACCATATTTGAAGTCAGGGATCAAGGTTCAAAATCTCCCTCTGCCACTTGGTACATGTGTGACTTTAGGCCTGTCCCAGTATCACTAGGGGCCTCAGTTTCCTCATTTGCAAAATAAGGGGGTTGAATGAGATGACATTTCAGGCCCCTTCCAGCCTTGGCTATGATCTTCCAGTCTCCACTAAAACACAAAGTTAAGCAATTAAAGCTTCTTTTCTTCTCATTCTTCACTACTCCCAATATGTTTTTGACTTCTTACGTGACCTTGGCTTTTTGATGAAGCTCCTTAGATCACTTTTATCTCCAGAGGCTTGTGCTAAATGGCCCCCACATTGCCACGTGAGCATGTGCTTATCTGAATGCTTGGCTTTTACTTGTAGAACCTTTGACCACTAATATAGGGACAACTCCAATTTCCCCAAACATCTTTTATAGTCCAAATAAAGAGGCCATGAACTTGCCATTCACCTCCACACCCAAAATTTTACTTAAAGGACAAGAAAAAAAAAACAAACACTCTATTTGTAGTGTTAGGAGCTGAGTTCAAATCTGCCCCTTACCACCTGTGCTATTTTACTTAGGTTATCTCTGAAACTTTGTTTTCTCATCTATAGAAAGAAAGGTTGAAATCCAAGCCCACTGGATCACTTACAATTCTATATCTCTGAAGCTATGATCCCCAGTGCCCACAGTGACTTGAATATATTAAGTCCTGTTGCTTTGTTGCATTCCCATAGGGCGGCCCATAGCTTTGCTAAGCCTTCTATTCTCACCTCAGCCTCTTAGCATCCCCAATTTCCTTCAAAGCTCAACTGGACCTCATACTCTAGAAGTTTCCCCACTCCCCTATTTGATAATATCTTACTCCCAAGGCACGTTGGGTTTATTTGGCAAATATTTTGCATATATTTATATGTGTAAATATGTTTATACTTAGGGAATGTTAGCTCCTCGAAGGCAGGGACTGGTTTACTTTTGGTTATATCCCCAGGGCCTGGCACTGAGCCTTTCTCAACCAATCAATCTGCTTCCACTGCTCTGCCTTGTTTCAACTCTGGATGGCCCTTCCAGGTTAAGCTCATCACTTGTGATCTTATCATCACACTTCTAACTCAAGCCTTAACTGACTCTATTACTATCAGTCTCCTCTCCCCTCTGGAAACTAGAGGGAGGAGGACCACATACCTCCCCATCCCGTCATTTACAGAGGGAAGAAACCAGACATTTGGCCCACTCCACTCCACATTCCCTGCTCTGCCTGGCTTCACCTCCATACTCCAAGATGCCCCTGGGCCAGTTACTTCTGTTTCCTTTCCTGCTCCCTTATGTGAATCTCTCCCTAACAGATGATAAGCTCCTTGAGGGCAAAGGCTGTCTTTCTTTTGATTAATTATAGCTCTAATGTTTATCAGAGTTTCTGAAACATTGTCAGTTGTTAACAAATGATTACTGCACTAGACTGGACTGACCAGTGAGTTGTTGCTATGGGAAAGTCCAAATGATGACAGCCGTCTCCAGGGGCAGGTCAGCATCTTGATGGAATGTACGGTCTTTAGCAATTGCCTGAGGGGCAGGTTCAGTGACCTGCTCTGTGTCCCATATCTGTTCTTATGGGTCTTCCTGGCTCCATGGCTAGCTCTCTTTTACCTAGACCTAGAACACTATGAGAAACCTGACCGCTTTTGGACATGAATGTATTGATGGCTTTTCCCTGATTTTTGTGGGTTTTGTGGTAAATAATCTTCCTTAGTCCTTGGAGTGATTTACCAAGTTCATTCCGATAATGTAATTAGAAAATCTTTGAAGACTCTAAGGCTATAAATGGTGTATTCACATCAACAATTTTCTGTTGAATTCCAGAGGAAAAGAAAAGGTATTTGGGCTCCAACGTTCACTAGTTGGGTGAGCTTGTGCAAATGCCTTCATGTCTCTAAGCCTCAACTTAGTTCTCTGTCAAGTAAGAAGTTCGAACTAAATAAATTTAAATGGTCTCTCTAGTCAAGACACTCTATGACCTGTGAAAAACAGGACTCAATTCTGGAGCTTAGATTCCAGGAGCAGATTGCTTCCTGTTTATTTTTATTGGAGTATGTCACTCTTTCATTATTTGACTCAAACTAGAAGAATATGTCCCATGCTTGAGTTCATCATGAAGGAACCTGGTGAGATTCCTTTGAAACCAAGGAGTCTCAAACTGTATGGTGCTTTGACTTTGTGAGTTAGGTGGATTTTAGTATGTGTAAGGTGGATTTTTGTTATTCTTTCTTAGAATTTAGTTTCCCAGGATCCACGGTCATAACAATCTCTATTTCCCAGGCTCATGGTTCAAAACATCCCCACCAAGCTTGCATAGAGTTATATAATGGTAAGTAATATAAACATTTATGCTTGAAATTGTAAATATCCATGGCAACTGTGCAGTGAGATATAACAGTAAGACAACATAAATTTGGGAGGCTATTGCAAGAAGGGTGATTAGAGAATGCTATGGGAGTTGTCACTCCCATTATCAGCAAACCCTCTTTTGAGAAGATGGGACTAGAATAAAGTAAAATTATCAACCCCTCTGAAGCTTTCCTCCTGTCCTTCCTATTTGACCAGATCAAGAGTAAACCTGTGCTAGCAGCCCTCATGGGTGCTAGGGTTACCTGTCTTACAGAGCTCCTCAGAGGAGCAGAGGGCAGGATAAGGTCATGTAAGGATTGGAGGAAACCAAGCTCAGAGGACTTGGTGGGTTTAGTTCTCTCCCACACATGACTGTTTGCATTTGTCTGGGCCATCAACTGATGGGATGAAGGTGTCCTTTTCACCTCCCCCTTCTGTCCCAGATCACGTGGAAAGACTCCGCCAAGGTAGCCTTGACAGATGAGGACCGTGTCAGTGCAGGAGCTCAGTGAGGCATTTGATATTTATACTCACAGACACCCGTTTCTGTGTATGTCAGTGACTTCAGGGGACTTTCCACAGTCAGGCATAGGATGTTCTGACACTTAGAGGGAGTGGAAGGGGGCTGGCCTGGCTGACCCCCTCTGTGTCTAGGGGCCTCTACTGCTTGCTGGTCACTTTGTATCACATAGAACTAGGACCCTGAAGAGGCCCCCTAAAAGTGAGCTCTTCTTTATAACCAATTCTACATTCTTGCCGTCAGAATGTCTCTGATTCTTTCCTTTGCCTCTTGACCTGGCATCTACTTAGGCATGTCTGTTACCAGCCAGGACTGGGATGAGGCACAGCTGCTTCCATCTTAGCTACTTAGGGACACAATTAGGGAACAGGAGCTTCCCTGCCTCCCCCACTTCAGCACCTCTTTCTCTCTTTTCTGCGCTCACTTTTTGTTGACTACTGACCCACAGACACCCTGTGCCCTGGATGCCACAGCTACACTGGGGTCTGAGTCAGAAAGCATCCTCATCCTCAACTTGGTGTCTCTAGTCAAAATTTACCCCTCCTGTGCCCCATCCCTTCAGGGCCCTGACATTTGTCCATTAAAAAGATAAATTCATTTGAGATAATGTACTGAAGACTGATAAGAGCTCCATGAATTACAACTGCTGGGTAGCATTTGTATTTTTAACAGTGGCCTTCAGGGCCTTGGCCAAACTGCCTGAGCAGTGTGGAGATTTCAGGAATCACAGCAGAGTCAGTGAGTGAGCTCCCTTGGTTCCTTTCAAACAGTATCATCTACTGAATGGGTTTAGGGGAAAGTCAGGCTCTGGATCAAAGAATACAAACAAGACACTGTGGGTAGTGGGGGTCATGTGAGATAATATCAGAAAGGCTTGGGGGCAGGGGGCAGAGGACGGAACAAAAGGACCTGAAATGCCAGTGAATGCCAGGCTCCTAGGGCTTTCCACTGGAAGCAGTGGGAGCCACTATAGATTCATAAGGAAGAAATGGTATAAGCTTGATAAATATAAATGTGCATTCTGGTCATATTCCTCATTGTCTTCCAAATAGATATATCTGTGTACATGAGCCACTAGGGACATTCTACAGTGCATAGAACACCAGGCTAAGAGTCAGGAAAACTTATATTCCTGAGTTCAAATCTGGTCTCAGACACTTAGTAGGTATGCCACCCTGAGCAAATTATTTAACTCTGTTTGCCTCAGTTTCCTCATTTGTAAAATGATATGGAGAAAGAACTGACAGACCACCCCATTGTCTTTGCCAAAAAATCCCAAATGGGCTCATGAAGAGTCAGATAAGACTGAAACAGGTAAACAATACCATATGTGTGCATATACAGATATATAGATTACTATATAGTGATATATCTATATACTATTATCTAAATCTATGAAAGACAGAGAGCAGGAAAAGGAGAGGGAGAGGGAGAGGGAGAGGGAGGGAAAGAGAGCAACCTGGAAGTATTTCTGGTAGATAAAGATCCTTGGTTTTGAAATTCAAAGCCCCCAAGCCTAGTTCTACCACTTACAGCATCTGTGATCTTGGATCTTTCAAAGCTCAATTTTCTTGTGTGTAAAAATTAAAGGTTGTACTTGATGGTCTCTTGAATTCCTTCCAATTCTATATCTAGTTAACCTGGTTGAGGCCTACTTCAGCATCTCATCTTCAAATTAAGATAAGACTTGACCAACCATTCCTACAAATGGATTCCCTCCTCACAAGGCACTGTGTCTTACTATACTCAATGTGCATATTCCTAGGCATTTCCTCCTTCTCCAGCGGTGGTGATCGATTGGCAATGGATCATTCATATCCTCTTCTTTTGTCTTCTTTGGGACCATGAGCCTTTGAGACACCCGTCTGGGATCAGGGTGGAGGTCTGCGGTCATGTAACTGTGTGAGGCTAACCAGTCTATAAAGGGAAGCTAGATTACCTTTCTTAGGGTGTAGTCCCACCCTCTCATCCCTAGAGACAGTCAGTTCTTATTCCATGTCTATGATTACATGAAGGTTTAAATTATTAAAATAGATATTTACAATCTGTTGCTCACTTTGCTGAAATGGCCAACCCGTGATATATGTCCAATGGCTTTACTTTTCCTTCAAGTGAAATCTTATCCTAGTAGGATTTCATCATTTCAAATCACTATGATGGAACCTGGCTGTTTCATAATTTGGCCTAAGGAGGGCTAATTTTGGACCCCATTTGGGGTATTCAGTTCCTGAAATTTCTAACTGCTCATTCAGAAGCATTCATCCATGTGGTCATCACAACATCACTGAATCCTGGAGAATCTGCTCTGGGGCCTCAATACCACTTAGGTCCATATCCTACCTCAGAAAGAATCCTAGAGCAACATTCCTGGTAGTGGGTGGCTTGCTTCTTGAATGCCTCCAGTTGCAGGGAACTCAGCAGGCAGCCCACTAACTGGGAATCAGGGAAATCTCATTTGAATCCTGCCCCAGACAATTCTCTGGGTGATGGAAGACAAAGTGCTCAACCACTGTGAGCTTTGGTGTCATCATCTGTAAAATGAGAGTATTGGGCATGATGGCTCATAGGGGCCCGTCCAGCTCGAAATCTGTTAGCTAAGAACAATTGATTTCCCCTTACAACTACTAGGAACAGCTTATTTCTATTAATCAGCTGACCCACAAGATTCTGTTGAGCATTTGCCATGTTCCAGGCATGAGGCTGGGCACTAAATGTATGAAAAATGGCATTGCCTTCAGGGAACTTTCATTCAATTATAGGGTGGGGAAGATTACATAAACATCCACTGTGTAACCTATATACACACATACTGGTATATATATTTATATATATACGTATATATATACATATACATATATGTGTGTGTATCTATATACACACATTATATATATATTATATATATATATATAAAACTATATAAATATATACAAAGATATGGATACACACATTAAAAAAAATTCCTATGAGATAATAAATAGGGCCAAACTAGATAATATAGTTAAGTGGCAGCTACGTGGCATAGGGGACAGAGTTCTGGGCCTGAGTTCAAATCCAGACTCAGACACTTGCAAGCTGTGTGTCACCAGGCAAGGCAGTTAACTCTGTTTGCCTCAGCTCCTTTATTTGTAAAATGAGCTGGAGAAGGAAATGGCAAATCATGCTAGGGTCTCTTGCAGCAAAACCCCAAATCGGATCATGGAGGGTGGAGACACCAAAAACAACATCAACAAAAGTGTTTTGCAAACTTTAATAAAAGTGATATACATATATATGTATATATATATATATAATTTATATCGAAGTCAATATATTCTCTCTCTCTCTCTGCGCACGAAAGTATGCATGTGTGTCTGTCTTTTTGTCTCTCTCTGTCTGTATCACTGTCTCTCTGTCTCCATCTTTGTGTATGTGTTTCCTCTCCTCAAAAGAAATGCAAGGTTATTGGAAGGAAGAACACCAATGTTTGTGGGTACCAGGGAATGCTTGATGCCAAAGATAATGTTCGAATTGAGTTTTAAAGGAAATCAAACATTCTAAGAAGCTGAAGTGAAGAGAAATGTGGTGTAGAGGAGAGAATGTTGGCTGTAGAGTCAGGAGACACAGTTCAACCCCCACCTCTGACACTTACTGCCTGTGGGACCATATGATGCTGCTGAAAACCAATTTCCTCCTGCATGAATGGCATTAGGATTGTTAGCAGAATTTACATCATTATTGTGAGGATCATTTGATGTCTATGTGCCAGGCATTGTGCCAAGCGCTGGGAATACAGAAAAGAGACAAAAGGCAATCCCTTTCCTCCAAGAGCTTATGATCTAATGGGGGAAACGGCATGAAAACAAGTATCCACAGAGCAAGCTTTATCCAAGATAAATGGGAAATCCTGAAAAGAGGCAAGGCACTGGAATGATGAGGACTTGGGGAAGACTTCCTGTAGAAAGTAGAACAGTAGTTGTCCCTTAAAGGAAGTCAAGTAAGTGAGCAACGAAAGGAGGAGGAGTGAGAGCATTCTAGACATGGAGGACAGCTAAAAGAATGCCTGGACCAAGAGATGGAATATCCCCTTCCTGGAAGAGCTGGAAGCCCAGTGCCCATAGATAGAAGAGTACATGGCAGGGAGTAACTTGAAGGAAGACTGGAAAGGTAGGAGAGGGCTATGTTATGAATGGCTTTCAATGTCAAACAGAGCATTTTCTATTTGCTCCTACACGCAACAGGGAGTCACTGGAGTTTAAAGAGTTGGGGGAGGGTATGTGTGGCATAATCATACTTTCATTTTAATAAAATCACTTTAGTGGCTGAATGGAGGATGGACTGGAGTGAGGAAGGACTTGAGGCAGGCAGACCTACCAGTAGGTTATTGTACTGTTCCAAGAATGATGTGATGAGGGCCTATACCAGAGTGGTTGAAGTGTTAAAGGAGAGAAGAATGCATTTTCAAGAGTTGTTCCAAAAGTTAAATCATCAGGCCTTTGTAACAGCTGGGTTATAGGGAAGGGGGCAGTGAGAGATAGTGAGAAATCCAGAATGACTTCTAGGTTGTGATTCTGGAAGACCGGAAGGATAGTAATGCCCTCTATAATAACAGGAAAGCTAGGAGAAAGAGAGAGTTAGGGTAAAGATAATGAGCTCTATTTGGGACATCTACTGGACATGCAGTTTGAGATATCTGAAAGGCAGGTGGAGATGGGAGTTTGCAAGTCAGCAGAGAGATTGGGGAGGATGGGCAGATTGGAAAATCAGCACCGAGAGATGGCAAATCAATCTATGAGCTGATGAGATCACTAATAGAAGAAGTAGAGAAAGAAGAGAAGGCAGCCCAGGATAGAACCTGAGAAATACCCATGGTTAGAGGGTGGGATCTAGAAGAGGATCCAGCAAAGGAGACAGAGAAAGAGCAGTAAGATGGGTAGGAGGAAAACTGGGAAAAAATGGTGTCCTGAAAGCCAGAGAGAAGAGAATATCAGGAAGGAGAGGGGGATCAAGTGGCAAAGGCTGAAGGGACTTCTAGGAGGAAGTTTGAGGAAAGGCCATGGGATTGGACAGTGAGGAAACCATTAGCAACTTGGAGAGAGAAGTATTGATGAAGTGATAAGGTCAGATGGCAGATTGTGAGGGTCCTTCGTAAAAATAAAAATGCTCTATACATTTTAGAAAGAATAGATTATCATGAAGCGAGGAGCAGTTTTGGAGGCAGGAAAATACCAGTTCAAATCGTGACTCTGACACAAACTAGTAATGTTTACACAGATAAGTGATTTAACCTCTCAGTGTCCCCAGACAACTTTCCAAAACCAAAAATGGATGAGGTGCTGATTTGCACAAGTCAAGGGACTTTTCCCATGAGCAGTTCTCTAGATAAATGGAATCAAATGTCTTGACCACTTCTCACCTCATCCACTTCCCTGCAAAATTGGAGTGATCTCTCTCTCTCAAAGTTCTTCCTATTTGTCCCAATTCTGTACCACAGGGTCAAGCAGAAGTTATCTCCCTCTGTACTAAAGTCCATCAAATATCTAAGGAGTGCAATCTGTTTTTCCACGAGGAGCGGGCAGCATCATAACAAGCTCCATGCATGAGGCATAGACAGCATTATAGCAAGATGCCAGTGTATTAGCAGTTCAATTTTTAGAATCATTACAAGTCCAGATTTTCCCCCCAAACTTAATAGCATGCAAACCTGTCAATCATTCCACTGCAATTAATGCCAGAAGAAATGAAGAGTGTTTGCTGGGCATGGGGCCTCTCCCCAGGCTTGGTGATGGGTCAGACATTCCTCAGGGTTAAGTACAAAATGCTCTGAATGGTTTGGACACTTAGTGGATAGGGCAAAGGACATGAGAGAAAGTGTTGAGGAAGAATCTGAGAGCTCTGTGCAAGAATCAGTGTTCAAACAGGCCTCCACAACTGAGCCATATTATCACACTTCCTGGAGGTAATTCTTTAATCAATCATTTAATTAGCAAGCATTTATTAAGGTCTTGCTGTGTACCAGACACTGTGCTAGGCAATGAGCATACAAAGACAAAGGCAAATGAATTCCTACCCTTGGAGATTTTGCATTCTCTTAGAGGAAATGACATTGGGGCTCAAATTGTTTGGCTTGTGGTAGTGGCATTATTTGTCAAGAATGAGAAAAGTTGGCACACAACAGACAAGTGGGGAAAACTGCTTCTCTGCATATTGTCACAGGGGCAAATTTTATTGAATTTGATACAAACTTAGCAGAACACCAGATAAGTTAGGATGTTGAGGTACAAACTTTGAGAACTGCTAATACAAGGCGCAAAAGCCAATTTGATCTAAGATGATGTGGAGAGGGTCATGACTTATTAGGAGAATTAGGAAAGACCTTATGAAGAAGGGAGAACTTGAGCTTCATCTTGAAGGAGTATAGAGATTCTAAGGGGTAGAGAGGAAGAAGGAGTTCATTTCAGTTAGGTCAGCATGTACAGAAGCCCAGGGATGAGAGATGGAGAAGCACATATGAAGAATGGTGAGAAAGGCAATTTGACTGGACCATAGAAAGCATGAAAGGGACTAACACATAGCATGGCTGGAAAGATGAGATGCTATATAATATAAAAGAGATGTTATAAATATATTTTGCATATATTTTTGTTTTCTATCTCTTTGGGATAAAGCATCATAGTGGTATTATTGGGTCAAAGGGTTTTATAGCCTGGTTTTATGGCCCTTTATAGTCATGGTTCCAAATTGCTCTCTGTAATGGTTGAATCAGTATACAGTTTCACCAAAAGTGCTTTAGTGTTTTAGTTTTTCCACAACCCCTCCAACATCTAGTATTTTCCTTTCCTGTCATAGTAGCCAATCTGATAGCTATATGTGGTAGCTCAGAATTATTTTAATTTGCATTTCTCTAATCAATAGAACTATATGGCATTTTTTCCAAACGATGACTATAGATAGGTTTGATTACTCTGTCTGAAAACTGCCTGGTCCTATGCTTTGACCATTTATCAATTGAGGAAAGACCTTATTTCTATGAATTTGGCTCACTTTTCTATATATTTGAGAAATGAAGTCTGTATCAGAGAAGCTTGTTCTTTATGCTTCTTTTGAGTTTTGCATTTGCAAGTCAAATTTTGTATTCAGCTCTGATATTTTCATCAGGAATGTTTAAAAGTTTTCAGTTTCATTGGATTTCCATTTTCCTCCTGAAGGATTATACTCTGTTGAGTATGCAATTCTTGGTTATAATAATAGCTTTTTTACCCTCCAGAAAATAATTTTCTAATTCCTCTGATCTTTTAATGTAGAAACCGCTAAAACTTGTGCTACCCTGACTGTGGCTCCATGATATTTTAATTGTATCTTTTTGGATGCTTGCAATGTTTTCTCCCTGATTTGGGAGCTCTGAAATTTGGCTATAATATTGCTGGGAGTTGTCATTTGGGATGTCTTTCAGGAGGTCATCAGTTTGTTCTTTCAATGACTATGTTGACCTCTGGTTCTAGAAGGTCAGGGCAGTTTTCTTTGATAATTTCTTGAAACATGGTGTCTGGGTTCTTTTTTTAATCATGGATTTCAAGTAGAGTAATAATTGTAAAATTATCTCTCCTGGATCTATTTTCCAGGTTAGTTGCTTTTCCAATGAGATATTTCATAATTTTTATTTCTTTTGATTATGTTTGTTTGGATTTTGTTTCTTGATGTCTCATAAAGTTATTAGCTTCCACTCACCCAATTTTATTGTTTTCAGAAATTATTTTCTTCAGTGAGCTTTTGTACCTCCTTATCCATTTGTTCAATTCTATTTTTAAGGAGTTCTTTTCTTCAGTGATTGTTCTTTAAACTTCTTTTTCTATTTGGCCTGTTCTGCTTTTGAAGACATTCTTCTCTTCATTTTATTTTTGTGCTTGTTTTACCATTTGGCCTATTCTGTTTCTTCACATTTTTTTCAGTATTTTTCATGCCTCCTTTACCAAGCTATTGACTCTTTTTCCATAATTTTCTCACATCACTCAAATTTCTCTTCCCAATTTTTCCATTTCCTCTCTTACTTGATTTTAAGAATCCATTTTGAGTTCTTCCATGGCCTGGGGCCAATTCATATTTTTCTTTGAGGCTTTGGATATAGGAATTTTGACCTTTTGTTTCCTGAATTTGTGTTTTGTCATTCTTTTTCACCGTAGTATTTTTTACAGTCAGGATCTTTTTCTGCTGTTTGCTAATTTCCCAACCTATTTCTTAACTTTTATCCATACGATCTGCTTCCAGAGTGGAGGGGGCACCTTTCCAAGCTTCACAATTTTTGTGCATCTGTTTTCAGAGGTAATTCTGGGAACTTTTAATTTTCATTCCTTCCAAAGTGGTATGAGCTAGAAGAGGTATCTTTACTACTCTCCTGTACTGTGTACTGTTCTCTGAGACCAGGACATTTTTCTACCCTGGAACTATGACCCTCCTCCTCTATGGGCACAAGGTCTTGTGTGCTAGTACACACCCCATGACTGAGACCCAAGCCTGTGACCCACATTCAAGTATGGGCAATGTAACAGTGTCTTGTCCCCAGTGTCAATAAAGGGATGGCAGTTGTTTGACCCCCTTACCACCTATGGGCTGAGAGGTCTGGAAACTACCATTGCTACCACAGATTCAGTCCTCTTCAACGCCTGCTCCTGGTTTGCTGAGGCACTATTTGCACTGGCACAGCTTGCATTGGACTGTACTCCACTCAACCTGGTGGAGCAAACCTTTCCTGATGACCTTCTGAGTTGTCTTGGGCTGGAAAACTGTTTCTCTGTCCTTTTTGGAGTTATGCTGATCTATAATTTGTTTGGGGCAATTATTTCAAAGTGTTTGGAGGGACTTGAGGGAGAGCTTAGGCAAGTCCCTGGCTTTTCTCCACCATCTGGGCTCCACTTCCACAGCTAGCAATTCTAATAATAATAATAATAGTGGTGATAATGGTCATTCTGGTTTTATTATCTGATCTAATTGAGATGGTTCCTACCTTTTCCCCATTACTCCCAAGTGATGTTTACTGACAGATTTAGATATATACTACTTATGATTTTAAGAACAGTTCTATTTATTATAACGCTTTCTAGTGTTTTTAATAGGGATGAGTGTTGTATTTTGACAGAAGATTTTTCTGCATCTGTTGATGTCATGACATTATTTCTGTTGGTTTTGTTATTGATATGTGAATTATGCTGATAGTTTTCCTAATATTGAATTAGCTTTGCATTCTAGGTATAAATCCCACCTAGTAATTTTGTATTTTTTGTGATTTATTGCTGTAATTTCCTTACTATTAATTTATTTATAATTTTTGCATCAATATTTATTAAGGAAAATTGCTCTATACATTTTCCTTTCTTTTTGTTCTTCATGGTTTACAGATCATCAACACATTTGAGTCATGAAAGGAATTTGATAGGACTCTTTCTTTGCCTATTTTTCCAAATAATTTATGTAATATCATAATTAATTGTTTTTTTTAACTGTTTGGTAAAATTCCCTTGTGAATCCATCTGATACTGGACATTTTTTTTCTTAGAGATCTCTTTTATGGATTGTTCAATTTACTCTTCTAAGATAGGGCTTATTAAGTAATTGCCTCTCCTATAAATACACACACATATACATACATACATGCATACATACATACATACATACACATTTATATGTAAATATGCATTTCACTTAGATTGTCAGATTTATTGGCGTATAATTGGTCAAAGTAGCTCCTAATAATTGCTTTCACTTCATCTTCATTTGTGTTACATTCACCCTTTTGATACTGGTAATTTGGTTTTCTTCTTCCTTTATTAAATCAAGCCAACCAATGATTTATGTATGTCATTTTTCATAAAACCAACACTAGTTTTATTTATTAGCTCAATGCTTGTTTGTTTTACTTTCAATTTTATTAATCTCTTCTTTGATTTTCAGAATTTCTAATTTGGTGTTTAATTAGGGACATTTTCTTTTATTATTTTGTTCTATTTTTTCTTCACATGCTCAATTCACTAATCTGTCATCCTCTGTTTTATTGATGTGAGTATTTAGAGTTGTAAATTATCCTCTAAGTATTGCTTTGGCTCCATTTCATGAATTTTTGTGTGTTGTCTCATTGTTGCCATTCTCTTTAATAAAAATAATTGGTTGTTTCTATGATTTGTTCTTTGATCAACTTATTTTTCAGGATTAGATTATTTAGTTTCCAACTATTTTTTAATCTATGTTCCCATGACCCTTCACTAAATTTAATTTTTGTTGTATTATTTTCTCAAAAGAATGCATTCAATTTCATCAATTTTTTGCAGTTTATGAGGATATTTTATATCCTAATACATGGTCAGTTTTTGTGAATGTGTCCTGTGGAGCTGAGAAAAAAAGTATATTCTTTCTAGTCCTATTCATTTGGAGGTGGGGGGAGCTGGTGTCTATCACATCTAGCTTTTCTAAAATTTTATGTCCTTAACTTCTTTCTTATTTACTTTATGGTTAGAATTATCTAGTTCTGAGAGGAGAAAGTTGAAATTCCTCATACTTTTATTATTTATTTCTCCTGTAACTCATTTAACTTCCCCTTTAAGAATGTGGATGCTATTCCATTTGTTGCAAATATGGTGAGTACTGATATTACTCCATATGACACTTTTTAGCCAAATGTAGCTTCCCTATTTGTCACTTTAAAAGAAATATTTTGAACTTAAACATAAAATGACAAAAAAGAACATTTCTATATACACAGCATAACACAAGTAGATAATTCAATATAAAACCACGAATTTCCACTTTCAGACTGTTTACTTCTTTAAAAAAGCTATGTAAGAAATACTACACATTGTTTTCAAAGCTACACTACTTTTCTGTGTTTCCTTCTAAGATTTCTTTTATTCTCCTCTGTGCACTTTTTTATTTATATTCTTGCTCCCTTCCTACTCCGCCCTAGAGAAGGCTAAAATTAAACTCAAACATATATATATACATATATATATATGTATGTATGCGTGTGTGTGTGTGTGTGTGTGTGTGTGTGTGTGTGTGTGTGTGTGTGTGAAATCTTACTCTACATACTTCTTTTTATCACTTCTTTCTCTGGAGGTGGAGAGCATCTTCCTTTATAGGTCTTTTTTCATTGGTCTGAGTATTTACGATTCTTGAGATGAATTAGTTATTCAAAGTTGTTCTTAGGAAAATATTTAGGTTACTCTTTTCAATACTCTCTTAGTACAATTCATTTCACTTTCCATTATTTCCTGCAAATCTTTCCATTGTTTTCTAAAATCAACCAGCTCACCATTTCTTACAGCAAAATAGTATTCCATCACAATCAAGTGCCTCAACTTTTGCAGCCATTCCACAATTGCAGCCTACATTTTAGCCAATCTTAGAGGTTTAAGATGATATCTCAAAGTTGTTTGCATTAGCATTTCTCTAATCAATAGTGATTTAGAGCATTTTTCAGATGAATATATACAATTTTGATTTCTTCGTAAAAAACTTCCTATTCATGTCCTTTGAACATTTCTCAATTGGGGAATGACTCATATTCTTATAAATTTGACAAAGTCCTTTATTTATTTGGGAAATGAGACTTTTATCTGAGAGACTGTCTAGAAAACATTTCCCTCAGTTTTTTACTTTCCTTCTACTCTTGGCTGAACTGGTGTCATTTATATTAAATCTTTTAAATTTAATGTAATTGAAAGTATCCATTTCATACCTCACAGAGCTCTCTATCTCTTCTTTATTCATAACTTCTTCTCTTATCTCTAAGCCTAATATATAATATGTTCCATGTTATAATTTTCTTATGACATCTCCCTTTATATCTGGGTCATGTATATATTTTCACCTCGTCTTTGCAAATGGTTTAAGATATTGGCCTATGCCTAATTTCTGCTGGACTGCGTTCTTCCCTTCTCAACATTTTTGTTTTACCAGATAATGAGTTCTTATCCCCCAAACTTATTTTTTTACCTTTCTCAAACACAAAGTGACTATAATCACTACTGTATGTTTTATGTCTAATTTGTTCCTTGGATCTACCTTTCAATTTCTTAGCCAGTAGCGGATAGTTTTGATAATTACTGCCTTATAGTATAGCTTAAGATCAGACAATACTAAACCTCCTCCCTTTACATTTTTATTTAGTTTTTTTTTTCATTCTTGACATTTTGTTCTTCCAAATTAATTTTGTTACTATTTTTCTAACTCAGTAAAATAATTTTTGGTAATTTAATTGGGATGGCATTGAATAAATATGTTATTGTTGTGTTTGCCTTTCATTCTTGATGAGGACCATGTCATCAGGGAAATGATGATATGACTTGAAATTGATTTTGATTTAAGTGAGAAAGGGCTATGTAAGGTCACCAGCCTCACTTCCTCCTCCACAGCCATCTGGGTACAGTGAACAGATATTCATCAAGATGACTGGAGATGGCTGAGGATGTATTGGGATACCCCAACTCTTTCAAGTCTAAGGACTTTTTAGGTGCTCACTGTGAGGTAACATCCATTCAGTGAATTCACTTCTTTAACAAGTGCACCAAGGAATGACCACTTTAATCAAAAACTCAAAAAAAAAAAAATTCAAACTGAGAAGGGAAGACCCTCAGAATTCCTGGCCAAAAGAGAAACAATTACTATTGAGCGTTCACATTCACTCTGGGAAAGGATGGCAGGGACCTATTGTCCAATCTATGAACTCCAGAGAGACATTGGATAAATAGATTAGTAGGGAGAAATGTAATTTTTAGTTATTGCTTTTGCCTACCCATGAATAATTAATGTCTCCAATTATTAAAATCTGACTTTGTTTGTATAAAGAATGTTTCATAATTATGTTCATATAGTTCCTGGGTCTGTTTTGGCAGGCACTCACAGGTATTTTATACTGTCTAGAGTTATTTTAAACAGAGTATCTCTTACTCTCTCTTCTTGCAAGGGTTTGTTGGTGATATATAAAAATACTGATGATTTATTTGAGTTCATTTTATGTTCTACTACTTTGCTAAAATTATTGTCTCTACTTAATTTTTAGTTGAATCTTTAGGATTTTCCAAATATATCATCATATCTTTTGAAAAAAGAAATAGTTTATTACCTCATATCCTATTCTTATGTTGTCTTTTTTTTCCTCTTAATGATATTGTTAGCATTTCTAAAACAATATTGAATGATATTGGAGACACATAGTTTAGTTTCCCTGTTTATCTTTTAAATTTTTTTATTATTTAATATATTTAGTTTTCAGCGTTGATTTTCACAGGAGTTTGAATTACAAATTTTCTTTCCATTTCTACCCTCCCCCCACTCCAAGATGGCATATATTCTGGTTGTCCTGTTCCCCAGTCAGCCCTCCCTTAAGTCACCCCAATCCCCTCCCATCCCCTTTTCCCTTTCTTTCTAGTAGGGCAAGAAAAATTTCTATGCACTATTGCCTGTGTAACTTATTTTCTAGTTGCATGAAAAAACTTTTTTGTTTTTGTTTTTGAACATCTATTTTTTAAAACTTTGAGTTTCAAATTCTCTCCCCTCTTCCCTTCCCACCCACTCTCCCTAAGAAGTCAAGCAATTCAACATGTGCCACGTGCATATCATTATGTATAACCCTTCCACAACACTCATGTTGTGAAAGACTAACTATATTTTGCTTCTTCCTAACCTATCCCCCTTTATTGAATTTTCTCCCTTGACCCTGTCCCTTTTTGAAAGTATTTGTTTTTGATTACCTCCACCCTCATCTGCCCTCTCTTCTATCATCCCCCCCCCCTTTTTTTCTTCTTCCTCCTTCTTTCCTGTGGGAATACCCAATTGAGTATGTATGGTATTGCCTCTTCAGGTCAAATCTGATGAGGGCAATATTCACTCATTCCCCCTGTGTTGGTAAGCAAAATGGGCTCCTTAGCACTTAGTTCAACGAGTGCCCTTGAAGA
>CM053626.1:5920304-5939648 GCA_028646595.1 Phalanger gymnotis | reverse complement strand
ATCACAACTTGTTCAGCCATGACCCGATTGATGGACATCCCTTCAATTTTCAATTTTAGCCACCACAAAAAACAGCTACTATAAATACCCTTATATAAACCGCTCCTTTTCCTTTTGATTAAATTTCTTTGGGATATAGACCTAGTTGTGATATCAAAGTCTTGTGTTTTTAATAAGAATGGATGTGATCTTTTAAAATTACTTTTTTTTGTCTTTTGGGTTTTTTGGAAGGGGAAAAGCAAGGCACTTAAGGTTAAGTGACTTGCCCAAGGTCACACAGATAGTAAATGTCAAGTGTCTGGGGCTGAATTTGAATTCAGGTCCTCCTGACTCCAGGGCTGATGCTCTATACACTGCACCACCTACCTGCCTTGTATGTATGTATGTATATATATATATATATATACATATATATATATATATATATATCCCAATGTAGCTTCTATACATACCTTAACATTGAACTTATTAATAGCCCAGTTGTAAAGAATTATAAGCAATGGAATAAATTATGAGAAAGCAGAAATGAAACTGAAAAACAGGGGAAAAAGGAGAACAAATAGTTTGCCTCAATCTGCATTCAGACTCCATGATTCTTTCTCTGGATGTATGTAGCTTTTTCCATCATGAGTCTTTTGGAGCTGTCTTTGAACCTTGCATGGATGAGAGGAGTCAAATCTATCAAAGTCAGTCCTCATAGATACAGTGTCTGTAATTGCGTATAATGAGCTCCTTGTTCTGCTCCCCTCACTCGGCATCAGTTCATATGGGTCCTTCCAGGTCATCATGAAGTCTATCTGCTCCTCATTTCTTATAGCACAATAGTATTCCCTTACATTCATACACGATGTGGTATTTGTTCAAAGGCTTTTTATGTATCTATTGCATGATTTCTGTTGGTTTTATTATTGAGAAGGTCAGTTATGTTGATAGTTTCCTAATACTGAACTAACCCTGCATTCCTGGTGTAAATCCCACCTAGTCAGTGTGTGGTCATTGTGACATATTGTTATAATCTCCTTGCCAGCATTTTATTTAATATTTTTGCCTCAATATTCATTAGGAAAACTGGTCTATAGTTTTCTTTCTCTTTTTCTGTTCTTCCTGGTTTAGGTATCAGCACCACCATATTTGTGTAATAAAGGAATTTGATAGGACTCCTTAACCTATTTTTTTCCCAAATAGGTTATATAATATTGGAATTACTTGTTCTTTAAATGTTTAGTGGAGTTCACTTATGAATCAATTTGGTCCTGTGGATTTTTTCTTGGGGAGTTCATTGATGGCTTCTCCAATTTATTTTTCTAAGGTGAGGTTATTTAAATGTTCTATTTCTTCTTTTGTTATTCTGGGAAATTTATATTTATATATATATGTTTGTATATATATACATGTTTGTATATTTATATTCACCCATTTTATTTTAATGGTCAGTATTATAGACATATAATTGGGTAAAATGGTTCCTAATAATTGCTTTAATTTCCTCTTCTTTTGTGGCGAATTCATCCTTTTTAGTTTTAATACTGGTTATTTTGTTTTCTTTTTATTTTTGCTTTTTTAAATCAAATTAGCCAAAAGTTTTTAAAATTTAATTTTAAGAAAGCCAACTGAACATAGTAGGGATTTATGGTGTCATATCCAATCCTCTTTCTTCCATTCTCCATTCTATAAGGAAACACTCATCTGCTGAGGATTGTCAGAATCGTTGTTTGGAAAACGTTGAGTTGTTGGCAAACATAACTAAGATGATGTTTTTGTGTCCCATGAGCAGCATGTCAACAGGCACATCCCATGGGAGCAGTCAGGTTCCATGGACTCATTTTCCTGCCTAAGGAAGGCTTTTATTTAAGGGCATTTTCACTTCTGCCATCTGTAAAATGGGCACAGCTGTATCAATTCTCCATCTGCGTTGAGAGTGATGAAAGGGTGAGCTGGAAATGACTGTGCAACATGTTGATGAGCCAATGTGTGATGTCGGAATGCTTCAGCTCCAGCTTGGCTGGCATTTTCCTTCGCTCTGCAGCTGTAGTTTGTAAAACAAATGCTTCTAAATTCACAGTGTTTTTCTCACATGAACTATTTTTTTTTCCAGAGTGATATTTTCCCAAAGGCTCATGCTGACTTAAGTTTCTGGAACCTTGTGGGTGGATGTGCTAAATTAAAGACTTGTATTTAAATTTTCTGCATAACACGGGTAGGTTGGAGGGACCAGAGTGGTTCAGGCAGATGAAGAGATTTTCTAGTCCCCCTGTATACAATTATGGTTCCATGGGTCTGTAGAGATCAGTGGCTCATCGGCTTGAAGACCAAGAGTTCAATATTTCCAGGATTCATGATTTCATTGAGTGGGATGTTCTCTCCACCAGCTCAGAGGAGGATCACAAGCCCCTTAGGACTTGGGAGAGTTCCTTTGAAAGCTGTCCTGAAAGCCAAATTCATCCCCTTTCCCCTCCCTGTCTGATTGCTGTTTCTCAGTTTCTTTACTGGAGCTGTGTCCACTACCCACCCTGACTTTGGTATTCCCCTAAGAATGTCCTCTACTCTCTTTTCTTCTGTCTCTGCACTTGCTCCCTTGGTCTCCTCTTTAGCCTCCAGGAGGTTGATGGTCACTTCAATACAGATAGGCTAATGTCTAGCCAAAAATCTCCTCTACTTTAGTCCCATGTCTTCAATTGTCTGTTAGATATCCACATTTGGATGTTACTGAGGCATCTCAAACTCAATACTTCCAAAATGGAATCTACTGTCATTCTCCCACCCTATCATGCCCAAACCTATTCCTTCTTGAAACTTTTTCGTTTCTATCCTGAATACTACCATGCTTTGAATCAGCCGGATTTGCACACTTGGAGCTATCCTTGCCTCTTCTCTCTCCCCACATCTCTGCAATCGATCAGCGGCCAAATCCTGCTGCTTCTGCCTTTCCAATCTCTCCCGTTCAGCTCCCTCTCTCTATTCACACACTCTCATCACCTCTCAGCTTAAGCGCAATGGCCTCCTATTGTTCTCCCTCTTCCCATCTCTCCTCTCTCAGATGCATTATCCATATAGTTGCAACACTGACATTATTCCTAAAACATAGGGCTCATTCTCACTTCCTCAGAGTCCTCACTGCTTCTCTCTGACTTCTAGGATCAAACAGAGAATCCTCGGCTTTCCCTTTCAAACATTTCACAATCTGATCCATACCTAGGTTTGCAGTCATTTCATATTACTCTGTTGTCCACTCTCCATTCAAGTTCAGCTGGAATATTAGCTGTTCCCTTTCCATGACCTTTAGTTTCCCACCTTTCTGCCTTTGCCAACATAGTTACCTGTGTTTGGAATTCACTCCCTACTATCTTCTCATAGACTCCCTAAAATTCTTCAATATACAGGTCAAATGCACACTGTTGCCAAGGCCTTTTCTTACCCTTCACCCACCCTCCCCAAACTCCACAACCCGCCCTCCCATCACTCCTTCCCTATTGAAATGACTTTATATTATGTTATATATGCTTTGCATTCATTTATCTGTGCGCATTTGATTTTCCCCTGACAGAATATATTCTCCGCAAGGGCAAGAAATCTGATATTTCCGTGATTGTTATCCCAACTCTTGGCATAGTTCCTTGGTCACAGTCTGGGCTTAATGAATACCTGTTGGTGACCCTCTGTGAACTACAGTAAGCTGCTCTTTGCGCAAAAGGCAGGACAGATTGCCAGTGGCCACAGAAAAGAATATGCCTGAGAGTGTGCCCCACTGCCTGTCACAGCCTTCAGGAGCCAGGAGGGCCATATCCTGGCCTCAGTGTAGGCTTTTCAACCACAATTCCTCCCCAATTTCTCTAGCTGAACTCAACTTATAAAACAAAGTAGAGGTGGAAGTGCTTCCATGTGGATGTTCAACCTTTCTCCCTTCTTCTTTCTCTCCCAGCTATAATCTAGCCTTGCTCTGAGAGATCAGGGAAAGGCATGGGGGAGGATAGTGACCATAGCCTAAGTTTGCTTTGTCGTTCCATCCCAAACTCCCTTTAGCTAGGCCCATAGGCCACAGGATTTTCATAACTACAGTTCTCCTGGAAGATGGAGACTAGTTCAATTGTAGAGAAATCCTATCTTACCTTCACGGAAAGCCATGATTCCAGTCCAGGTAAGCTTGACTAAGTCTCCCTTTTGAAGCTTTCTCTTCACTTCAGTCTACCAAATCATTGCCACCATTAAGAAGATTTTGCACATTCCACTATGCTTCTCTAAGACTCAGTTTCCTCATCTGTAAAATGAGGAGGTTGGATTAAATGAACCCTTATGTCCCTTCCAACTCTAAGTTGATAATTCTAAATCCCTTTAGTCTCTCTGGGCTTTGATTTCCCTTTTATAAAATAAAGAGTTTGAACTAGTTGTGGCAATTAGATGACACAAAGATGGAGTGTTGGACTTACCATCAGGAATACTTAAGTTCAAATGCAACTTTAGATACTTCAAAGCTGTGTGACTCATGGCAAGGCACTTAGGCTCTGTGGACCACACTTCCTTTTCTGTCAAATGAGAGTAGTAATAGCATATATCTTCCAGACTTGTTCTGAGCATAACCTGAGATAACATAAGTAAAGAGTTGTATGGAGGAATGGAAACCCAGAAGATGGTGGGTTAGAAGTGACCCAGACAAACTCTCTCAACATTCCCCTTCAAAAAATGTAGAATAACATTCTTTAGCAAATTAAGGCTATTAGGACAGCAAATGGTTAATTGTGAGAAGTGAGTGGATCTCACTGCCTCCATCTTGTGACTCAATCCTGGAGCGAGCTCAGTTCCCTTTCTAGTCAATTATAGGTCTAGTCCAATAGCTGTCTTCTGAAAAAAAAAATTATTTGTGGGAATTGGAAGAAAATCTTATTGTAATTGTTTGAACTTAGCCCTGTTTGGCTAGGAAACAAGACTTCTTCTACCCGCTAGTTAGAGACCCTTAACTAAGGGCCTAGATAACGTTGACCAGAAGCCTGGTCAGCTCCAAAAACTGATGGAATGAGTTTTCTCCCAATTATATATCTCCAGCAACCCATTTGTCTCATCTGAAAACTGACCTCATACTGGTCCATCATTTGTTGTTCCCATATTCGTTTGATTGTTTTCAGATACTTGGAGGGAGGGGACACTTCTTTTATTCTGATTTTAGGGAACTGAACCTGGTTGCTCTCACTCTTGCAACTTGGAAAGTCTCTAATCTTTTCTCCAATTACAAATCAGATTATCCTGCTTAATAGATTTTTTTCTAATCAATCTGTCTTATTTGATTATTTTTTAATGCATAAAATCTGTCTCCCCTTGTATTCAGGGTCTACTATAAAAGATGAGGAAGGTTACTGTCCTTGATTTGTTAGGCAATTGGAATGCATTGCTTAATAAATTATTATGGCCAGAAGTGCAAACCTTTGTTTCCTCAATCATATTATCTTTCACTACCACATCATAAAATCAAATTTTGGAGTGGCAGAGGCAACAAAAGGTCAGAGTGAGACATTTTTTTCTGGCATGGGAAAATCTTAAGGGGAAGTTTGTGACACAAGGGGAATGGCCTGTTCAGAGCCCACAGACAAGATGGCAGCAATAGTAGTTGTAGCAGCTGCCTGTAGAGCTCACAGCCCAGAGATGTAAAGACATCAGACAACTAGTCTGAAAAAGAATTAGAGGGCACCATTTGCTTGCACTGAGTATACTGGGCACTGACTAACAACTCTATTGCCCATGGACAGTTCTGGGTCTCAGTTCTAGGGCAGAGAGGAACACTGTGGGTCAGTTAAAAGGGAACAAAGGCCTTGTCACAGTTCCAAGTCAAAGAAGTATATAGTGCCTGTGACTGCAGGGGACCAGAGACATTCTTGGGTAAGACCAGAATACATACCCAAAGGGCAGTGACCTCAGTTCTCTTGTGAATTGCCTAAAGCTTACAGACAGCAAAACTAGCTCAAAAAATAGCAGCATTAAAAAAAAAAAAGAAGAAGAAGCTTGGGACAGTGCCTCCCCACCCTCAGGCAAGCAAAATTCTACTTTAACAAAAAAGGTTTAAGTCAAGAAATAGGCTGAAAAAATGAGCAAACAACAAAAATAAAGAATTTGACCATAAAAAGCTACTACAGTGGCAGGGAAAACCGAGACATAAACTCAAACTACAACAATGTGAAAATGGTTACAAACAAGCCTCAAAGGAAAATGCTAATTGGATACAGACTCAACAAGAATTCCTGAAAAAGTTAAAGAAAGAGATAATAATGGTGGAGGAAAAAATGGAGAAAAAAATGAGAGTGGTACAAAAGAAATATGAAAAGAGAATTTACAGCATGGCAAAAAAGGCACACAAAATGAAGAAAATAAAAACTTAAAAAACAGAATTACCCTACCAGTAAATGAGCCAAAGAAATTCATTGAAGAAAAGATCTCCTTAAAATAAAAACTGGCCAAATAAAAAAAAAAAGTACAAAAATTCACTGAAGAAAATGATTTCTTAAAAATTACGATGGGCATGTGAAAGCTAATGATTTAACTAGACATCAAGAAACAATAAAACAAAGTCAAAATAATGAAAAAAATAGAAGAAAATGTAAAATATCAGAAAAACAACTGACCTTGAAAATAGATCATAGAGAAGATCATTTAATAACCACTGGACTACCTGAAAGCCATGACCAAAGAAAGAGCCTACATGTCATATTTCAAAAAATTATCAAGTAAAACTTCCCAGATATCTTGGATTTACAAGGTAAACTAATAATTGAAAGGATAAATTGATCACCTTCTGGCAGAGATCTTAAGATGAAAACTCCTGGGGATATTATAGCCAAATTCCAGAGTTCCCTGGGCAAAGCAAAATTACTTTAAACAGCCAGAAAGTAACAATTCAAATATTGTGGAGTTACTGTCAGGGTCACACAAGATTTAGCTGTTTCCATATTAAAGAAGAAGAGGGCTTGGGATATGGTATTACAGAAGGCAAAGGAACTAGGATTACAGTAAAGAATAACCCACACAGTAAAACTGATTATAATCCTTGAGGGGAGAAATGGCATTTAATAAAATATAGGATTTTCAAGCATTCCTGATGAAAAGACAAGAGATGAATGGAAAATTTGGCATTCAAACACAAGACTCAAGAGAAGCATAAAAAAGTAAACATGAAAGAGTAAGCATAAGGGTCTCAATAAACATTCCTATATGAGAAGATGATAGATGTAAAGAACTTGTATTATTAGGGAAGTTAAAAGGAGTTTACATAGACGGAAAGCAGAATCATAAGCTGATTATGTTGGAACGATCTCAAAAAAATTAAAAGGGCAAAAAAGAAGGATGCACTGGGAGAAGGGAGAAGGGGGATGTAGAATGAGAAAAATTTTCTCACATAAAAGAGGAATACAAGGAAGAGCTTTTACAGTGTAGAGGAAAATGGGTGTGGAGGTGGCAGGCAATGCTTGAATCTTACTCTCATTGTAATTGGTTCCAAGAGGGAAGAAAAAAATGTGTGTGTGTGTATATAAATATATATATATACTATACATGTATAAATATATATGTATATGCATGCATATATATACACATATACACACATATGTCATACATATATACATATACACACATATACACACACAAACTCAGTTGTACATAGAAATGTAACTGAGTCAATGCAAAATAGGAGAAAGGGGGGAAAGAGTAATGGGGGAATGATAAAAGTGAGACTAGATAAAGGGAGGCAACGGTTAGGAGCAAAATTTTCTTTTGAGAGAGAGGGGGGAGGGAGGGAGTGAAAGAGAGAAGAAGAAGAAGAAGAAGAAGAAGAAGAAGAAGAAGAAGAAGAAGAAGAAGAAGAAGAAGAAGAAGAAGAAGAGGAAGACAAATGATAATGACTATGACGATGATGGGATGGAGGGAAATACATAATAAGTAATTATAACTGTGAATGTAAATGGGATGACCTCATTCTTAAAATGGAAATGGATAACAGAATAGCATATAAAACAGAATCTAACAATATGTTGTTAACAATAGATACAATAGAAACAGAAAGACACACACAGAGTTAAAATTAAGAGCTGAAACAAAATCTAATATGCTTTAGCTAAACTAAAAATGGCAGGGAGAGTAATCATGATTTCAGACAAAGCAAAAGTAAAAAAAACCTAAATAGACCTAATTAAAAGGGATAATCAGAGAAGCTACATTTTACTAAAAGGTACCATAGACAATGAAGTAATATAAAACATTTTTACATTAAGTTTCTGATAAAGGCCTCACTTCTCAAATATATACTAAGTATAGAGCTGAGACAAATTTATAAAAAAAAGAGCTATTTCTCCAATTGATTAATGGTCAAGGATATAAGCAGGCAGTTTCCAGAAAGAAATTGGAGCTATCTACA
The DNA here is from genome assembly GCA_028646595.1 of Phalanger gymnotis. Taxonomy (NCBI): domain Eukaryota; kingdom Metazoa; phylum Chordata; class Mammalia; order Diprotodontia; family Phalangeridae; genus Phalanger; species Phalanger gymnotis. The sequence goes on along the minus strand of CM053626.1, from coordinate 5,931,259 downwards.
GCTATATGAAAAAAAAATGCTCTAAATGATTAATATTAAGAGAAAGACAAATTTAAAAAAAATATGATGTACAACCTCACACCTATCAGAAAAGAGAAATCCTGGTAGGGAAGAGGGAAAACAGGTACGCCAATGAACTGTTGGTGGAGTTTTGAAACGGTCCAGCTATTCTTGAGAATAATTTGGAATTATGCTCAAAAAGCTCTAAAACTACATACTACACTTTGACCCACCAATAACAATCCTGATTCTGTACTCCAAAGATATCAAACAAAAAGGAAAAGGACTTTTATGTACAAAAATCTTTATAGTAGCTCTTATTATTGTAGCAAAGTATGAGAAATTAAGGGAACTCCCATCAATTGGGGAATGGCTAAGCAAGTTGTGGCAAAATGATCATGATGCGGTACCATTGTGCTAGAAGCAATGACAAGGCAGGGGGAGGGGTAGTTTCAGAAAAATTTAAAAAAATCTGGCAAACCTATATGAACTGATGCAAAGTAAAGTGAGAAGAACCAGATCACTGAACTCAGTGACAGCATTGTTGTTACGATAATCAACTGTGAAACGTTTAGATATCTTGATTAATACAATGATCCAAAACGACAACAAAGGATTCCTGATGAAAAATGCTATTCACTGCCAGAGAGAGAATTGATGAATTCTGCGTGTAATCGAAGTATAATTGCATCACTTTGTTTTTCTTGGTTTTTTTAATATGGATGATATGGAAATATATTTTGTATTATTTCATATGTAGGATTGATATCATAGTGCTTGCCTTCTCAGTGGGTGATGGAGGACCTGGGAGAGAGAGAGAGAGAGAGAGAGAGAGAGAGAGAGAGAGAGAGAGAGAGAATTTGGAAACCAAAATTTAGTATAGTATGTGGTAGTGGTAGTGGTAGTAGTAGTAGTAGTAGTAGTAGTAGTAGTAGTAGTAGTAGTAGTAGTAGTAGTAGCAGTAGTAGTAGCAGTAGTAGTAGTAGTACTAGTAGTAGTTGTGGTAGTGGTGGTGGTGATAGTAGTATTTTAAGTCTAAGGTTCCTTCTAGTTCTAAATATGTAATCCTCTTAGCCACGAAGTACAAGATAAATGCAAAAAAAGTGTCGTGTTCTGAAGGCCCTCACTGCAGACACTCAGACAAGAAAATTTGTTTAAAATGTGCTCTAGACAGAGTTAAGTGAGACTATCACCTTCCTATGCCTTTCCTGATCAGAAAACAATATACAGTCAAAGAAAGTGGTGTAGTCAGTTTGATACTGCCTACCAGTAGCTGAATCCTCCAGGAAGTACTTTTGATAAGCAAGAGCCCACACGTATAACACATGGGCCAGATGGATGGTTCCTTTGTCTCAATGGGGTATTGTGAAGCTAGATGAGGTAACAGGACTACAGACTTCTTAGAAGAAAGACCCAAGATAAAAGATACCATCACATCCCAGCTGGGGTTTCCCTTAGGGAGAAAGGGGAGGAGGAAAAAGGTGACTTCTGAAGCTTCTCCACATATATGTCTGCCTACCCAGCCCATGGATGTTGAAATCTGCCCCCTCCCACCCCCTCTCAAAAAGATTCCTTAGACTTAATAACTAAGGCCTAGGGCTAAACCCCTTGTATCTGTGGCTATGTAGGTGAGGCCTGGGAAATAACCACTGATAATGGGAGCACCATTGGGTCATTGTCTGAGGTTCTCCATGACTGAAGCCCAACGCAGTCAGGTAAGGAAGGTGATTCATTTATAGGACAAGACAAAGCCAGAGGCTACTGAAGAAGCTGGAGAGAGAACAACCTCTTGCTGCTGGAAGATACATGGAGAATATACTTTATGTCCTCTGGGCCTATTCTGAGTGGGGAGAAAACCTTGCACAGGTCAATGAGCACAGGGGAAAAGCCTCACTTCCCTATTGACAAGGACACAAGGTTTGATCACATGTCATGGGAATCACTGCTGAAATGAACTGAGGGGGGGGGCAATGTTCACCCCAGCCCTGGGGTCACAGCAATTGCTCAGAACCTGTCCTTGTTCATGAGGCTGGTGCCAAGCAGAGCCCAAAGAATGTCAGTGGAGAAAGGGACCTCTGGCTCCTACTACAGCACTGGGAAATAAATCCTTTCTCTAAGATCCTCAGACAAGTGGGCATCAGGTTTTGTTACAAGCCCTCCCAGAAGGGCAAACCCACCAACTCTCTAGGCTGCCTCCTCCATTTTGGCTGAGCCCATGGGTTAGGAAGTGTTCCCCTGTACAAATATCCTAATACTCAGATGAACACGTAATAGATTCCATTTGGATGCTACTTCCTTCCATGCCACTCAGTATTCAACCATGACTTCCCCTCCTATAAGACTCTTGTCTCCATTCTTCTCTCAGATCTCCCCAGAGAGGCCTCCTAAGTAGGTAAGAGACTCCTCACTTCCTCCTGAAGTAACAAGCAATTCTATTTACTTCTCCGAAAGTCATCCCTATTGCTTCCTATTCTGCCCTCAGGAGTCAAGGAGAATATGCCTACACCTCTCTCCATCATGTAGAGCCCCTGAAAGACTTGAAGATGACTCTGACAGTGCTTCTCCCACCCCCAGCCAAGTCTTTTCCACTCCAAACTACATATGCCCAAAGGCATGTATCAGTCCTTCAATGAAATGGTCTCTGACCCTCTAACAGTCCTAAGCACCTGACTCTGGGGAGACACTAACTAACTATAATGGTGTCTCAGAGCAGAACCCAGAGATATAACCCAGAGTGCTGGGCCTGGGGTCAGGAAGACCTGAGTTCAAATTTGGGTTCAGATAATTGCTAGCTGTGTGACCCTGGACAAGTCACTTCACCCTGTTTGCCTCAGTTCCCCATCTGTAAAATGAGCTGGAGAAGGAAATGTCAAATCAATCCAGTATCTTTGTCAAGCAAACCCCTGATGGGGTCACCGAGAGCTGGATATGATTGAAGAACAGCGATCATGTGCCAGACACTACTATATGCTTTTGTTTGTTTGTTTTTAGCAAAAATCTCATTGAATGCTCACAAGAGCTCTGAGACAAAGCTGCTGTAATTATCTCCAGTTTACAGATGAGCAAATTGAGGCATAAAATGCCATACTCATGCTTACACAGCTAGTAAGTGTCTGATGCAGGCTGTGACAGGGCAGAAGACCAACTCTGATCTGCCACCTTGGTGATACATAGGTGGCACCTAGATGGCATAAGGGATAGAGTGACAGACTTAGATCAGGATTCAAATCTGGCTGCAGACAGTCTCTAGTTATGTAACTACCTCAATGCATGAAAACCCATCAAGAGAAACTAATTCATTTGAGTTGCCAGAACCTTTTTAAGGTCTCTGTTAAGAGGACCGAATATGACAATACACAGAAAATCCTTTGCAGACTTTAATATAAAATGTTAGCTATTATTATTAGTCCAATTTTTTTCATTTACAGATAAAGAAACCAGTACCTAGAGAGATGTCAATGACTTCCCCAAGGTGATACCACTAATAAGTACAGGATAAGGGAGTCATCTTAGATGATAGTAGTTCTGCAAAAGATGGGGGTGGGGGCAGGGTTAGTGGATTGCAAGTTCAACACGAGTAATCAGTACAATTGGCCAGTCATTCTGTATTAAGTACCTACTGTATGCTGGGCACTGTGATAAGCCAGGAAGATACCAAAAGAGGGAAAAGACAGTCCCCACCCTCAAGGAACTTAAAATACCATGGGGCAGCTTGCAAACAAATATATACAAACAAGCTATTTACAGAATAAATAGGAAATACTTAATAGAAAGAAGGCACTGGAATTAAGAGAGATTGGGGAAAGCTTCCTACAGAAGGTGAGATTTTAGTTGAGACTTAAAGGAATCCTTGAAGATAACTGGGCAGAGCAAAGGAGAGAGAGCATCCCAGGCTTGGAGGCAATCTGAAAAACATTCCTGCAACTGAGAAGTGGAGTGTTCTGTTTGTGGAAAAACCCAGAAGCCAGAATCTCTGACCCTCTCCAAAATAAAATGCAGTCTTATTCCAAATAATGAGGGATGGGACAGCTAATTGGCATAGTGTATATTGCACTGGCCCTAGAATCAGGAGGACCTGAGCTCAATTTTGATCTCAGACACTTATAAGTTGCGTGACCCTGGGCAAGTCACTTAATCCCCATTGCAACAAAAAATAAACGATGAAGGGCATAGCTTTTAGGAACAGAGAGGTAACAGTATCTGAAGGGCTGTGGAGATTAGACTAGTTTTATTTGGAACCAAAAGACTGAACCGGAAGCAAAAAGTCAGATTGAGGCTTGATGTCAAGGAAAAAAAAACTTCTTTACAATTAGTGCCACCCCAAGATGCAATGGGATTCCTGGAAAGATGGGGGATTTCTTTTGCTTGGAGGACTTCAGAGGCCCAGCAGCAGGCATGTCATGATGGGGCTTCACTTCATGTATGCTTTGAAACAGATCACCACTAGGTTCCCTAATTCTCCAGTTCTGTGATTTCTGGCATATGTGAACTATTTGCTGCCCTCCAAGAGTTATTTAGGGATTACACACATGTAACTGTAATGCATGCAGCTACAGGATAAATTAAATCAAATAAGAAGAAAGCAATCTATGTACAATCTCAAAGGGAAGGTCATTATCCTTTAGGAAGGAGAGGAAGGGACAGAGGGGCTTCCTAAACCAGGTGGGTCTTGAGTTGGATTTTTTCTTTCGTTGAGTTTAACAACCTGGAACAAATTCCCATGGCCCTTTTGCAGACCCTCCAGAAGCATTTGTTTGGGGGACACAGTAATAAAACCTTTCATGTGATGGGTGCCCTGTGCCAAAGAGGCTGTTGTGCCCATTAGGTCCAGTATATGTGACTTTAGGGTCTGAACCTTCTCCAGACTGGAGACACTTAGGTAGACATCCCTACCATTGGCCACACACATTCTTCTCTGTTTTTATTCCACTTCTCTGTACGGCCATGAAAGGGATCCAGAAGAACACGGCAGCAGAAATAGTCACAGCTCCAGCTAGGTCACCACTGACAGCATAGCAGATGACAGACAGCCACCAGAGAGACAGCAGGAAGGCCACAATGAGGATTGGCCCCAGCAGTGAGGAAGGTGACAACTAGAACAGGTGCTGACTCACTTGCACAGGCAAAGTTGCTTTGGGGAGTGGGCCAAGGTACAGATGGGTGGGAAGGGACTACTTGAGCATTCATGGCAGGTGGCAGGCCTGAGGGGTTCCAGGGTAAAAAATGGAAAGGGGATGAATGCAAAACCCAGATCAACCATGCATATCAACTCTGAGGCAGCTAGACCCTGGCAGAAAGGCGGGTACACCATGATCTGTAGTCAGAGAGATGAAAGGTGGAGCCAAAGTGGATTAAGAGAGAGAGGGGTGGGGGCAGAAAGAGAGAGACAGAGAGAGAAACAGAGAGAGACAGAGAGAAACAGAGAGAGCGCTCGCAATTCTGTGTGCTATAACTCTGAGGATTCACCAAGATTGGAGGTTTTTTGTCTCTTATTTAACTAAGCAAATAGATGCTAACCAGGATAAGCAGTCTCTCAAATGCAGCCTACACAGTTATTTCCCTTCATTTTATTCCAAAGTCATTTCCCTGAAGTGCTGATCTATGTCAGTCTCCTACTTGGAAAACACTGTGGCTCCCTATTCCCTATGTAATGAAATCTAATCCCTTCATTTGAAACCCTTCCACAATCTGGCCTCAACCTTTCTTTCCAGCCTCATTGTATATTTTTCCCTTCTACTCACTGAACAACCCATTCAAACTTTTTTCCCTCCTCTTCTTCACATAGAACAACTTATCACTTGTCTCTATAGTTTTGTCTTGGCTGTCCCCCAGACCCCTCCCAACCTTCTTGGAACTCTCTTCACCTCTGATTTTTATAATCCAATATTTTCAAGACTCATTCCAATATCTAATCACTGACATCTACATGAAGCCTTCTCTGATCCCCTCTCCACCTTGCCTCATTGTAGAACATTCAATCTTAAAACAACCTCATCTTGATTTTGCCTTTACTTACATATTCATGCGTATGAATACCTCTTAGAGTTAGTCAGGATTTACTCACACACACATATGTATGTATGTATATGTACATATATATACATATATATATATGTATCATAAATTACGTGAGGCTAGAGACCATCTCATTCTTTTGTCCTCATTTCCCCAGATCTTAATACAGTATCTGGTACATAGTATTCAGAGGGAAAAAATGTTCGTTGTGTATAATCGATGTCAAATTGCTTGCTTTCTCAGAGGGGAATGACAGAGGAATTTTAAAACTCAATTTAAAAATAGAATTTTATTTTTGCATGTAACTGGGAAATATTTAAATATTATACATACATATATGCATATATATACATATGTGTATATATGTGTGTGTGTGTGTGTGTGCATACACACACACATATAATGTTTGTTGCTTGATTGCTTGATAGATTCTGAGCCAATGTTGTGATGGTGATGGAAGCTCAATAATTGTCAGAATCTTTGCCAACTAATGAATTTTTCATATACTCCCCATTTTTTGCCTCATTCATAACATCCTCTTAGTTGAATCATGTACACCCGATGCCTTTTTTATTCCAATTATGTTCCTTCCAGATCTCCATTCATCCATTCCTCTATAAAAGTACCTCACTTCACCCTTTGATGATGAGAGGTAAAAGGAGCTTTGGAGATGATGGTCCTTCTTCTTGCCAAGGTCAACTCCACTATTTGTGTCCATCCTCTCCCATCTCTTTTGGGAGTGTATTGCTTCATGCATTCTCTTTCTGCCTAATTGTCAACCTCTCTTTATCTAATAGCTACTTCACTGATGCCTACAGATAGTCCTAGATCTGCTACATCATTAAGAAATAAAACAACAGTCAACTCTTCCACCCCTTCAAGCTATCTTCTACATCTCCTTCTCTTCACAAACTCCTAGAAAAATGTTATCTATATCTATAGTCCTTGCCTTCACTTTCTCTCCTCCTACTCACTCATCAGTGACTTACAATCTGGCATCCATCCTCCCTCCACAATCGAAATGCTCCCAGGTCGCCAATGATTTCTCTATGCTAAATCCCGTGATCTTTTCTTAGTTCTCATCCTTTTTGACCTTCCTGCAGTTTTTGATATTCGATCCCTAATCCTTCTAGTTATTCTCTCCACCCCTGCATTTCATAATTCCATCACATCGTGCTCCTCTCTACACGTCTGATTAACACTTCTCCATCTCCTTGACAGCACCACGGTCCTTCATGTTCCATTTCTATAATATCCATGAGTCGATACAAAAACTCCATCCAGAACATGTTTATACTCTATGATTTCATTGGTTCTTTGAGTGCAATTTATCATTTCTTTAAAGATCTACAACTCCAGTCCCTACCTCTTTCCTGAATTTCAATCTTACATTCCCAGTTTCCCAATGGACATGCCATAGGCAACTCAGCATAACATGTCTAAAACCAAATTCATTATGTTTTCCCCAATGCCCATCTTTCTCCTCATCTTTCCTATTTCTGTTGACCAACATTCTTTTAGTAACCCAAGTTTGCATCCTGAAATTGACACACACACGCACGCACACACGCACACACAGACACAGACGCAGACACACACACACGCCTAATAAGTTGACAATTTTTGTCTATATCCTCAATCATTCTCAAATCTCTCTCCTTTTCTATAACCACATTCAGGTGTCTTAGTTCAGGACTTCATTACTTATTGCTTGTACTGTTAGAATTCTCTCCTAATACTGGTCCCTGCATACATCACTGCCACATTTCTATTCCTGAAGTGTGAGTCTAACCATGTAACTCCCTTGCTCAAGAAGATTCAGTGGCTCCCTTTATTCTCATTAAATAAAGATTCCCTTGTTTGGCATCTAAAGCCCTTCACAAGGTGACTCACCTATATCTTACTAGGATGGTTGTACATCACTCACCATCTCTCACCCTACACCACAAGCAATCTGGAACATTTGCAATTCAATCTTCCAACATTCCATCTCTTATCTCAGAACTTTAGAACAGACAGTCCTCCATACCGCAATGCCCATCCTCTTCACCTCAACTCCTGGTAATTCCTCCCTCTTTTCAAGTCTCAGATCAAGTGCTGGCTTTCAAGAGACCTTTGATCATCCCTTCCAGTCATCATTCAGTCCATCCCCATTATTGTGTACATAGACAACATTTACTTATCTTTGAAAATGGTATATCTTTCAATTTTATTAATCTTTCCTTTGATTTTGAGAGTTTTATTTGGTGTTCATCTGAATATTTTTAGTTTCTATATTTTAGTTGCATACCCAATTCCACCTTCTGTATTTTATTCATGTAAGAATTTAGAAATATAAAACTTCCCTTAAGCACTGCTTTGATTGCATCTCATGAATTTTGGTATGTTTTCTCATTATTGTCATTCTCTCACATGAATTTATTGTTTCTACAATTTGTTGTTTGACCCACTCATTCTTTTGGATTAGATTATTTTGTTAGGTTTTTAGTATCCAATTAATTTTTAATCTATCTTTCCATGACCCTTTAATACACATAAGTTTTATCATATCGTGATCTGAAAAGGATGCATTTCATATTTCTGCCTTTCTGAATTTGATTGTGAGGTTTGTATGCCCTAATACATGGTCATTTTTTGTGTATGTGCCATGTACCACTGAGAAAAAGGTGTATTTCTTTCTATTCCCATTCAATTTTTCTCCAGTGGTTTATCATATCTAACTTTTCTAAAACTTGATTCACCTTTTTAACTTCTTTCTTATTTATTTTGTGGTTATATATATATATTTCTGAAAGGGGGAATTAGAGGTCCCCCCCAGTATACTTTTGCTGTCTATTTATACCTGTAACTCACTTAACTTCTCCTCTAAGAATTTAAAGGGTACATCATTTGCTACGTTAATGTATAATATTAATATTACTTCATTGTCCATGGTACCTTTTAGTAAAATGTTTCCATCCATAACTCTTTTGATTAGATTTATTTTTTGCTTTTGCTTTGTCTGAGGTAAGGATTGCTACCTCTGTTTTGTTTTTCCCTTTACTATGACTGAGGCATAGTATATTCTTCTCCAATCTTGTACCTTTACTATGTGTATATATCTCGCTACTTCAAATGTGTTTCTTGTGGGTAAAATAATCTTTTGCAGAATTCTGCTTTTTAATCAACTCTGTTATCCTCTTCCATTTTATGGGAGAATTCATCCTATTCACATTCACAGTTACGATTACTAACTAGTCGGATAATTCTTAATTGTCTCTGCTAGTTCTATGTTCCGGTATAGTTTTTATTCCAATGAGGTATTTTACATTTTCTTCTATTTTCCCATATTTTGAATTTTGATGGATTGATTACTGATGTTTCATAGAGTCATTAACTTCCACTTTCCTAATTCTCATTTTTAAGAATGATTTTCTTCAGTTAGCTTTCATACCTCCTTTTCCATTTGGCCAATTCTGCTTTTTAAGAAATTGTTTTCTTCAGTGGATTTTTTGTATTTTATTTAGGAATTGTTAGGAATACATTATTTTGTACTTTATTAGGAATTATTTTCTTCAGTCAATTTTTGTCCTTCCTTTTCCAAGGTATTGACTCTCTCTTGCATAAATCTCATTTATTTTCTCAATTTTTCTTCTATGTCTCTGATTTTTAAAATTCTCTTTGAGTTCTTCCAAAAAGGTTTTTTTTTCTTGTGCTTGAGACCAATTCTTATTCCTCTTTAAGGATTCACATGTAGGCATTTTGACATTGTTATCCTTTTCTGAGTCTGTGGTTTTTTTTTGTTCCCTTCTGCCATAGTAGCTTTCTATGGTCATGACACTTTTCTGTTTTTTAAACTCATTTTTCACCTATTTCATGACTTTTCAAGTTGACCTCTTCTCCTCTGGCACAGAGGGCACTGTCCCAAGCTGTTTGTGCTGGCTGTCAGGGTTCTGGTCAGTAGCTTTCTGATCCGGGGCCTCAGGTGACGGTGACTTGCCCACTAAGGTGGGGTGGCCTGGCCTATCGAAGCCTTTCGTGCCACTAGCTTGCTGAATGATAATTGAGGGGCTCTGATTGGTGATCTACGCTGTGACTAAGAGCCTCCTGCTCCTTACATAGAAACTGTCTACACTGGGCTGTGCTCCCTTTTCATCCAAGTGTGTCAGACTTTTCCTGAAGGCTTTCTAAGTTATTTTAAGCTGGAAAATTGTTTCCCTCCTTTTTGTAGGTTCTGTCACTCTAGAATCTTTTAAGAGGCTTGATATAGCATTGTTTCTAAGGGAAATTGGGTAGAGCTCAGGTAATTTCCTGGCTTTTCTCTGCCATTTTGGTTCTCCCTCCAAATACGCTATATCCATGAAGTAAAATGTAATCTCCTTGAGGACAAAGATTTCCTCACTTTTATAATTAAATTGCCATCACTTACCACTACTATCTTACATAGTCAGCACTTAATAACTTCTTAGTAAGTTCCAATTCCACCACCCTCAAATGTTTCTTTTTTTTGCAGATATGGAACAAATTACAAAAAATAAAATTTTAGAGAAGTAAAAACAAAAGATACTAGTCATTTAGAAGAGGGAGAGATCACTTCTTTCTAGGAGTAAGAGAAAATGCTTTGAAGAAGTAATATTTTCTTGGGCCTTAAAGAATGAAAGGGGTTTCTAAGACATGAAGATGGCAGGCCTGACCAACAGGAAGAAGAGTATGGAGGTAGGAAAGTATAGAATAGACTCAGTTAATTTTAGCTCCTTCTGTAGAATAAATCTATAAAAACCTGGCTTTGACCCCCTGAGGCTAGAACAGAAAAAGCAAATTTCTCATTTAGAAAAGGTGAGCTTTTGCTTTAGAACAAGTTCTACTTGTTTTAGAGTTGAGAATGGATGGGTGTTTTCTCCAAATGACTTCTCATTAGATGAGAACTATTTTACTATATGGTTCACAAAGGAAAAAAAAAA
>CM053626.1:5902026-5919804 GCA_028646595.1 Phalanger gymnotis | reverse complement strand
TTTTTTTTTTGGTTTTGCTTTTCGAATAGTAGAGTTGACTTTGCACTGATCTATCCACAAGTTCTCATTTGTAAGAGAGTAGTTTGGGTTAGAGAATAGCCAAGGGCATGGAACCAAGCAAAACTTGGGATTTTGTTTTGTTTTTATCTGGACCTGTAAGTTCATTATTGTGTGGGACTTCAGGAATGGAAAATCGCTCCACTAACATGTAGCAGCAACTCATCTGTTACAGTAAAGCAGCTAGGTGGAATAGTGGATATAGTACTAAACTTGGGATTGAGAAGATCTGTATTCAAATCCTACCTCAAAAACTCATATTAGTTTGATGCTAGGCAAGTCATTTAATCTTAGATTTTCTAATCTGTCAAATTTGTTCTAAGTGTATCTGCCTTCTCACTAAACTGTTGTGACAACCGAATGAGTTAGCATAAGTAATGCACTTTGCAAATCTTGAAACATACATGATAATTTTGTTGTTAACACCTCATCAGCACCATCTGTATCATCATCACCATCAGTATCATCACCATCATCTTCACCTTCATTACATTACTAAATTGCCAATAGAGAACAGAGGGATAGAGTTGGAAACCTTGGGTTCTTCTTTTACTGCTTTTAAATTGAATTATCTGTGATGAGTCCCTGACCTTCTCTGGGCTTCAATTTCCTCATTTGTAGAATGAAAAGGTTATACTCAATATGTCCAAGTCCCTGCCAGATGCAAGTCCATGAACATGTTAAATCTCTCTAGGAACCACATTATAGTCTTTAACCCTGGTCTTGACCACACTACGTTGTTTCTGCCTAGGGTTCAAGTATTACCTTTAGTCCAAGGGGACATTTCCATTTTTTCTGCATTCTGAAACCCAAGTGGTTGCCAGTCTCCCATACTGAAATTTCAGAACTTCCAAGATTGGTAGTTCCATTGGGGAATTCTTCTCTCCTCTCCCTTCTCATCATCTTATTTGGGGAGAAGAGGATCAAGGATGTCATTCCTTCACCTTCATTCCACTCCTGTCATTATGTAATGAGATCAAATGTAAGATACGTTGAAGTGGGTGACAAAAAAGACGTAGGTTCAAATCTACCTCAGACATTATCTTCCTGGCTATAAGCATGCCTCCTAACTTGTCAGAGACTTGTTTTCCTCACCTATAGCTCCTACAATACAAATATTATTGTGAAGATCGTGTGGAAGAACATCTGAAAGGGACCTCAGAGACTATGTAGTACAATGCTGTCACTTTACATCTAACAAAATGGAAAACCAAGGAGGTTACTCCTAACTTTCCTAAGGAGCTAGAAGGAGGTGGAGAACAACCCTCTAATTTTATGAAAGGGAGGTGCAGAGAATTGAAGCCACTCACCCAAGGTCATAGAAGCAGCACACGTTTGGAATTTGAGCCTAACACATTTATTTTTTAATATCAAGCGTTCATTTATTTTGTCCATCCCACTTCCCCCATCCACTGGGGTGAGGAAAAATGATAGATAGAAGGAGATGCAAAGTCAGAGTGTCACATAAATGAAGTCAAGCAGAACAAATCCCCACATTAGTAACAGGCAAAAAATGTTTCTTATTCTGCATTTTCTTCCCATCATTCCACCATCACCAGGTGGGCAACATTCTTCATCAGTCCTGTGTCACCATGGTTGAACATTTAGTTGATCAGAATTTTCACATAGCTAAGAGGTTTTTTTATATTTCCAATGTTGTTATGATATAAATTGGTGTCCCGGTTCTACTCTTTTCATTCTTCTTCAGTTCAAACACTTTCCTGTTTCTTTGAAACCATCTTTTCTTCATTTTTTATAGCACAGTCATATACAACTTGTTCACTTATTCCTCCAATTGATGGGCTCCCCATTAACTTCCAGGGCTTTTTGCCTAACACATAAAGGAGATGCTATGTAAATCTGGTACTATATGTGCTAAGCCACAGGACTATCTTGGAGACAGGTTTTATGAAACTTCAATTATTCCATGATACTTTGATGAGCTCATGAGTTTATCTTTGTGGATCCCCAATCTCCAGACCAGCATCCAGGTGTCATATTCCACATCTTGTACCATTCTTGCCCATGTCTTTTCATGAGACCTAACAGGAGAACACCCCAACATTTTAGGAGTCTTACTTAGAATTATCATGAAGATGCTCATACCCCTACTTCCTACCTTTTACTCAGGAATTGATGATGCAATCAACCTTACTGTTATTCTCCAGAATAGTATGACAATCTATTGCCCTTTGGCTGGTCTAGGAATTTTTTCCATTTTCAACAGCAGGTTTCATAGGCAGCAGCTTCCTTTCTTGGCCTCTAATTTCTATTCCTGCATTGCCCCCATCAATCTATGTGCCATCCCTCAGGTGTGCCCTTCCCATTTTTCTTTCTACTTGCATCAGTCTTCTGGAATTCCTTCTCCATTGTTTTCAAAAGAGAAGATCTCTACCATGAAAACTGTCAGAGTTTATACTCTGTATTCTTTGGGCTTGGTATTTTGTTTTACCAAATGACTGCCATTCAGAACCATTGCTTTTCCAGGAAGCTAGGCAGTATTGTGAATAGAGCACTGGACTTAGATTTAGGAAGACCTGAATTCAAATATGGCTTCACTTACTAGCCCTGTGACACTAGAAAAGTCACTTAATCCTTGTCTACCTCAGTTTTCTCAAGTGATGATAGTAATAGCACCTAATTCCTGGGGTTGGCGTGAGGATCAAATGAGATAATATTTGTTGAGACTTAGCTCAGCACTGGCACAGAGTAGATGCTTAAATAAAAATTGTTTCCTTCTTCCCTCCCTCCCTCCATTCCTTCCTTCCTTCCTCCCTCCCTCCCTTCCTTCCTTCCTTTCTTCATCCCCCCTTCCTCCCTCTCTCCTTCCTTCCCTCCTTCCCTCCCTCCCTCTCTTCCTTCCTTCTTTCCTTCTTCTTTCCTTCCCTCCCTCCCTCTCTCTCCTTCCTTCCCTCCCTTCCTTCCTTCCTTCCTTTCATCCTTATTTTCTTCCTTTGCTCCTCCCTCCTTTCCTTCCTCATGTACTTCCTTGTCCAGAACACTCTTATAAAACACTCATCATGACCCAGCTCAGTCCTACCTTTCCTTCAATAGCTATTAATCTCTTTTGTCTACCCCTACCACTGGAGCCCCTACTTCACTGATAACCAACTCCCATTTATCCTTAAGCCCTTTTCAAACTTCTTCCCCTTGCTAGTACCTGAAGCCTGGCTCATCTCTCAGCACCTCTCCAGGGCTAGTGGTTTTTTCTCTCATGCCTTCAGTAAACAAGGCCAAAGGGAGGGGCCTAGCTTTCTGTTGCTGTTTCCAAACTGATTTTCTGTCACCTTTGCTCAATAGCTCTTCTTGGGTCAGGTAGACATCATCCAATTTCATTAGCCTGTCCAGAGCCTTCTCTTCCTCATTTAACAATTTGTTGAGAACACCCTTGTACCTTCCTCAGTAACTTGAGCAACTTACAGCTTTATCCTTCCTCTTTCTCCCCAACCATTCAGAGCCATCATGATGCAATGGGAAGACCACTGCCTTTGGAGTCAAAGGACTCTGCTTTGAATTTAAGGTCAGCCTCTTACTACTTGGGTGACTTTAGGGAAATAGCAAACCTCCTTCACCCTTAGTCTCCTCATTTCAAAGTTGGGAATTTTGTACTAAAGACTCCTTGGTTCCTTCTAGCTCTAGATTTCAGATCCTTGGCAACTTGAGTCTTCATAGTTATAACCTTTTGTCAACCCTTTGGTTGTTTTGTTGTTCACTTGTTTCCATAGTTTGTAACTCTTTGCGAACCTATTTGGTATTTTCTTGGCAAAGACACTAGTGTAGTTTGCCATTTCCTTCTCCCACTCCTTGTACAGATGAGGAAACTGAAGCAAAAAGGATTAAATGACTTGCCGAGGGTCACATAGCTAGCAAGCATCTGAGGCCAGATTTGAACCCAGGGAGATAAGCCTTCTGGACTCCAGGCCCAGTACTCTACCCACTGTGTCATCTAGCTGCCTCTTGACAGGCCTAGTATCGTATAAGCTTTTTGAGGGAAACTACTATGTTGTTTCCTGCTTTTTGTCCATACTGCCTATCTCTCTTTGATACTACTCTTCTTCATTGAATCAAATCAAATAGGACCATCGGCTGGTCCTGATCTCGTCCTGCCGTCTCCCGTCTCTCTTTATAATCACAAAGAACACCTTTTCCTGCCATCCTCTGGAATGCATTCCTTCCTCATGCACGCCTGTTGGAGTCCTCTTTCTTTGTGCCGTACATGTTTCTGTGATCCCCATAGCTAAAAGTTACTCCCCACCATCTCATGTTTCTCAGTTCACATCATCTGGATCTCCCTCTCATCCTCATCGAATCCTACCAGGCATCATACAAACTTGTGTCCACCCCTGAGGACAGGGAATATGTTATATTTGAATGGTCATCAAATCATCAAGCACCAATTCCAGCACATGCCAGAAAGGATCATCTGGTCCAGCCTTGTGACTTCACAGAAACTGAGGCAGTCAGTATAGCCCCAGGTGAGGACTTTAGATGATCTTTTTGGACTGCATTTAACCAGAGTATTAGGTTCACTTATGGCCATTGCATTTGAAGGAAAATATGAAATTTCTGGAAAGTCTCTCAAGGAAGGTGATCAGGATGGAGAAGGACCTTCAGTTTGTTTCACCTCAGATTAAAGCAAACAACCTAAAGATCTGGTATCATTTTGCACCTTCAACTTTTAACACATTATCTGATGCCCAGTAAATATGAATGAACACTTGTTGACTGCTTGACTAGAGGTAGAAATGAGTGAGAATGATTCACGTAGTGAAGAGAAGACTTAGGTTGTGAATCTGTATGTTTGTATTGGTGTGTTTGTGTACATAAGGCAGGATATTCTCGCTCTCTCTAAGAATTCTAAGGGCTTCTCCATGGAAGATGGATGAAACTTGTTCTCTTTGGCACTAGATGCTAGAACCAGGGATAATGGACAGAAGTAGAAGTGATGTTAAAATGAGGCAAATTTAGGTTTGCTGCAAAGGGGATTCTTTTTTCCCTCACCATAGTAGAATGGGCTGCCCTGGGACATATTGGGTTCTTCCTTATTAGAGGTCCTTGACCAAAAATGGATTACCACTTGGTGGGTGTGGTGCTTAGGGATGTATTGTCTTGGTTAATTAATGTTCTGTGAAATGAATTAAACTCAGGTTTCTCATTCATGACCTTCCCCCAACCCCCAACCCAAGGAGAACAAAATTTAAATCATTCTTGATATAAATCACAGTTTTCCATATGATAACCTTTTAGCCTATAAAGAAAGCAAAATTAAAATTCAATGAACACTACGAAATTGGGTAGGATACATTTCTTCCCAACTTTTAGATTTCTCTGGCATTTAGCCCAGTCAAGATATATTGACTCTAAACCACTTGCCCTGTAGGTCATCACTGGTCCATCTTCTGATTTACTCAGGCCTTGATTCCCTGTTTCAAATATCAAGAGAGATTTGATGACCAGGACACCTGTCCCTTGGGATCAGAATCAGGATTCCTTGCCAGCTCCTGTCATATCAGGAACAGTAACTTTGAGTCCCTACCTACTTGGGATCAATTCAAACAGGAGTGTTGGGGATGAAAGTCCCAGGGTCACATTACAAGTCTCTGGGATGCAAGGTGATATCTGTCACTCATTTCCCTCTCAAGTCAGGGCATTTTGTGAGGCACAGCAAGATTTCCTTCTGCCACAGAGATTTGGACAATCAAACTGCTTCTGCTTCCTGCATGACTCCCTGAATTTCATCATAGCGGACGTGAGGGGATGAGAGAATACCAGAGGGGTCAAGTTGGATCCCCATTCTGGGTCACAGTTCAGCCAACGGTGATATGCTGAAAGACAGACCTGTGGAGGATCAGTCTCTTCTCTCTTTTGGAAGAAGGAGAAATCTGGAAGAATTTGAATGGTAACAAGTGAGTTTCAAAATTTCCTGATAACTCTGCATTCTGAATGCAGTGACAGCTTGTCTGTGAAGCAAAGAATCAATAAGTGTAAATAAAATAAATGTATGTATATTAAATCCTATTTCATATTTGACCTCGATACTCACCTAGTTCCCTTTCCCCCTCTGTATCTGTTTTGCCTTGCCTTAGTGAGTAGAGTGCTGGGCACAAGTTAAGAAAACTCATCTTCCCGAGCGCAGATCTGGCCTCTGACCCTTACTAGCCGTACGACCCTGGGTAAATCATTTAACGTCGTTTGTCATGGTTTCCTCGAATCTAAAATGAGCCAGAGAAGGAAATGGTAAACACTCCACTATCATTGCCAAGAAAACCCCAAATGGGGTCACAGAGGTTTGGTTTGGACATTACTGAAGCCACCAAGGAGCATCTGTTTTGTTTACAAACCCCTAATGGGGCTGTACCCACTCTTTCCCAAGGCAGTCCTTGTTGACATGGTAGGGGGGCTTCTCCTCATATAAAGCCTCAACTGGCTTCCTTTCTATGCTGCTCCTAGTTCTGACTAATAAGGCCAAGAGGGAATCTCATCCCTCTTCCCCTCTCTTCCTTTAACAGAAACCTCAACTGCCTTCATTTCATCTCATGATATGAACCCTTAACCATTCCCATTGTATTTCTTTGGACATCTTCCTCCTTTACCATCTCTGACCAACTCAAATCTGTCTGTGGTTCAATTTAAATCACACATCCTCCGTAAGGTCTACACTGTCTACTCCATACTGAGCTCACCCTTCTCTGAGCTCTAGCATTACATATTTCACCACTTTATTTTTCTCTAATCTATCATGATTATTAACACTTCTTCTTTAAACATATTGTAGCAAGTACACACAGACAGTTTGATAATTCATGTGCTTTGTTCTCCATATACGTCAAAATCATTAGACAAAGGCCTAGTGTATTTCGGGGTAGACATGGGGACGTATGAGAGGTCCTGGCTAAAGTTCCCAAAAGATGAAAATATGGATGTAAGGTCATCTGAGGTTGGACAGAGGATCCCTCCTTACTGATGAGAAACATAGAATTATTCACTAGACTCTAAGCTCACTGAAGACAAGAATGAAGCTATCCTTAAACATTTCCTGGCCCTTCAACGGTACTTAGCACAGAAATATGAGCAAATTTCTGGGAAGCAATGCACTAAAAGAGGTTATATTCTGCAAAAGGGCCTGGCACAGGGAGGTTCTGGGGCCCCACCACATCCTTTTCCATCATTCTCCACTCTCCAACGTAAAAGTGGTGCTTGAGGAAGAAAAGCCTCCCTCGGCCTCCTCCACCTCCTCCTCCTGCTTCACCATATCCACTTGTTCTCAATAAAGTCACCACTTTCCAGCTTGTTTGTTTTCTCTCTGAGTTGGCAGAAAGCAGTGTTTTTATCAGAGTACTCCATCTCCTATTATATTGAGCTGGCTCCAAATATATTGACAAAGAAAGACTGTCTCTATTTTTTAGTAAGAAATGACAGTGTCCCATTAATTGTTGACTCAGAGATTACTGATTTCTTTAACAACTTGTCAACAAATCAGCTTACACTTCAATGCCCAGTGTGTTTCTTTGTCAAACATCAAATAGGAACTTGTTTGTTGAACGAAGAGCATGCTGGGCTGGGCCGATGAGTGGCTGCGAGAACTGAGCCGCCACATTGGGGATGGTTGTCATGTGGCTTCCTGTATCCCCAGACTGTAGAAAATGTGCCCCCTTTCAGATGATGAAAGCCAATGGAAACTTTGTTTTATTCTTTGTTTTCTTATTTTTCCATGGCATTAATTCAGCCAATATAAAAGAGATTCCACCCCCAACTTAATAATTTATTTTTCCAATTTATATGTAAAGATAGTTTTCAACATTCACTTTTATAAGATTTTAAGTTCCAATTTTTTTTTGCCCTCCCTCTCTACTCCCTCCTCAAGACTGCAAGTCATCTGATGTAGGTAATGGACAATCATATTAAGCATATTTCCACATTACTCATGTTGTGAAAGAAGGATCAAAACAAAAGGGAAAAACCATGAGAAAGAAACAAACAACAAAAGAAACAAAAAAGAAAATGGTCTGCTTCCATCTGCATTCATATTCCATAGTTCTTTCTCTGCATGTGGATAGCAGTTTCCATCATGTGTCTTTGGGAATTATCTTACACTGTTGTATTTCTGAGAAGAGCTAACTCTCTCAAAGTTGGTCATCACACAATGTTGTTGTTGCTGTGTACCGTGTTCTCTTGGTTCTGCTCCCTTCACTCAGCATTACTTCCCCAGTTGATATTTTTGCACATATGGGGCCTTTTCCAAAAGGCAGATTGTTAAGTAAATTTTTCTCTTAGAGCATCCTAAAACCTATTTCTTTGTATTGTGCATCAATGCACAAACCCCAAGTATATGAGCACAGGTCCGAAGAAAGTGAGAACCTTGTGAGTTCCAAACAACAAACTAGCAATTTAAATGCTAGTGGAGTACAGAAAGACTGGAAAAGACATCAACTTCAGTCAGGCCCCTCATTTTATATGTCAGAAAACTGAAGTCCAGAGAGGGTGTGAACTATTACAAGTCCCACAGCACATTGGTTGCTGAGTCAGACATAGACCTAGGGTTCCTGCTTATTATTTTTTTATTTTTTTTATTATTTTTTTATTATTTTTTTTCCACTACATCATGTTTTCCTCACAGACTTCTCCCCGATTTTAGAGTTCCTTCCTAGAGTAGTGGCTGAGGGCACTGGGCTGGAAGCCTGGCTTTCCCCAAGGTTCTGATGATCAATATCTTGGGCTGTCTCTGTCTATAGACACAGCAGCAGCAGCAGCAGTAGTAGTAGTAGTAGTAGCAGCAGCAGCGGCAGCTGCAGCAATAGTAGCAACAATAATAACAGCAGCAGTAACGGTAGCAGCAGCAAATAGGAGTAGTAACAGGAACAGCAATAGTAGTAACAAGAGCAATGGTAGTAGCAGTAGTAGGAATAATAGCAGCAGCAGCGGCAGCAGCAGTAGTAGCGATAGCAGCAGCAGCGGCAGCGGCAGCAGCAGCAGCAGCAGCAATGGCAGCAGCAGTGGCAGCAGCAGCAACAGCAATAGCAGCAGCGGCAGCAGTGGCAGCGGCAGCAGTGGCAGTAGCAGTAGCAGCGGCAGCAGCAGCAAAGGCAGCAGCAGCAGTGGCAGTAGCAGCAGCAGCAGCAGCAGTAGTGGTAGCAGCAGCAAATAGGAGTAGTAACAGGAACAGCAATAGTAGTAACAACAGCAATGGCAGCAGCAGTGGCAGCAGCAGCAGCAGTAGCAGTAGCAGTAGCAGCAGCAGCAGCAATGGCGGCAGCAGCAGCAATGGCAGTGATAGCAGCAGTGGCAGTAGCAGCAGCAGCGGCAGCAGTAGCAGCAGTGTTCCCCAGCTTCTGCTCTTGTCTGGTTGGGTCACTAGAGCACAGCTGCTGTGATTGTTGTTGTTCACCCAGTCTGAAGCAGTAGCTTCACAAGGGCTACGTCCTAATTAGGACATGGATGCATTTAAGGGAGGCAAAGCCACACAAAGACATCAGTCTCGCTCTCTCCTCCATAATCATCAGAGGACAGAGCCAGAATGAAATGCAAAGATGCAGTGGGTGACCTTGGCCTTTCTAAACTCAGGTATTTCCCAGTTCTCCATTTTTTTTGAGGCAACACCCATTCAATATCTGAGGGCTAGGTAAGAACTCAGATGAAAGATGGCCTAATTTACCATCACAAAAATATAAATGTCAGAGGGGAAGACCTTAAATACTGTGGGAGGCAGATTGTAATCTGCCTCAGTGGAGGGAAGAAATCACCCACCTTTGTGTACAGAAGCACAGCACTTAATCTTGGCTTGTCTTGGCCTATCCAGTGTCTATTGTGAATGGCTAGGAAGAACCACTATCCTTGTAAACACTCAGTTTTCAAGGAACACTTTCATCCAAAGCCTATTGGCAGCCCTATGACAAAAACAAACAAACAAAACCTTGTCTGTCCCTCCTGAGGCAGTTAATGTGACAGCGAAATTCTTCTACCTAATGGCCATCCATTCATTCAGAGGCTATGTTGCATATATGATGAAGGGAGCAAATGCTTCTAATTCTTCTCTCTCTAAAAGTTCCCATATCTCTTATCAACCAGGGATCCCCATATTTGAGAACCCCTCTCTGTCTTCCCCTTCCTTTATGCTTCTACCACACACACCCGCTCTAGTCCTCATTCTTTACCACAAAGAAACTGATGCTACGCAGGTTAAAAGGAGAAAGGGTGGTGTGCTCAACACAAGAACCAGCACCACCACCACCACCACCATGCTCCTGTACACACACAGCAAATGGGAGCCTCTCTCTGCTGGAAACCTGCAAAAATCACTGTAATTCTCCATGGGAACTTGTGGCATTTTCCTAGGAAGAGCTTTGCATGTGACAATCATGCACCAAGGAACAAGACTATTGGCAGCATCTTCCTTCATTTATAGCATCGCTGTGGAGGGGCCCTAAATTGATGGTGAGCTGATTTGGAAACTAACAAATACCCTACCCCGCTCTGGGATTTCCTCGGTGACTGGCTTCTCCAGTGCAGAGTTGAATTATTTTGCGACTTAACATCTAAGGCCTAGGGAGTTGTTGAAGATGCAAAGATATTAAGTGACTTTCACGAGGTCACGCAATCATGAAGTGTCAGATGTGGGACCTAAGTAGAGCTTCTGGAATCCAAGTCTAGGTCTCTAACCAATTAGCAACTCTACCCCTACATCCTGCAATCCTGTTGCTGTAGCCCCTCTTCCCTTTGGTTATTATAAATGCAAATAAAATTTACCTTTAAAAATTTGAGGGGAAAAACATCTCCCTGTTCATCACTTGGTGACTGCTTTATTCCTTCATGAGAGATGATTCCCCTTTTTCTACCCATCTTTCCTCCAATGGCATGATAAATCAAGAGGTACTTCAGAAGATGATTGGCCATAAGAGTCAACCTAGAAGGAGACTTAGAGGTAATCAGATCTACTCTCTTCACTGGGTAAGTGAGGAATTGAGTCTCAAAGAGCTTAAGGAACTTGCCTGAGGTCACCCAGGCAGAGAGAAGAAGGCCTAGGATTGGAAGGTTGTTCCTCTGGTACCCCCTATTTTTCTTGCCCTGTAAAATGTATTTGATCCTTTGTAATAAACTAGCTCTTGGACTTTAGAGAAAAAAGACATCACAAAGGTCATCCAGTTGAATCTTTCTTTTTACAGATGAGGAAAATGAGTTTCTCTGAATTTAAGTTAATTATGCAGGATCACAAAGTCCTCGAACTCCAAATACAGTGAGATGAATTTCCCCCTCCCCACTTCCTTAATGGAATAGATGCCATTCGCTGTGGTTTAATAGAAACAATGATACACTAGTGGTAGTCAGAGGAATCTAGGCTCCAGTCCTGGGATGGTAACTTGGGTAAATTCACAAACCATTTCCTTTCTCTGGGCCTCAGTTTTCCCATATATAAAATCAGGGTTGTTAGTGTCAATGATCTCTAAGGTCAGCCCTAGCCCTAGAGTGAAAAGACTGAAATTCTAGAGTGATTTTCATTGCTGGGTGCAAACATAATATCCCTTGTCCACAATTAGAGCATAATCTTATAGTTAATCACTTATTCATTTACACATTTATTCAACAAGCAGATATTCTGTGCCAGACACTGTGCTAGACACTGTCAATATTACAGAAATGAAATTATTTCTACCTTCTACAGCTTACAATTTAACCACATGAGGAATGGAGTACCAAGATCTGATGGGACAGGGGCAAGCCCTCCTCTCCTGAACAGGCAGTCTATGAAAGCTGGAGGCCTACTCTACTCAAAGCTCTTCATGTAGAAGAAAAAAAAAAGTAAACGCCTTTTAGCGACATTCTCTAAGCTCACAGTAAGTTATCAGCTTTTTCCAACATCTTATATAGCTCAAGCATCCAAAAGAAAATGGTTTTTCCTCCTCCCTCCAGTTGAAATCCTTTCTTCAACACCTGAGATGGCTAGCTTTTCAGTGTTGTTTTCTAGCCATTTAGGCATTTTAGTAACATCCAATTTTCTTCTCTGACTTCACTGTAAGACTGTGCTTAGACAAGCAAAATCTGTTTGGAAAAATGCATGAGGAAGGGGGGAATTGACATTTGAGTTCACTGAAACAACTGGTTAGTAACTAAATATAAAAGAAGAGCTGGCAGTTTGAACTTTTTAATTCAGTTAATTTATTTTCCATTTTTGGCCTATTTCTTTGTGCCCTTGAGAAGAAGGTAAATCCATGAATTCTTGCCATTTTTTTCCTGTGAATAAAAAGTTCAAAGTCCCAACCATCCCTGACACTTATTGGTCACTCCCTTAGGTTAAATCAATCAGCACCACAGTCCCTCCCCATTGCAGGGTGCAGAATCCTATCCCTGGGGCTAGGAGGAGATGGGGGCCCTTCATCAACCTTCAGTTCTGGGAGGAATTTATTCACCACATCCCCACACGTATCTATCCACTGGAAAACATATTAAGATCTTCACACCAGAAGATTATGGCAGTCTTCCTTCCAATTTCTGGTCAGGTAATTGAATGTATGCATCTAGTAAATTATGTTGCATGGGATTGATAAGAATTAGAGATGGGCAACATGTCTGGGATTATCTAATCTGAACACCTAATTTTACAGATGAGGAAACTGAGACCAAGAGAAGAGAATTAATCTCTCTAGGGTCTGCTTCACTCTGCATTCAGACTTCAGAGTTCTTTCTCTGGATGTGGATAGCATTTTCCATCATGAGTCTTTAGAAATTGTCTTAGATCATTGTACTGCTGACAAGACCTAAGTCTATCAAAGTTGATCATTACACAATGTCATTACTATGTACAGTGTTCTCCTGGTTCTGCTCACTTCACTCAGCATCAATTCAGGCAATTCTTTCCAGGTTTTGTCTGAAATCCATCTACTCATCATTTCTTATAGCACAGTAGTATTCCATTACATTCATATACCACAACTTGTTCAGCCATTCCCCGATTGATTGGCATCCCCTCAATTTCTCATTCTTGGCCACCACATGAAGAGCTGCTATGAATATTTTTGTACATGTGGGTTATGGGTATCTTTTTCACAGCATATTTTCATTCATTTTTATTTCTCCTCCCACTTGATCAGTATGTGTTTCAGAGTCAGGACTCAGAGTCATGACTGATTCTGTGCATTATTACAGGCTAGGTTCTGGAATGATTTTTTGATTGCCAAATAAGATGAGCTTTTTTCAACCTGCTGCATGTGAGATTTTTGGCCGGTATCTCGTCTCATATGCTCTCTTCTCTCTGGGCTTCCATGCATTATTTTCTCTATTTCTCCTTCCTACCCATCTGATTACTCCTTAAACTTCCTTGCTGATTCCTCATCCAGATCCCACTGTTTCACTGTAGGTATTCCCCAACATTGTGTCCCAGATCAATTCTCTTCTCCTTCTATGATCTCTCCCTTGGTGACCTCATCAGCTACCATGAGTTTAAATACTGTTTCTGTGTCAATGACTTCCAAAACTAGAGATGTAGACTAAGTCTGGTCATCAGTCTCACATCCGCAGTTGCCTATTAGATGCTTCAAGCTGGATATCCCAGAGATAGCTCAAAGTGGATGTGCACGGGACAGAACTCATTCCCTCCCTCTCCAAACCTGCTCTCTTCCACACCTCCCTATTTCTGTCAAAGGCACCATCCATCATTCCTCAAGTCTTCCTCCCTGGGTCATTACAAGCATCAGATAAGATATTTGTAAAAGTGCTCAGCACAGCGCCTAGCACATAGTGGGTGCTTGCTAAGTGCTTATTCCCTCCCTTCTGATGTTTGCGGTCATACACTGACCTTGGATCCTCATGGAGCCTCACCTGAGATCCTTTCATCTCACAAATCTCTTTTTTTCTACCTTTATAACATCTGCACATCCAACCTCTTTCCTTTGACTTTCTTCCATCTCAGTTCAGACCCTCATCACCTCTTACCTGTATTATGGAAACAGCTCACTTCTGCTTGGGGTCTCTGGCTCAAGTCTCTCCTCAAGCTGCTGCCAAAGGGATTTCTGACCATGTCACCCCCTTGATGAGATGTCAGTGACTTCTCCATCTTTCCACAGTCAAATAAAAACTCCTCTCTTTAGTTCTTTACGAGATGAGGCAATCTGTCCCTCCAGCCTCATTGGCATTGCTCCCCCTCCTCTTTAAAGTCTGGGATTCAGCCAAATGATCCTCCATCTTTGGAGTAGATGTTACTTCCACATCTGTCTTCACATAAGGTTGTCCTCCATGCTTTCTTTACCTCAGGCTCAAAACAAGTCTTTTATTTCCCTTTTAAGTCCTAGCTGGAATACGACATTCTACCTGAATCCTTCCTTAATCATCTCCCTGTCACAGACTGCTTGCGCCCTTCCTTCCAAACTACTTAGAATTAAATGTATTTGTATTTATTCTCTTCATATTTATTCTATATATACTTATCTAAATATTTCATTATTCATTACTCATTATTCATTACCCCACCCCCACCCCACTTAGAATGTAAACTCCTGGATAATGAGTAGGGATTAGGTCATTCTTTGGACTTGTACTCCCAGCCTAGCCCAGAGCCTGGCACATCATAGGTGGGGATATTTAATACTTGTTGCCTGAATTACCCATTAATTTATTTTGACTTAGACATTTTTCTCATTTTTTCTGACAGTTTCTAATCTCTTCTAAGCTCTAAGTGATGCAGTGATATCATTATTCTATTAAGAAGATCTTTTATATGACCACATGGCCATAAAGTGAGGATTCCTATATGGAGAGCTAGAAAGGGCCTTGGGAGCCCTCTAGTCCAATTTCACCTTTTCCAGATTAGAAAACTTGGCGCCCCGATGCCAAAGGGCCTTGGGGACACCCAGATGGGTCCAACTTCTTGGACATTAACCCCAATACTCATTGTACCAAACCATATAATCCTTAACAGTGAATTCAAAGGATTCATTGTCTTGTCTTAATTCTCGGAAACATTACAATGATTAATTTTTAAATGATAACAGGCATTTATTTATGCTGGAGTGGCACAGTATAGTAGATGAAGACATGGTCCTGGCCTAGAGTCTTGCCTTCGTGAAGGCTTTCAGTGGCCCTTCCACTCCCTCTTACAACTGGCTAACACCCTAAAGGATAGATTCTAATCTACATTGGTGGAAGAAATTTCCTCACCAGGAGTCACCATACACTGATGAATTTACTGGTGTGGACCCAACACCACAGCTAATGACATAGACAGACAGACAGACACACACACACACACACACACACACATACACACATAGAGGGAGACAGAAAGAGATGAAAAGACAGGGACAGAGAGATGCAAAGACAAAAAGAGAGCACTATTAGTCTTCATGATTTTTTAAAAGTACCTCTACTATTTATAAAAGCATTTTCAATCACATTGGAGTTGTGACTCCAATGAGTAAATATGATCTACCAGGGCAGCCCTCATGAATAGAGGGGAATTCACTGTGTTAGCTTTTTCTGACTTTTCCTTTTTTCAAAGGCCATGTCAACTGGAGCTGGGAGCAGCTGGCCTCCTCACTGTCATGCTATGGTATGGGGCACAGTCCCTTCATTGGCGATATTCCTGAGGGTTAGGTTACCCACAAGCATCTCAAATGTAACCGGTAAACTCAGGAAGTTGACATCCTTAGAGAGACTTTTCCAAGCAGTGCTAGAGGTCTGAGAGACAGCCCTAGAAACTGTGCCTCTCCCTGGGATCAGTTTACAAGATCGCCTAGGGGAACCTGGATCTCCCATGAAATTCCATGTCCAGCCCTGAGGGTAGTCTAGATAAGAAGCAAAGAGTCAAGCATATTTCCAACTTTAAAGGCTCTTTTAAAACCCCCAACTGCTGGATTAATGTCTTCTCAGCTTGCAGTTTTCCTAGAATGTTTTCTCATCACAAATGCCCTGCATGACTCATACCCAGGTATTCCCACTACTTTGTCAGGGTTAGGTCTGCCTCAGGTTCTCTTGGTATCACCATTGGATGGATAATGATGGAAAATGTGCACCACCCTTCATTGTTTTCCTCACTCTCTCCATCTGCCCAGCCTATGTTCAGCTGGGGGCACAGGGGATAGAGTGCTGGACTTCTACACAGAAAGACCTGAATCCAAATCTTGTCTTGGGCTCACTAGCTTTGCGACAATGAGCAAACTTCAAAGCACTAAGTTCTACTTATTATTATTATAACAATTACTAGATTATGATTCTAGGAAAGTCATTGAGCTGTTCTTTGCCTTTGTTTTCTCATCTGTACAATGGGAATAGCAATAGTAAGTACCTCACAGATTTCTTCTTTTTCAATTTATTTAATTTATTTAATATTTTTAGTTTTCAGCATTGATTTTCACAAGAGTTTGAATTACAAATTTTCTCCCCATTTCTACCCTCCCACCCCACTCCAAGATGGCATATATTCTGGTTGCCCAATTCCCCAGTCAGCCCTCCCTTGTGTCACCCCACTCCCCCCCATCCCCTTTTCCCTTACTTACTTGTAGGGCAAGATAAATTTCTATGCCCCATTGCTTGTGTATCTTATTTCCTAGTTGCATGCAAAAACTTTTTTTCAAACATCTGTTTTTAAAAATTTGAGTTCGAAATTCTCTCCCCTCTTCTCTCCTCACCTACTCTCCCTAAGAAGGCAAGCAATTCCACATAGGGCACATGCGTATCATTATGTAAAACCATTCCACAATACTCATGTCGTGAAAGACTAAATATATTTTGCTACTTCCTATCATATCCCCCTTTGTTCAATTTTCTCCCATGACCCTGCTCCTTTTGAAATTGAAATATTTGCTTTTGATTACCTTCTCCCCCTATCTGTCCTCCGTTTTATTGCCCCCCCTTTTTATCTCTTTCCTCCTTCTTTCCTCTCGGGTAAGATACCCAATTGAGTGTGTATGATATTCACTCATCAGGTCAAATCTGATGAGAGCAAGATTCACTCATCACCCCTCACATGGCCCCTCATCCCTTACTACAGAACCACTTTTTCTTGTCACTTTTATGTGAGATAATTTACCCCATTCTATCTCTCCCTTTCTCTCTCTCTCAATATATTCCTCTCTCATCCCTTAATTTGATTTTATATTTTTAGATATCATCCTTTCATATTAAACTCACCCTGTACTCTGTGTGTGTGTGTGTATATATATATATATATATATATCTATTATATATACATATGTATGTGTATGTATGTATATGTATATTCCCTTCAACTTCTGAGGTCTCACAAATTATACATATCATCTTTTGATGTAGAAATGTAAACAAAAGAGTTCAATTTTAGTAAATCCCCTATGATTTCTCTTTCTTTTTTGTCTTTTCATGCTTCTTTTGATTCTTATGTTTGAAAGTCAAATTTTCTATTCAGCTCTGCTCTTTTTGCTGAAAAAGGTTGAAAGTCCTCTATTTTATTAAAAATCCATATTTTGCCTTGGAGCATGATACTCAGTTTTGCTGGGTAGGTGATTCTTGGTTTTAATCCTAGTTCCATTGACCTCTGGATTATCATATTCCAAGCCCTTTGATCTCTTAATGTAGAAGCTGCTAGATCTTGGGTTATTCTGATTATGTTTCCACAATACTCAAATTGTTTCTTTCTGGTTGCTTGCAGTATTTTCTCCTTGACCTGGGAGCTCTGGAATTTGGCGACAATATTCCTAGGAGATTTCTTTTTGGGATCTATTTGAGGAGGGATTTGGTGGATTCTTTCCATTTCTATTT
>CM053626.1:5863122-5901526 GCA_028646595.1 Phalanger gymnotis | reverse complement strand
AGAGAGAGAGAGACAGAGAGAGACAGAGAGAGACA
The DNA here is from genome assembly GCA_028646595.1 of Phalanger gymnotis. Lineage (NCBI taxonomy): Eukaryota > Metazoa > Chordata > Mammalia > Diprotodontia > Phalangeridae > Phalanger > Phalanger gymnotis. Next base: position 5,901,491 of record CM053626.1, on the reverse strand, counting down.
GAGAGAGAGAGACAGAGAGAGACAGAGAGAGAGACAGAGAAACAGAGAAACAAAGACAGAGACAGAGAGAGGGAGGATATCTAGTGGTCTCCTCTTCTCCTTGTTACCCGTTTCTCTCTAGGCTGCCATGAAACGACTCTCTCCCGGTTCTTTTCCTAGCTATCTGACTGCTTCATTTCAGTCTCCTTTGCTGGATCTTCATTCAGGTCATGCCCAATAAAGATGAGTGTCCCTAGGGACTCTGTCCTGGGCCCTCTTCTCTTTCCCCCTGCTCTGTTTCACTTGGTGATCTCATCAGCTCACATGTTTTCAATTACCATCTCTGAACTGATGATTGTCAGATTTGCCTATTCAGCCCTCATCTTTTCCCCAACCGCCAGACTCACACATCCAATTCAAACTCTATGTCTTGTAGACATCTTCAACTCAGTACATCAAAAATTGTTCTCTAAGCACTCTTCCCTATTAAATTTCTTTATTACCGTTGAAAGCATTTCTACCCTCTTAGTCGCCTAGCCTCAAAATTTTTACTTCTCACTCTCACGTCTCCTATGTCTCTTGTGCTTCCAAGTCCTGTCAATTTATCTTCATAACCTCTCTCACATATACCCCCTTCTGTCTTCTGACCCTGCTGTTAACTGGCTGCAGGCCTTTATCAACTCACATCTACACTACTGAAAGCGAGTGTTAGTTGGTCTCCCTCTCTCAAGAATCTCCTTGCTCCAATTCATCCTCCACGAAGTTATCAAATTAATCTTCCTAGAGCACAGATCCCACAGTTTTTGCCCTATACAATCAATATTGTTCCCTATCAGCGGAAGATCAAATACAAAATCCTCTGTGTGGCATCGAAAGCCCTTCTCAAACTGGCTCCCTCTTATTCTTGCCAGCATTCTTCCATATTACTCTAATCCCACCCCCTCCTCCCCGCCCCCCACCTAGGTGTTCTGAGATCTAGGCACATTCATGTATGGGTTGTTTCTTGAACAAGACACTCCATGTCCTGACTCTGGACACACTATGGCTAGTTCTTGTCTCTGGGATATTGGGATATTCTTCCTCTTTGTTTGTAGCTCTTGGCTTCTTCGGCTTTCTTCAAATCCCAGCTAAAATCTCATTTTAAAGAGTCCTATTTAATATTTTATTTTGCCAATTGCATATAAAAACAATTTTAACACTTTTTCCCAAATTTGGAATTCCAAGTTCTTTCCCTGCCTCTCATTGCCCCCATTGAGAAGGTAAGCAATTTCAGAGGAATTATACATGTGGAGTCATGCAAAGCCATTTCTATATAATTCATTCTGTGAAAGAAAACAGACAAAAAAGCAAGAAAACTGAAGTAAAGCAAAATGCATTTTTGATCTGCGTTCAGATTCTACCAGTTCTTTCTCTGGAGATGGACAGCACTTTTCCTCATAAGTGCTACAGAATTGTCTGGAATCATCGTCTTCCTGAAAATGGCTAAGTTCTTCATGGTAGATCATCATACAACATTGCTGTTACTGTATACAGTGTTCTCCTGGTTCTGCTAATTTAATTTTGCTTTAGTTCATGTAAGTCTTTCCATGTTTCTTTTTTTGACAGCACCCTGGTCATCATTTCCTAAAGTGCCGTAGTATTATATCACAATCATATACGACTTCTTCAGCCATTCTCCAATTGATGGACATCCCCTCAATTTTCAATTTTTGCCAAAACTAAAAGAGCTGCTAGAAATATTTTTGCACACATACATCCTTTTCTTTTTTATCTCTTTGGGATACAGAGCTAGAAGTGTGGTATTTCTCAGTCAAATTCTATGCATGGTTCTATAGGCTTTAGCCATAGTTCCAAATGGATCACCAGAATGGCTGAATCACTATGCAACTTCACCAATATTTCATTAGTGTTTTTATTTTCTCACATCCTCTCCAACATTTGTCATTTTCCTTTCCCATCATATCAGCCAATCTACCAAGTGTGAGGTAGTAGTTCAGAGTTGTTTCAATTTGCATTTCTCTCTTCAATAGCAATTTAGAGCATTGTTTTCATATGGCTTAAGATAGCTTTGATTACATTGTCTGAAAACTGCCTGTTCATATCCTTTGACCACTTATCAATTGAGGAACGGCTTGTATTTCTATAAATTTGATTCAGTTTTCTATATGTTTGAGAAATTGTCTTTATTATAGGAAATCACTGTATTTTTTTCACAGTAATGATTACCAACTATGTATTTCCCTGAATATTCTTTTCCCCCTGTTCATCTTCCTCTCTTTCTCCTTTTACCCTGTCCATTCTCAAAAGCGTTTTGCTTCTGACTTTTACCTCTCCCACACTGACCTTCCTCCTATCAGCTCTGCCCCCCTTCCCACTTCTGTTATCCCCTTCCCTTCATACTTTCCTGTATGGTAAAGGATTGCTATACCCAACTGAGTGTGTATATTATTCCCTCTCTGAGCCAATTCCAATGAGAGTATGGTTCATGTGCCCCCCCCCACTTCCCCCATTTCCCTTTCCACTATGAAATTTCTTTCAGGCCTCTTTTATGTCAGACAATTTATCTCATTCTATCTCTCTCACTTCCATTTATCCAGTACATTTTTATTTATCAACCACTAATTTAATTTTATTTTTGCGATAACCATACCATCATATTCAACTCACTCTCTACTATCTATGTATACTATTTCTACCTCCTTAATAATGGCAAAGTTTTGGGGAGTTATAAATATAATTTTCCCATGTAGGAATATAAAAGGTTTAACCTTATTGAATCCCTTATAATTTCACTATCATGTTTATCTTTTTATGATTCTTTTGCATCTTGTATTTGAAAGTCAAATTTTCCATTCAGCTCTAGTCTCTTTGTCAGCAATGCTTAAAAGTCCTCTATTTCATTGAATGTCCATCCCTCCCCCCTCCCCTGGAAGGATTATTCTCAGTTTTTCTGGTTAGGTGATTCTTGGTTTGAATCCTAGCTCTTTTGCCCTCTGTAATATCATATCATATTCCAAGCCCTCTGATCCTGTTTCTTTTTGGCTACTTGCACTATTTCCTCTCTGATCTTGGAGGTCTGGAATTTGGCTGTAATATTCCTGTGAATTTTCATTTTGGGATTCCTTTCGGGGGGTAATTGGTGAATTCTTTCAAATTCTATTTTACCCTCTGATTCTAGAATAACAGGGCAGTTTTCCTTGATAATTTCTTGAAAGATGACCTCTGGGATTTTTTTCATGACTTTTAGGTAGTCTAATAATACTTAAATTATCTCTCCTTGATCTGTTTTCCAGGTCACTTGTTTTTCCATTGAGATATTTCACATTGTCTTCTATTTTTTATTCATTCTTTTGTTTTGTTTGATTTTTCCTTGATGTCTCATAAAGTCATTGCCTTCTACTTGCCCAATTCTAACTTTTAAGGAATAATTTTTTGCAGTGAACTTTTAAATTTCCTTTTCAATTTGGCCAATTCTTCTTTTTAAGGAGTTCTTTTTTCCCAGTGTATTTTTTTACCACTTTTTTCCATTTGGTCAATTCTGCTTTTCAAGGCATTTTTTTTCCATAGGATTCTTATGCCTCTTTAAAGCATTTGGCCTTTTCTGTTTCTTAAGATGTTATTTTCTTCAATATTTTTTGTGCCTTCTTTACCAGCAGTTGACTCTTTTTTCATGATTTATTGCATCACTCACATTTTCCTTCTCAATTTTTTCTTTCTTTCTTATTGATTTTAAAAATCCTTTTTGAGCTCTTCCATGCCTTAAGACCAATTCATATTTTTATTTGAGATTTTAGGTACATTGTTTTTTTCCTGAGTGTTTCTTTCGATCCTCTTTGGTACCATAGTAACTTTGTATAAATTGTTTTCTGTTGTTTACTCATTTTCCAATCCATTTCTTGACTTTTAACTCTATGCTAAAATGGGGTTCTCCTTCCCAAGTGGAGGGGGCACTGTCTCAAGCCTCAAGTTTTTTGTGAAGCTGTTTTCAGAGGTAATTCTGGGGACCTTTAAGTTTTAGGCTCTTTGAAGATGCTATGATCTAGGGAGAGGTGTGTTTACTACTGTCCTATAATGCATACTGGCTTATTAGTGACCACAAGCACTTTCAGCCCTGGAACTTTGACTTGGTCCCTATTCCTCTATGGCCTCAAGCTCTATTGTGCTACCGTTCTTTCTCACACTGGTACTAAGACCCAGGACAGTGACCCAGATCCAAGTATGACTAATGCATCAGAGTCCTTCCCCTTGGGCCAGCAAAGGGACCCCTATAAATCTCTACTGTCCAGTCCCCTTATAATCCATGAGCTGAGAGGTCTGGAAACTGCCACTGCTGCCACTGATTCCATCACTCACGGCCTGCTTCTGGTTTTTTGGGACCCAGTCTACACTGCTAAGGCCTGCACTATATTGTGCACCTCTCTCACTCTGGTGCACCAGACCTTTTCTGCTGACATTCTAACTTGTCTTGGCCTGGAAAATTGTTTCCCCCCATCTTTTGTGGGTTCTGCTGCACTAGAATCTGTTTAGAGTCATTGTATAAAGATATTTGCAGGGGTTTTTGGTAGAGGTCAGGTGAGTCCTTGCCTTTACTCTGCCATCTTGGATCCGCCCCCCCCCCTTTTTAAAGAGAAGCTTTTCCTGATTCTTTTTAATGCTGATGTCTCCTTTTTCTTGCTTAATTCCCATTTATCCTTTATATCTTTTTTATACGTCGTAATTTTCACATTATTTCCCTCATGAGGCTGAGCTCCTTGAGAGCAAGAGTTACCTTTTTTTTTCTTTCTTTGCATTCTCAGCACTTGGCACAGTGCCTGTTCAGTGCTTCATAAATGCTTCTGTTTATTAACAGTAACAACAGTAATGATAAACACTTCTTCAGGGATTTAGCATTTGTAGTTCACTTTATACAGATTTCCTCATTTAAGCCTTTTGGAAACCGAGGCTCTTAAAGAGTAAAAGATTTACCAAAGGTCGCATAGAAGCAAATGTCACCAACTCTGACAACAGGCAATCCCTCCCTAATCATTCTGCATTTTCAACAGCTTCCAAGGTCTTGCACGCAGCTTCAAGTCAGTCAAACATATATTTAGCAGCATTTAGATGCTAGGCATCTGGGAGGTAAAGCCAGCATGTTACCTGGCTGGGAGGAGTCTGTGTTCTTCATGGGAATGGGACAGAGTATAAAACACTGGCTTGCTCATGATTTAAGGGGAGAAATGAGAGACTGAGGCAAAGTATCCCATGGAGAGGTGATGCAGAGAAGACTTTCAGCCAAAGAGAATTGAGAAAAGACTTAACAGAGGAAAACACAACAGAATTGAGACTTGAAAGAAGGAGAGGATTCACATAGACATGGAAAGACTTCCTTCCAAGTATGAGAGAGGGCTTTCACAAATTCATGGAGATGGGAGAAAATCCTTTGAATTTCAACAGCAGCAAAGGAGTCTTGGCTGAAGTTTTGATTGTGGGAAGAGCAAAAATGTGAAATAAGGTTTTGAAAATAAGTGTGAGCTACATTAAAGAGGACCTTGAATGCCAGTTGCATTTATCTAGCAGTTGTAGGGAGCCAGTGAAACTTTTGGTCATGTGGCTATAGTTTTTGCCTATAATGAATGCCTATTGTTATTGTCAGCTAGTGGGGGCAGGGGGAGGAGGGAGTGGTAAATGAACCTATGGTAAGTTTTCCAATACTTAGTTCACCTTTTATTGATAAATGTCAAGACATCCATTTTAGTTGGTACATTTGATTGTATCATGATATCTGTGATGTTAGGCTATTTGGCTGGCTCTTTGTCCAGGTCTCCAGTTGGTAGACAATAATAACTCCAAGCCTCTTGTCCTTATCTCTCTTGCTGATCTACAGTCACTTTGTAGGGCAATATTAAACTGAAGCCTTCCAAACAAAGGTGGTACTCAATGCTCTGTAGAAGACCAAAATGACTAAAATCTAGAAAAAAATCCTGCATTCATCCATTTTGTCATCCACAAAGGCCAGAGCTGATGTCTTCTGCAACGATGGTGATAATAATATCTGGCATAGCACTGTGTGGGGGGTATTTCATTTGATACTCGCCATAATTCTGGGAGGTATCATCTCCATTATGCAAATGTGGAAACTGAGGCAGAAAGATATTAAGTGACTTGCTCAGGGTCACACAGTTAGTAATTATCTGAATCTGAATTTGAACTACAGTCTTCTGACTCCAACCCCAGCATTCTTATCCTCTGTACCACCTAGCTTCCATTTGACATTTAACGATGGAAAAAAGAGGAGTGTATGAAACCATCAACAACATTACCACTGTCATTTTCATCCCAATTAAAAATTTTAAAAAGCATTTTATTTACTATTATCATCTATTCCTTACAGTAGCCTTATGGGTCAGGTAATACAGACAGCACTATTTCCATTTTACAGATAAAGAAATTGAGCCCAGAACAGTCAAAAAAAAAATCTGTCCATTATCACAGACATCGAGTAAGTTGTGGAGAAAGAATTACTACTTAAGTCTTCTTAGAATATGTTCCATGTACTCAAAGTCATTATACAAAGGTCTTGCTTGCCCAGGAGAATTCTGGGATCATTTATGGAAATACTTGCCTTAAGCATCTCCCCACACCCCTTGGAGTTTTTTAACAGGAAGACTAATGCTCAGGAAAAAAAGAAATTTCTTGGTATCAGCCTCTGTCTCATTCTCTGGCAGTCCACATTGTTGTGTAGGCTTTCCTTTACATGTAGTGCCAGCCTGTTGGGAGGCAAGGAGGAAAACAGGCCAAGTGGGAGGCTGAGCTCACACAAAACTCTATTGTTTTCCATTGTTAGTGTTAGCTCCTATTTTTTTGTTTATGTAAATGAATTAATTGCTTCAGCAAATTACTCCACATAGGAATTCTGCCTTTACTTTCCTAGTCAAAATTTGTCAATCCTTTTGCCTTACCCAAGGTCACTGCTGGTGCTATAGTATCATATAGTTTCAATTTAAGATTGGTTCCTGCTATTTAATGTTATAGCTGTTTATTTATAGTGTGTGTGTGATCTCCCCAAATGAAGAGAAAGCTCGAGAAGGGACAATATCTTATTAAGATCTGAATCCTCCCTATGATCATTGCTAACATTCATTAATAACAGCCATAATAAAAATGCCATTGGGAGTACTTAGAGGGGTCTTCTAGGCCTTCTTAATTTACATTTTATAAACTCTTCTGGGTTGTCCACTACGGCTCTGGTTTCTTCTAGTTGGAAACTATTTGAGCAGCATTGCCCAGCAGGCAGTAGGGGATGGTAGGTGAAGCTTGAGCCTGAGGGTCAGGAATCATGGATTCCAGGCTAAGCTCAGTCACAAACTTGCTGTGTGCCTTTGGCAATTGTCTTTTTTCCAAGGGCCTGTTCTTTCATCTATTCAATCAGGGTGTTGGGACAGATGTGCTCTGAGCTCCTATGTGGTTTAAGATCCTCTATTTACTGTCTCTCCCAGACCGAATACATTTTGATTCTCTGGAAATTAACAAGGACGAGAAAATGGTGATGATGACAGGCTAAAGTTTCTCTTTGACTTCCTAAGAGAGGGTCTTACCACCTTCCTTATGGTGCTGGATAAAAGGCAGCAGTGTTGTATAATGAAGGGACTCTCTGGAGGCTCAAGGGAAGGGAGCTGCTTCAATTACTGACTTGGGAATATGCAGCTTTGGAAGAAAGAGTGATGGATTTTGAATCTGATCACCTGAATTGGTATCCTGGCTCTGCCACTTGGGCAACTTGGGGTTATAATTTCTCAGTATTAAACCTCATTTTCCTCCTCTATAAAATGAGGGGCTTGGATGACATCATTTCTAATGTCCTTTCCAGTTCTGTCCTATGATGTGGTCTTTATAGAAATATAACTGTTAAATTATGTTTTGTCAATTAACAAACTTTAATCTCCTCCTCCTCCTCTTTCTCCTCCTTCTCTTCTTCCTCCTCCTCTTGCTCCTCCTCCTCCTTCTACTCCTCCTTCTCTTTTTTCTTTGACAGAGACACATGTACAGTCAAACAAAGCTAATGCTCCCATTGGCTATGTCTAAAATTTTATGTCTAACCCTTTATCCTCAGTTCATCACCTCTCTGTCAGGAAGTAGGTAGTATGCTTCACTACCTTGTCTCTAGAATTATGATTGGTCATTGAATCCATCAGAGCTGTTAAAACTCTGCTTTAGATGAAATATAACAGAGTTCACTCCATATCCTCATTTTAACTCTGTGAATCTCCTTTCAAGTGTTTTTCCTGTAATTAGCATATTGTTAGATGCTGCTTTCCAATCTATTTGGCTTATCCCTTCCCATTTTATGGATGACTTCATTCCATTTCCATTCACAGTTACAATCATTATTTGTGTATTTTTTTCATCATGTTCCCATTTAGCGTTCCTTCCATTTGTTCCCTTCTCCCTCTTTGTAAAGAAGAACAGAGTGGGGAGAGAAGAGTATGCTCAGAAGTAATGGTCTAGGTTCGGTGCAATCTGCTTCTGCTCCTCTTTCTCTCACCAAAACCCAATCATAAGTTTTATACTTTTTTTTCTATTGAACATTTCTTTTTATTCCACCTCCCTTAGTTGCTCAAGAATAGCCAATCACTCCCTTAACCGATACTTCCTCTTCTTCCTTCCCTCTTCCTCTTCTTCCTAATTTCGTTATTGATTGAAATGTATTTTTGTATTGAACTATGCATGTGTATTCTTCCATCCTTTGACCAATTTAGGCAAAAGGAGTATCTGTGTGTCACACACTCCCCCTACTTCTTCTTCTTCTTCTTTGTGCATCCCAATTAGGGCAATTGATTTTCCCAACTGTTTTTGTCCCTTCCCCCTCACTAGTGCATTCCTTTTCCCCTCTCTCCCATTAGCCTTTTAAGATTGCCAAAGCGTAATCAACCATTCTCAGGCCTCTGTGTTATTAGAATCTCTCTCTATTAGCACTGAATACGAGTTCTAAAAGCACCTATCTATCATCTCCTCAAATTAAGATGTAGATATTTAATTCTTCTTCTGTCCTTTCTGACTGCTTACTCATGTTCATCTTTAGATCTTTCTTTTTGTTTTTGTGTTTGTATTCCAAAATTCCAGTGTATCACTGATCTTTAAATCAGGAATGCTTGGAAGTTCACTATTTCATTAAAGGTCCACTTTAACCCTTTAGGTTTATACTCAAATTTTCTGGTTAAACTATTCTTGTTTTCAGGAATCTTGCCATATCATATTCTAAACTCTCAATTTCTTTATAGCGATAGGTGGCAAATCTTATGTAATTCTGACTGTAGCTCCTCAAAACTTGAGTTTTTTTTCTCTCTGGTTGCTTATAATGTTACTTATATTTTCTTGAAAGCTCTGGATTTGTCCTGCAATGTTTCTGGGAGTTTTCATTTTTGTATTGCTTTTAGGGTTCGATTAGTGGATTCTTTCTATTTTTTTTCTGTTGTCATGCGCTTCTAAGAGTAGTCTTTCTTTTTGAATCCTTGAAATAAGATGCCCAGACTCCTTTTGGTTATTGCTTTTAGTTAGTACAATACTGTTAAAATCATGTGTCCTTGATCTATTTTCCAGACCAGTTTTTTTGTTTGTTAAGCATTTTTTTTTTCATTTTCTCAGTCTTTTGACTTTGTTTTAATATTTCTTGTTCTCCCTTAATATTATAGACCTCCCTTTCTGTTTCTCCATGCTGATTTGGGTTGGAAAAAACTGACTCATTGTGACTTTTTTAAAAAGATATTTCACAGTCTGATTCAGTCTGGTGCACTTCCTAGATCTTTGTGATAGAGATGTGGGGGCAAACTCACTTCTCCCTGCTATTCTGCCATCTTAGCTCCTCTCCTAAGGCGTGGTTTGGAGTTAGGACTGGTTAGACCAGGTGGCCTTATCAAAAAAATCTCTCTCTCTCTCTGTCTCTCTCTCTCTCTCTCTCTCTCTCTCTCTCTCAATGCTCAGCTAGAACACTTTTTTCTCTATTTCTATAATTGACAAAGACCCCTGATTTTGCCTTCTCTCTCAGAAATATCACTTTGAGAAGTATTCCTCCAGGTCAGGTGCTCTTAACCTGGGGCTCTGAGATCCCCAAGAAGTTCTTGGAGAGATTTTTCAAGGCCCTTGGAATTTAGTTGGGAAAAATACAGCTTTATTTTCACTAATCTTCAACTGATATTTAGCATTTCCTTCATTTAAACAAACATTCTACAAAATGGTTCTTTGGTATTACCAGATTACCAAAAGAATTCAGTACACAGACAGACAGACACACACACACACACACACACACGCACACATGCACACATGCACACACACGCACACATACACACAAACACACAGACACATGCACACAATGTTTAAGAATCCCTGCTGTAGAGAAAGCAGTAATGGGTTCTGATTCTCTGCCGCTCTGAGACACTGAAATAAATGGAATTTCCAGATTTTCATTTAAAACATATAAAAGATTGAGGAGGCATTGATTAAGCCTTCGGTGAGTCAAGATATGCAAACTAGTTAGCTGAATATTGTGGGCAGTCACATATAAACTCCTACCCAGCAGGATTCTCTTCTTTTCCCAACTGTCCCAGGCATTAGGGAGGGGATACTGGAAGACAAAAGGAGTCTAAGCAGTTTGCTGTTAGCAGACTTGCATATGCTTGTGAAAGATCATTTAAGATGTGGATTCTTCATCTTTTTTGTCATAGATTCCTATGCCAGTTTGGTGATACCCATGGACCTCTTCACACAATAAGTTTTTTCTAGAAATCCATCATTGAACAAAATGCTAATTTTCATCTAGCAGTTAGTGAAAATAAGTCATTTTTTTCACCATGCAAACTCATGGTCTCACTATAATTTATTCGCAGATCGGGTAGGTTAACAAGCCCTGAACTATGAAGATGGGAAGAGAATGGAGCTTGGAGGAAAGGCTACGATAAAAGAAAAATGCTGAGTGCAAAGTGTTGAAGATTTTAAAAATCAGAATGCTTGAAGATACTGGTACAGGTTTCCTTGGTGTGTAAGATCTTAATGGTATTGGGGCCTGTATCATGAGGTGGGGTCACAAAATCCCAGAATGTCTGAGCTGGAAGGAAATTCAGAAGTCAATTTTTAAGCTACCTTGAAAAATGAATTTTCTTTGCATTCTGTTCCACAAGCAATCCTCCCAGATCTTATGAAATACCTTGAGTCAGCAGGCACTTGCTTCCTCCAGAGGCAACAGATTCCCCTTTGAGACAATTTGGACTATTAGGAAAAAAAAAATTCTTTTTCATCAAGTCTACATGTAGCCTTTTTGGACCTTCCTCTTTGTTCAACCCTTTGGGAAGTAATTTAGCAATCCTATTTCCTCTTCAACCCCACTGCCCCTCTAAAATTAAAGCCAGTTAGCAAGTCCCCCAAGTCTTGTCTCTGAAGGTCAAACTTCCCCAGGTCCTCCACATGGTCCTGACATGCCAAGAACTCAAAGGCTGCCATCATTGAGGGAGACCACTTCTGGAAGCTTTCCAGCTTACCAATCATATCTAATAAGATTGTATGTAGATGCGCTAGATAGGGCCGACCAGGCAAATGAATTGATTATTGAATTAAAAAAGTATTAAGCTCCTACTCTGAATTATGCACTGGGCTAGGTATAGTAGAGGAAGACATGTACATGCGCACACACACACATACACACACACACACATACACACACACACCTTTCAGGAAATTGCAATATACGTAGAAGCAGCATAGATCCAAATAAGTAAAGGTGAAAACACAGGTATATTCCTAAAACTATGCCTCTGGGATTGGTCCTTGGCTCTGAGCTATTACACATGCTGATCAAACTTTCATGGAAAGATTGCATGCTGGTCAGATTTGCTAATGTCACAAAGTTGGGAGTGATAGTTAAGGGGATACCCAAAATACATCGACTGCCTAGATTCTAGGGAAAAGTGTAATGAAATAACATTCAATAGATACAAAGGTAAAGTTCAATACTTCATGTTTTTTTTTTAACCAATATATAAAGTACAGAATGAAAGAAGTCAGAAGAATCATTAGTTTCTTTGGGGGCGGGGACCTGGGGGTTCTGATTGCTTGCAAGATTATTGTGAATATGGCCAGCAAAATAGCTGATGTTATTCTAGATTGCATTAAAACAAGTATAATGTTCTGAGAGATTCTTCTCTCCCCTCATTGGTCTATGAGTATGTAAGGTGCTGAGTACATGAGCTAAGAATGCACTGAGATTGATTCTAATGTTTCACTTCACCTCAGTCTCTTTTGACATTCCTTCCTAATTAAGCATTCACATATTTCATTCATGGGCCCTGCCTGGTCTGAAGGTGGAGAACGCAGAATTGGGATATGAGTCAAATATTATCCTCACATCTAATCTAAGTGAGAGGAACATCCATTACAAAAGTATGTAAATCACTTTGCAAATTTTGGAGCGATATTTGAATATTTTTTTTCTCAGACTATTATCAGGACTTTGCTCTTCAGTTGCCCCATGCATGACCCCACCCCATCCCTCAAGGAGGAAAAGAAAAATGACCTCTAGCTGTCTTACTGGATTGGGTGGAGAAGCCATAATTTCCACAGAGCCTCGGGGCTTCCTGGCCCCTCATTCCTGACTCCCACAGCACCCCTCTAATATGAGCCCCACCCTGAGGCATAGGACAGGATGCTTTTCATGACACTATCTTGTCATATAAGGTAATTAGTCTCTTAATGGAGTGGTTGTCTTTGACGATTAATCTCCATCTGGCAGGTTCTGTACATCAGACTATGTACAAAAAAATAATGACTCTCCAGAGATTTGTGCTTCTTTCCTCAATCTGGGAATTCCATGAATTCTTCAGAGCTGAAGGTGAATAGTTAAGTCTGGTCCTTTCAGAGACTATGAGAACCAGACTTGGGTAATGATTCTCCCATCAGAGTGACCATAGATTTTTTCCACTATCACCCTCTGCTTGGGCTGATTGCAGTTGCACCTTAAGTAGCTATGTCCATATTGTTTCCATGCCTCCAAGATATGAATACCCAGATATTCAGTTGAATTCATGTAATAATGGGAGAAGAAGGTTGAGAAGAATCTGGGAATGGAGAAAGGTCCAAACTGCTCTCTCTAAGATCTATCCCATTCCCGCAAACCCCATCCTTCTAGTTCTCAATTTCTCTTCTCACTCTGTTCCCTTTTGACAGCAACTTAGAGAGTGGTCTATAATTGATTTTGAGATAGAGCCTACTGGTTGTGGTCCTATGCCATCTGGCATCATTATTAATAACTGAGATAAAGGCTTAGGTGATATAATTTTCAAATTATGAATAACAAAGAGTTGGGTTGGATAGCATTCATAATGGAAGACAAAGGCAACCAAATGGTTACTGGGCAATTCACTTAACCTCTGTTTGCCTCGACATTCTCAAATGTAAAATGGGGATAACAAGAGCACCTGCCTGACAGGATTGTTATGAGGATCACATAAGAGAATGTTTGTAAAGTACTTAGCCCAGTGCCTGGCACATAGTAGGGATGTTATAAATGATTATTCTCTCCCTCCCTTCCCACAGAAACAGGATCCAAAATGATCTCAAGAGGTGAGCCTGTGAGCTGAAACAAAGATGAAATTGAATGTGGATAAATACAGTTTTCAATTAGGATTAAAAACTGCACAAGCATCAATTAGGGAGATGTGGCCGAACAGCAGTGTGTACGGAAATGATCTAGGAACTTCTGCGAGCTACAAGATTGCTCTGAGTCATCAGTTTGTTATATTAGCCCATAAAGATAATGCTATCTTAGTCTGGCGCCATGTAGAGAACAAGATAGGTTATAACCCTATTGTACTCAGTCAGTCAATAAACATTATTTGGCATGTTATCTCCTCCGTTAGATTGTAAGCTCCTTGAGGTCAAGTACTTCCTTTGCCTCCTGTTGTATCCCCAAGCCTAGCACAGTGCCTGGGACATAGAAGATGCTTAATAAATGATTAGTGAATTAAATTAAGCATTGTTATGTGCCAGGCACTTTGCAAAGTGCCAAAGATGCAAAGAAAGTTGGGGGTTGGATAGATATGGTCCTTGTCCTCAAATTAATATTTAATGAGGGAATTAACATGTAAATATATACACCTATATATATATATAGATTCATATATATGTGCATCTATGTATAAGTATATATATATATAAATACATATGATATGTGAGAAATGTGTTGTTGTTCAGTTGTGTCTGACTATCTGTGACCCTATTAGGGTTTTCTTGGCAAAGATATTGGAGTAGTTTGCCGTTTCCTTCTCCAGCTTATTTTACTAATGAGGAAACTGAAGCAATCAGAGTTTAGTGACTTGCACAGAGTCACATAGCTAATAAGGATGTGAGGCAGGATTCAAACTCAGGTCTTCCTGACTCCAGGCCCAGTATTTTATCCATTGTGCCAACCTATCTGCCCTGTATGCAAAATAAATGGAAGGTAATTATAGAAGGGAAGGTACTGGGCAGGTATGTATAGGGTTTGGTGAAAACATCAGGAAAGGCCAATGGTGAATGATGGGATTGGAACTGAGTCTTGAAAAGATCCAGAAAGTAGAAGAGGCAAAGTTGAGGGGAAAGCAAGGCATGGGGCACAGACTGTGCAAAGGGGTGGAGATGGGAGATGATGGAGTTTTGGGTTTGAATTATTGTCAGTGTTGGTGTATGACAGAGGAGATAGAGCAGTCAAGTGTAAGAAGGCTTGAAAATGAAGAAGTGGCCAGCTTGTAAAGAACTTTCAATTCCCCAATATTTAACTCCGCTCTGATCGTCAGAGTATTGAGTGCAGTTCTGAGTCTCCCTTCTTTCTGCTCAGAAATAGAAGGGATGTTTCGTTTCTGAAACCTTCATTGCTTTTGTCTGGATTTTCCCCAAATAACTCAGTTTTACATTGTTTTAGAAATCTTTTTCCATTCATGGCTTGGGCACGAAGTATATTGTTCTCTTGGTTTAGCACAATTCCCTGCATCCAATGATGAAAATATGTCCACATCTATTTGAATTTCTCATGTTAGTCAATTCTCATTGCAAAATATTCTTCCATTACACTTTATATTGCTAAGAGTTCTTGCCATTCTGTAATTGATGGGCACCCATTTAACTGAAAATTTCTTCAAGAACACAAGCAATCATGTCATGAATATTTGGAAAGTTTTGGAACTCCCCCTGCCCCTTATCTTTGACTTCCTCGGTATTTAAACCAAATGGTTGGTACATTGGGTCAAAGAATATTGGCAGTTAAGTCACTTTCTTTTTTACACAATTCTGAACTTATATACAGAAGCAATACACAGATCCACCAACAGTGTATTGGTGTGCCTGTTTTCCTTTTACCCCATTAATATTGACTTCCTTTGGAGAACATTTTTGCCAGTGTGTAGGTGCAAGGTGAAGCCTCCAACTTTATCTTCATTTACATTTCTCTAACACCTAGTGATGTAGAATGTGATATTATGATCATTCTCTATTTACAATTCCTTTGAAAACCTTTCCAAATCTTTTACCACTCAAGTGTTGGGGAATGCCTTCTGGCATTCTATAGTTTTACCAGTTCTCTGTAAAGCTTGGAGACAAGGCTCTTATCAATGACATTAATAGGAGAGAGAGAGAGAGAGACAGAGACAGAGAGGCAGAGAGAGAGAGAGGGAGGCAGAGAGGCAGAGAGGCAGTGAGACAAACACAGAGACAGAGACACACACACAGACACAGAACAGAGATAGAGACAGACAGAGACAGAGAGAACATGAATTTGTTAAGCAATTGCCAATTGCCAACCTCTGTGCCAAGAACTTAGAATACAAATACATGTGAGCAAGACAGTCCTTGCCCTCAAAGAGCTTACATTTTAATAGGGAAAAGCAACAAATAAATGCTAAAATATCAATTTTTCCTCAATCTATGGTTTGGTCTTGTCATTCTGTATCCACTGATTTTATTTGGGGAAAAAAGTTACTTAAATTTTGCAAAATCAAGATTTTCTTTTTTGTCTCTTATGTTTCCTCTATCTGTTGTATAGTTAAGAATTCTCTGCCTAGCTGTAATTGCAAAAGGTGTCTGATTTAGTTTTCTCTTTCTCTCTCTCTCTCTCCCTCTCTCTCTCTCTCTCTCTCTCTCTCTCTCTCCACATGCATTCACACAGACAAATATATGTATATTATGTATGTGTGTATACATACATACATATATATATACATATATATATATATGATATTACCTTTATGTTAAGTGCAGGTATCCACTTTGTGCTCATTGGAATGTGTTGTTGCATTAAAGCTAATTTCTTCTCAATTGTTTTCCAGTTGTTTGTCTAGCTCTCAAACAATGGAGTCAGATTCCTGGACTGATCAAACACTGGCTTTTTGGCTTGATTGCCATTATTTCTTCCTTACCTAGTCCCTGTTACATTTTTCCTGCATGTTTTAATTAGGGCCAAACAGTGTTCATGTTTCCTGCTTGAATTGAGATCTAGCGATGCTTCTTTCAAACTTTTCTCATTGTCTCTGTATTTGATAGTGGATCGACTCTTACCTAGACCATCCAAAATGTTGTCACCCACAGAGAAGACACTGAAGACTTGATTGTGGGAGATGCGGGGGGGGGCAGGGGGGGATGGACTGGCCCACATGTAGTCATTCTTTGTTGGGCAACAAGTGGTTTGGAGGAAACTTGTTACATTAGCTGCTTGTTGGAACTGCCTGGGTCATGAAACCTTCTGCCTGATCACCGTTAAGGCCTTCCCTGCATTTCTGTAAAGGAAGGAGGGTAAAGGAGTCCTTTTCATCCAGGCAATGACAGCATGTGGTAAAGGGTGAGGAGTTCCTTTCCCCAAAAATTTTAGAACTTGGGACTTAGAAATGGGCCTGGGATTTTGACTATTTCCTTCAAAATTTTCTAGTCTTGTTATAGATGGTAGATTTTTCCACCCCTCCCCCCCCCCGCAAAAAATCCTGAGCCCTGGGGAACCAGGGGTCCAGAAATCAAGAGCATATGGTGCTGTCAGTCCCACAGTGCAGATGGGGAGCAAAAGTTCTGATACACTAGCTTAGTGTGATTTTGGGCTTAAACTCATTGGGATAATAATGCGTAGAAGCCCAGTTAAACTGTGATTCTGATACTGCATTTTCTCTCCATATATAGAGGTGGCCTATATGTGTTGGGGGAAATTATGCCTACATTGTATCAGGGGGTAGCAAGGAAAAGGAATGTTTGTTCTTGCAATATATTTTTAAAGTATATATTCCTTTGTAAAACCTAAACTGATGTTAAGTGCTCCTACAATGAGGAGACATAAGCAATGAGGCCTCAAACCATGGCAGAGAGGGGAGCTTATCGTAAGCTGTATATGAAAGAGCTCCCAATGTAATGGTAGAAAAAAGACCACGTTTAGCCCCTGCTATAAGAGGGAATGCTCCATGTCTTGGAGCAAATCCTTCTGCCTTTGTAGAGCTGTCATTGTTAGGATGCCTTGTCCTAACATCAAACCTAGATCTATGTCTTTGCAACTTTCTCTTATTGCTCCTGGTTCTGGAGTCTGGAGACAGACATCATCTCATCCTTCTTCCATGGGACAACCCTTCAAGTATTTGAAGAAAACTCTCACAGTTCCCAGGGTCCTCTCTTCTCCAGACTAAGCATGTCCAGCTCCTCCAATGAATTGCCCTATGCCATTTAGGTTGGAGGCTTCTGCACCTTCTAAAAGCAGAGTGCCCGGGACTACAGCCAGTGCTCCAAGTGCCCTCTGACGAGATTTAGCCCATTATACAGGCTGCAGTCTTCCTTTCTGAGTGTGCAAATTGTGACATCTGCCTGTCTCCAACATTGTGGGGCCATTCCCATTTCCCACAGTCTTTCAAATATCATTGGTAGCAACCAGCAGTTACTGCTACTGATTCAATCAGAGGATCTAATTCCTCTGGGCTAGATGACTGGAATTCATCAAGGGCAAGGCGGTCTTCTTTCGTTGCTTCCTTACTTATCTTGGGTAGGAAGCCTTGTTAATCACCTCTTCTTTTCTTTCCATTGTAAAAAGGATTCTCTTGTTCAGAGAAAACAGTGCCAGAATTGGAGGAAGAACTGTCTTCAAACCCTGTCCCAGGCACTTACTACCAGTATGACCTTGGGCAAGTCACATAACCTCTCCATGCCATATTTTCTTCATATAGAAAATGAGTACAATAATAGCAGTAACTTCCTCTTTATAGGGGGGAAGAGACAGAGAGACAGAGAGGCATAGAGAGACAGAGACACAAGGAGAGACACAGAGAGAGAGAGAGACAGAGACAGAGACAGAGACAGAGACAGAGACAGAAACACAGAGAGAGGAGACAGAGAGAGAAGGTGGGAGAGAGATGGAGAGAGACTGAAAGAGACAGAGGCAGAGAGAGACAGGAGAGGTGGGGAGACAGAGAGACAGAAGGAGAGAGAGAGATGTAGAGAGAGGACAGAGAGAGAGAGAGAGAGAGAGAGAGAGAGAGAGAGAGAGAAGGAGGGGAAGAGAGACAGACAGAGACAGACAGACAGACAGAGAGAAACAGAGAGACAGAGAGACAGAGATTTACAAGCTTTGAAAGGCTATAGAAATGATAGCTATTTTTCCTGATGGACCAGCTCTGCTTTGTCAATTGTCAGTTATCATCATACCATCTACCCCAAGCAAAACTGATATCCCCATGTGTATCAATAATATAGCTAGCAGCTTTTGTCGGGGTGTAAGATCCACCAACAACCAGCACCCAGAAAGCTACCAACACAGGTCTTTTTGATCTGCTTTACTTAAGGAAAGCAATGTTAAGGGTCTAACGATTTTACTTTAATCCAGCATACAAATAAAATCTACCTAGTTCATGTGAAAAAGCCAGCACCCTGAATTACCGACCAAATACAATTCGTAGTTATCAACATCTGGGTGTACAGCCAGGGAGCTCATTATAACGGCTGGCCCAGAGTCACACACCACTACTGCTGTGGCTCAGAGCTCAAAGAAAGAGAGCTAACCTTTGGGCTTATATATCCTGTTCAGGGCCAGGGGGCCCTGACCTCACCCAGGCTGGGCATCGAGAAGTTCTCCACCCCCAATATCACATCAGATACAAATCAATGGCTCCCAATTATCTCAGTGCTGAGAAATACAAAAACATCCCACTTTATCTGCCCCATTCAAACAAAGGCCAGAATCATTGAAGGTCAACAGGGACAAGTCCTACCTTAATTACTATTATACCTTGCTCCTCCCTTTTCTCCCAATAAAGCTAAAAGCAACAACAATAACCAAAGTGATTTTTGGTAACAGGATCAAATCTTTTTTGACAAATTTTACCATAACTCCCTCTGTCTTAATAGACACATGCCATGCTCTCATATGGACACTCTGTACCTAGACTTGCTTCCATATTTGTTGTATTTCTTCTTTAATACTGTAAGTTAGCTAGTGAGTTCTCATTGCATCTACATTGGACTCTTCAGATAAAAAATTGTTATCTCCCCTTTGGTTCTATTTTCCTTTGTGTCTTCAGAATTTATCTTTGAGAATCTCTGATCTAAAATCCACTAACATTTTATTTTACATAATCATAATTATCTTTCCTATGAAATCTCTAAAATATTGTTTTCCCATAATCAAGGGGGCATCAGATTATGTCAATTTCTTTCCCTTCTCCATCACAAATGGAAAGAGGATGCTGTAATTTCTCTAGTGGAAAGTCTCCCTCCCATGATTTCTAACTCAGGAACCAGTTCCTCCTTCTTGGTGAGAATTATTTCCAAAATAGAATTCCTTCTTATTCCATCAACATTTTGTGGCTGAAATGATCAATAAAGCAAGTTAATTATTAGCTGCTCTACTTGTAGCATGAGAGGGCTAAAAATGTTCTGGTTAGATGAGATTCCCCATCTACCCTCTAAGCATATCTCTATGCCCAGGCCAAGTTTGTGAACTTTTTCTTGCACTTCTCTTCTATTTCAACTTTGTCTATAGATGATTTGTAGCAGAATTCAATGAGGAAAGGATTTCCATTTTGTCCCATATTGGCCTCTTACTTTGTCCCTTTGATTCCCAGACTATCTTATGGGAGGACACCTTTAGAGCTACCCCTCTAAACCTCTCCTGTTTCTTTTTAATAAGGGCTACCCATCTAGAACAAGATAAATTCCTTGGCTTCATCCATGAAGTCAAATATTGTCTGTGAAGTCAAATTTGCCTCCTTGTATTATGATCATTTCTCTTATTTGTTAACCATCTATTGTGTTTTTGTGTGTAAACATTGGGAGCCAACGGTTTTAGTACTATCTCATTTCTTGGATTTTGTCTCCTGTGAACTTATATATGTATCAACACCTAGTTTTGGACCTTCTTTAAAGCTATTCTCAATTGCTCCTAACTTGGGAATATGCAGGGGCAGTGTCTTCCTCCAATCATCCTTTATAGTTTAAAGCGTTTTTTAAAAAATTACATTGGCAGGACACTGAGCAAATATATTCTCACGAGACCATATTAGGTATATTTCCTCTCTGGCCAAGAATCTGTCTTCCCTGTCATGTTTCTGAAGTCCAAATCTCATTCTCAAATACCACCTCCTTAACCAGCTGTTCACTTTCCAAATTAGTTTTTCTCTTCTGAATCTCTTGCCTTCAATAGTCAAAAGTAAGAATAATACGACCTGTTGCAATCCAGTCTCCAGTTGATCACCTGAGTCTTAGCAATCATTGGCCGTGCTTTTGAATTTCTTCTGTCAGTGACACTGGTGTGACTCAGGTGAATCACCAGAAGTGGCCCTTGACACATTGATAAATCTTAGGAGGTTTTGTATTATGTCACTGCGATAAATATATACATGCTTCTCTGATGCTCCAGGAGGACCATAGGCCTCCCCATTGTTGCCCTGAGGTCAATAAGAGCATCCTCAGGGCCCCTGAAATCTTTCTACTCTTATCTTCTGACTCCAATGGGATGATCTTATACATATGAGCTGTGGCTCTACTCTTGGCGATTACTTTGGTGGCTTGTCCTTTGAAAGACAACTTCAGAATCTTTAGATATCTTTCCTTCGGAAAGGAAATCATATCTCTTAGGAAATTTTTATTTGTCAAATGTCCTTTTCCTTCCTCTTCTCTTTTCAATGCTCTTTTACTCTCCAAAAACCTGGCATTGGGAAATTCTCCTTTTCTTACCCTTCAGAGCCCTTATTTACTTCTCCCCTCCATTGAAACCTCTCTTCTTTTTTTGAGGCGGGGGGGGGGGCACGTTTCATTCTCCCTAAGCTAGAGTGTAGAGGTGAACATCAAGTCCATTTATCTTCTGCTCAGTGAACGATCTCAGCCTACACTTGGAACCCAAATGGAACAGGTGACTGGTCCACAGACAGAGCACTTCTTTGAAAAAAAATCAATTCAGGGAACAAAATAAGCATTTCTATAACGGCACAAATATGTATATATATATATATATGTATGTATATATACATATTGCACATGAAATGATGAATCTACCACATACAACATGCTATTCCCTGAAAATATACAAAAATTATCATGTAACTGTCTTTTTCCCCTCCCTTTCTTCCCCCACCCCAGAGATAGCTACCATTAGACACAAGTGCAGATACATTTAAAATTATTCTAAATATACTTCTATTTATCAGTTTTTTTTCTCTAGGTGAGATAGCATCTCTCTTCATATGTCCTTTGTTTTTCATGTGTGTAAATATAGTAGTCAAAATGACTTAATGGCTCAAAGTTATTCTTAAAACAATATGGTTGCTACTCTATACAATATTTTCTTGGTTCTGCTCACTTTGCTCTTCATCGCTCCATGCAAGTTTTCTCATGCCTTTCTAAGATCTAGGGGCTCATCATTTCTTATGTGTTCTCATGTGTTCCATCATATCCACGTACCACAACTTGTTGAGCCATTTCCCAAATGATGGGGATCTCTGCAATTTCCAGTTCTTTGCCACCACAAAGAGAACTCCTATAAACATCCCATTCACATTCAAAGTTATAACTATTATTTGTAAATTTCCCTCCATGTTATTTTATTCATTATTTTCTTTCTCAGCCTCTCTTTTTACCCTATCTCTGTTATTTATCTTCCCCCCATTCTCTTACCCCTACTTCACCCTCCCACCAAAAGTCTTCCCTCCTCTCCCCTCACCCTTCCCAAATCCCAATCCACACACACCTCTAAAAGTCCCCACACCATCCTGTTCTCTACACCTCTCTACATGTTTGGAATTCTTCTATACCCTACCAGATGTACATGTTGTTTCCTCTTCAATCCAGATGAGAGTAACATTCCAACATTGCCAATCTTCCACCTCTATCTGCTTCCTCTGTAATAGTTCTTCCTTTTTTGCCCCATTTTAATAATATAATGGCACCCTTTGGCCTTTTCCTGCTGAATTTTATCTTTTAGAATCATCCTACCATGCACAACACAATACACAACTACCTTAGTAATGATGACAGTTTTAAGAATATTGATAACATTTTCATATAGCATGAAGAAACCATTTGGCCTCTGTGAATGCCTTATTATTGGCCTTTAATGGTTATTTTATTGTTTCTTCTGGACCATTTATTTCAAATTTTCCATTGAGTTCTGGTCTTTTTGTTATAAAAACTTGAAATTCTTTCAGTTCATCAAATGTCCATTTATTTTTCATTCAGTATTAGATTCAGCTTTGTTTGTAAGTTATCCTTGGATACAACCCCAATTCTTTCACTCTTCAAAATATAATGTTCGAAGACCTATGGTCTTTTAAAGTAGAAGTTGTTAAGTCTTGTGAAATCCTGACTGTATTTCCATAGTGTTTTTTTTTTTTGCTTTAAATATTTTTTTTCTTTAACCTAGGAGTTTTGAAACTTGACTATAACATTCCTGTAAGTTTTCCTCCTGGAAACTCTTTCAGGTAGTGAATGATAGATTTTATTTTTGTATTTCTACTTTATCCTCTTGTTCTATAATTTTGGGGCAATTTTCTTTAATCATTTCTTATAATATAATATGCAGATTCCTTTTTTGATCATAACTTTCAGGTACACTGAACATTCTTATATTGTATCTCCCCAATCTGTTCCCCAGATAAGTTGTTTCTCTAATGGGATGTTTCATATTCTCTTCTATTTTTTCTAGTTTTCTTATAACATGGTATCTTATAATGGCATTCAATTTCTCTTGCCTGATTCTAGCTTTCAAGGAGTTACTTTCTTCCTTAAGATTTTGGACCTCTCTTTCTAATTGGTTAATTTTCTTTTCATATTTTTTTTTGGAATTCTTTTATTTTTTTCTTATTTTTTCAATGTTCCTCTTTGGGGTAGGAATGCCTTTTTTTTTACCCAACTATCTTCCTCTGAATATGAACCCAAACCTTATTTCACATGAAAATATATATGGTTGTGTTCTTTTTTCCCTTTGCCTACTCATTTTTATTTTGTTTCATTTTACTTTTAGCAGCTCATTATTATAGTGATGTTTATGGTGAGTAATGTTGCCCTAGGCTTTAGGTCGTCCTTACTCTTGTTCTAAATTCCATCCAGGATCTCCACCTCAGAGGTGCCTTTCCTTCCCAAATCCACTGTTCGGGTCCCCAACGTCACTGTCTTGAAAAAGTTCTTGCTCCCTACAGGGACTGCACTCGTCCGACGTGCGCTCACTCCTCCTCACCCAGAACCACAGCCTGGTAAATCGCTTCTACTCAGCTAGGCCTGGCCTCCAGAAATAGCAGGTGGCCCCTCAATGCTCCCTTCTTATCCATCTGCTGCCTTCCACATGAAAGCCCATGAGGAAAAACCCACAAGATGAAAATTCCCAAGACTTCAAGGGAGGAGAAACCCTCCCAAGGCTTTGAGTAAAGTGAAAGCCAAAGCAAAATCTCCTGGGACCCAGCCTGACCCCCCAGCAGAGCCAGCCCCAGGCTCCACTGGTCTCCCACTACAGGCATCCACAGCCCTCCCAGGTCAATCCCCAGCCCCTGGATATCCTCCCCCTCCCCCAATCCTTTCAAGTTCTCTTAGAAGGACAACTGCTTTACCACTCTGTTTTTGCAGCTCTAGATTCATTTTGTGGCAATTTTCTGTCTGTTTGTGCAAGAAATCTGGAGAACCTGGAAATTTCTGATCTATTCTGCCATCTTCAAGCCAAAGCACTTCTAATGGCAACTTTCCAGGTAAGGAAGCCAGGAAACCTGACCCACCACACCCTACCATATGGCCAATCATAATCCTATCATGATGGTGTGTAATAGAAGTTCCTTGGAGAGACTGTTACATGCAAGACCATTCTGGAACTGGTTCCAGGCTGCTAACTTCATGGTTGGGAAAAGCTGTTTTTAATTGATTACATAGGTGGTACTGGTAGGTTTATCTTCACAAAGGCCTGAGTCTGATTTGACCCACTTTAATCCTTTGTATTTCTTTGACTTAATTTATTAGCTGAGACACCTGGTAAGAGACAATGATATAAGGGGAGAGGCTTTGGGGCCTCCTCTCCTTCAGGGCCCCATGAAATGGGGCTGTATTCTTGGCCCTCCATTTGTTCTTTTCTATTTTATGTGAAGGAGATGATCTAGACATCAGAAGAATGACCACGGGAATTGATAAGCAAGAATCCATTCTGGGTTTACATGCATTGCTTCACTTATACCCCAAGGAGTGAAGGGGGACATTCAGGAGTCACCTTTGAGACCAATCTTGTTATCTGAGACAAAGACAAGGACTAACTGGGCAATGGTGCTTGATTTTGACATGAATTTGGTGACATTTCTAAGAAATGGCTAACTTTGAGCCCACTGTCTCTCAGTGACTGAGGTGCCACAGAGGAGAGTATATCCCCAAAATACTGAGGAGAAATGCTAGTCCCTCCCCACCCCACTCCTCTCTAACACACACACACACACACACACACACACACACACACACACACACACACCATATATACATACACACACACACACACATCTTTGAAGCAAATGCTGCTTTGTAAAAGCTAGTATTAAAAGGGCACTAGTCACTGTCACTTAAGAGTGGAGGAAAGAGGCAAACACAGTCAGTGTGGGCTTGATCTAATTGCAATAAAGAAGAGATACTGCAAGCCCTCAGAGTACCCTATATGTATAGGTATCAATTGCTCAATTACAATGAAAATAATAATAAATTTATTAATCAAATTTATTTATTCATTTAATTTCATTTAAAATTAATTGAATATCGCCATCATCATTTACATAGTGGTTAAGGTTTGCAGTCCTTTACACATTTTATCTTCACAACAACTGTGGAAATTAGATACTTCCAAGAAAAACTTATGCAGCAAAGTTGATATAATCCTGAATGGAAAAAACAAAAGGATATTTGATGAACTCAAAGACATTCAGGTATTTGTAACCAAAAAGACCAGAATTCAATGGAAAATTCAACATAAAAGATCCAGAAGAAATACAAGGACATCATTATAGAGTGATTATAAAGCATTGAATACTTCCAAACTGCTTACTTAGGATATATGAAAATCTTATTATTAAAATTATTAGTTATTATTATTAGTGTTCTTAAAAGTAGTGACATTCTCAACATAGGCTGAAAAAAAGATAGGGGCTGTGCTTTGTATGAAGAGGTGATTTTTTTAAAAAGGGCAGGAAAAGGTTAAAAGGAGAAATTATATCATAACAACAGGGCATGAGGGGAAGAACTAGTGCAGAGAAAGCAGAAGGGGGTGGAGGGCTGGTAATATCGGAACCTAACTCTCATTAGGTTTTAAAAGGAAACAACATATATATGTACATATAGACATATCTATATGTACATATATAGATATAGATATATCTGAAGGCATTTTAAAGCTTTCTGAGAAAACTGGAGGACAGGGTGAAGGAAGGATTTTTAGAAGGGTATATTGATTAATATTAAAAAGGTGGTATAAAAAGATAAAGGGGGTGCTTTTAGAGAGAACAAAATAAGAAATAAGAGGGCAAGGAGAAAAGACAAGGGAACAGAGATAGGGTGAAAAGAGAGGCTGCGAAGGAAAATAGTAACTAAAAATAAGATGGAAGGAAATTCACAAATAGCAATTATAACTTTGAGGTGAATGGGATGAACTCACCCATAAAATGGAAACTGATAGAAGGCAATATGTTGTTTACAAGAAGCACATGTTAAAATGAGAGATAAACACAGTTAAAATGTATGGTTAGAGTAGAATTTATTATGCTTCGGCTGACACAAAAAAGGCAGGGGTAGCAATTATGATCTCAGACAAAGTTATGCTTAAAGTAGATGTGATTAAAAAAGATAAGTAGAGTAACTACATTTTGTTAAAAGGTACCATAGACAATGAAGCATGTGTGCACACACACACGTAATATTCAAATATATAAGAATACAAGTCTTTCCCCAATAGATAAATGGTCAAAGGATATGAACAGTAAGTTTTCCAATGAAGAAATCAAAATAACTTATAGTTGTATTTAAAAAAGAAAGTCCTCTAAATCATTATTGATTAGAAAAATGCAGATTGAAATAAGAGACGACTGGGAGTCATTGCTTTGTATATAATGTGATCCTGGGGATGGAAAACTTTCCCAGACCCAGCCTAGGTGAGGTCAGAGCCCTCAGGGCTCCAAAGTGCATATAACTGAGGAGAGCTTGGCATTTGATTTTTGGGGCACACTCATGGAAGGAGCTTTGAGACTCTGAACAAGCTGAAAACTCCCCACCCCCAGCTTTGCAACCCAGATGTTGGCACTGGTACCTATGTATTGTGATTTGAATCAGACAAGGTCTGTCTGTTGATGTTTGTAATTTGTGTTTGTATTTGCCTTGAAGTCCAGGGGGCTGATCTCTTCCCCCTGAATTGTGAATGATATTTGTATGTTTGAATAACCTGAGATTGTTAACCCCTTAAAGTTACTTTCCTTGGTGAAGCCGATCAAAGAACCTGTGTTGGCAGCTTTCTGGGTGCTGGTTGTTGGTGGATTTTACGTCCCCACAGCAGCTGCTAGCTAGATTGTTGAAACATGAGTTCAATGACTTTTTTCTAAACATGGAAAGATTTGCATGAAATAAAGAAGAGTGAAATTAGCAGAACCAAGAGAACATTGTATGCAGTAGCAGCAATATTAGTTTGAGAATGACTTTGAGTGAATAACTTATTTTGTCTATTGTAAATACTTAATCAAGTGAGAATACTTCCACTGAGTCAAGGTTTTCCATTCCACTATATTTCATAGAGTCTCTAGATGGTATCATTAGGTCCTTGAGAGCAGGATTGTTTTTGTTTGTTTGTCTTTCTGTCCCCCAGCATCCAGCATGGCAATAGTAGGTACTTAATAAATGCCTGTGTTCTGCTCCCTTTTATGTCTTGTCTTCCCCCAATAAAGGTAAGTTCCCTGAAGGCAGGAATTGTCTTGCTTTTTGCTCAGATTTGTATCCCAGGATTCAGCACAAAACCAGGAACACAGTATTTAAAAAGTGCTCATGGGCTCATTGGGTCGCATTGACATATTAAAGATGAGAACACGGAAACTCAAGGAGATGGAGGGATGTTTCCAGGGTCTCGTGGTTCATAAACGTCAGTGTTGTCTTCATTTGGAGGTCCCCCACTCCACACTGTCGCCTCTCCTGGGGAGTCAGTTTTCATTTGTGTTGCTAGGATGAATATTGCTACTAAGCAGCATTGGGATGGAGAACATGAAGTGAGGAATGTTTGCATGTGGCCCCACGTGAAAAGTGTGTTCCCTGGATGTGAGCAACTATTTATTTTCCCTCTCTCTTCTTTAACTTTTACTATAAGAGTTGGCTGTGGGGGTTGGAGACAGAATATTCATAAAAGAGTATGATATACAAAAGAAAGCACATCAACAAAATGCAATTTTAAAATCAAGGCTCAAGGCAGTCTTGAAATCTAATGGGATTGTCTTAGATTCCAGGTCTACCCTGACTCCTGTGCATTGTACAACTTGGTGACTCCCCTGAAGGACTTGAGAAACCCAGTCCAATCCACGTGCTGCAAACTGTTTCCTGAACTCGGGTTCCCTGTTCCATTCCAGTGCCTTTTCATTGGATGTTCTGACTGCCTTCCACCTCTCCACCTCCACCTTCAGGGAATCCTCATCTGCCACTCCTAAGCAAAGTCTTCAATTTTGGCTAACTCTGGGTGCTCCCCATCCCTATTAAATAGGCATAGTTAGCCAATGGATATTTATTAAGAATGTTTATTTCCTTAGAAGGGCATTTGCTATTTCCATCAGTAAATTGTAATTTCCTTGAGAGCAGACTGATTCTTTGATGTCTTTGCATTCCTAGTTCCTAACCCATGCAGGATGTACACGTAGTGCTTAATAAGTGTTTGCTCATCTGACCAGGATGTATAATGCAACTCTTAAGTGTATTCTCAGCCACCAGCAGAGGGCCTGACACTTAGGGCACACTTAACAAATGATTGGGGATTGCCTGATTGTTCAAGATAGCACTATCAATTGGACTACAGCGTGGTCCTGAAGTGCCAGCTTCAAAACAGGGACATACGCTCTGGGACATTTTGAGAAACAAAGGCCCACTATCATTATCAAGTAATCACCTATCCCAGAGTACATCCTTGCTGTTGCTTGGACATAATACTCAATCCCCCAGATCTGGACCTTTTCCCTGACTGGTCCCCATTCCTGGAACGCCTTCCTTCCTCATCTTCGCTTCCCATCTTCCCTGACTTTCTTCAAGTCTCAGCTAAAGTCCAACTTTCTTCAAGCAGCCTTTCACAGTCCTCTTTCCTCTGATATCATCTCCAGTTTACCCTGTCTTCATCTTGTTTGTGCATAGTTGTTTGCATGTTATCTCCCCATTAGACTATAACCTCTTTGAGATGAAAGACTGTCTTTTGCCTTCCTTTGTATTTTCAGCACTTAACACAGTGCCCGATATTTAATAGTAGCCATTTGATAAAAGCTTGCTGACTTGACGTCATGAATGGTGAAGGGGAGACAGCCATAGAGAAGAAAGGATAGGGAATCAGATGTGAACTACATGAGGGATGCACTTAGGTTGAAGATATCTCTTTTTTCAGGAGATCTTATCAAGTCAGCTTGGTCAGGGAGGGTGTAAGTAATGCTTCCCTCAGACTCTTAGAAGCACTTGCAGGTACTAAGAAAAATAATAGCGATGTCTATGAAACTTTCTGTTCACAAAGTGCTTTACATACATGATTTGAAAGCAAGCCCGGGGCTGAGGAATGGAGCTGTGTTTGGAGCTAGAGAGCCTGGGTTTGAATCTCATGGATAACTGGAAGGAACCACAGCATTATTGGTGCTGATTAGTGACCATCTACTTTGACTCCCCCCTCTAATTTTACAAGTAAAGAAACTGAGGCCCAGAGGAATTAAGAGTTTTGACCAAGGCCATATAACTAGAACCATAGCATCTGGAACAGGAAGTGACCTCGGAGGCCATATAGTCCAATTCCCTCATTTTGTGACTGAGAGAGATGAAATGAGGTCACTCTGAGATCACACAGTAAGCAACACAGGTGAGATTCAAACCTAGTTCCTCTGCCTCCACAGCCAGGGTTTTGCATACTATATCCCATCAGTTCCTGTGGGAACTTGTCAAGTCTATTTACTTTTGAGGGCTTTAATTTCCCACTTGGAGAATGAGTTATCAAGGGTCTCACTTGAGCCTCACAGGTTAGGTTGAGTATCATCTCAGTTTATTCATAAGACCTTACGAAGACTCCTTGGACAGTGAAGGTATAAATAATGTTTCTGGCTCAATGTCTGGCATATAATAGGTATCTAAAAAATGATTGTGGACAGTTAAGGAAATTGATGCTCAAAGAAATTAAGTTACTTGCTCTAAGTCATATAGCCAAGAAATGGCCAAGGAATTAGGACCAAGCTCTTGTGCTTTTGGAGTTAAGTGTAAGACTTCTCCCTGAGAACTATACTCCCAATACCTTTAATGGTAGGATATAAAAGGAGAAAAATGGCAGGCTAGCAAGGGGGGAGGGAGGAGTGTTGACTCACTTTGGCACGGAAGGGAGGAAAACATGTCTAGACAGAATTAGGAACCTAGTAGTCAATGACAGGGGTTTCTAAGCTCAAGCTCTTTCATGGGGCAGGATCAATACAGGAAATGACTTTCTCTAACTCCCAAGGGAGCCATTGGAAGGAGAACCTGCTGGTCAGAATTGGAGCTCAGTGCCCGGAGCACCGCTGAGACCAAACACCTCAAACCCCTGTTGCTGATGAAATGGCGCAATGCTCAGGGCAGCTCGCTCTATAATTAGGGAGTGGAGCCCAGAGCAGCAGATGACTACAGCTCAGTTATAATTACAGTACAATACACTGCACTGTGAAATCACCTCTGCAGCCAATGATTCATCTGGCCTACATGGAATGAATCTGCACAAGCCGGGCTGGGCTGCTTCACCTCCCTTGTCAGGCTTCAGGGATGGGCGGTGGGTGGCCTCAGCTCCATGGTTTCCCAGTTCAGCTTGGTTTGCAGAGTTCTGTCAGCAGGCCTTGAATGCATAGTATTAAATTATAGACCCCACATTGGTTGCTATGTGATAATGTAAACTTGGCTGATAAAAAGGCACCTGGACAATATCAGCAGTCTGGCCCCTGGACCCTGGAAGAGGCTTCCTCAGCCATTAAGAATTTGTGGATCAGCCATTGGAATGCACTAGGAAGGAAGGAAGCAAAGAAGGAAATAAGCATTCGTTAAACACCTACTATGTGCCAGGGCCTGTTATGAAGCACTTTACATATACATGTTCTCTCATTTTATCCTCATGACCCTGGAGGTAGGTGCTATTTGTATTCCCCTTTTAAAGTTAAGGAAAGAGAATTAGAGGTTGAGACTTGTACAAGGTCACACAGCTAATAAGTGACTGGGGCTAAATCTGAAATCAAGTATTCTAACTCCAGGCCCAGCAGCTAGCTGCTACTAAGTGATATGTCCAGGGAAATCCCATATACAGACAATGACAGCACCTTTATTTAGAAGCCAGTGCTTGAGAATAAAACAAGGGAAATCCGATTTGTGGGGTCAGACTGACAGGCAGGCCTCAAGATGGCCACTGCATCTGCCCCAACTCTGCCTTCTCATTGAGAGGAACAAGGCTAAGACAGAGGTGTCCTTAAGGAGGGTCATGTTCCTTTTACAGCACCATATCTGCAGCTGGTACAAAACGAGCAGCGAGTGAACATCCTGGGTTTATTTTCTGCCTGGTTTTCTACTGGTATTCTTGCCCTTGGCTCATTCTGTTAACACTCATTTCCCTTGTTGGAAGTCAGGGGACACAGCAGTTTACCAAATGTCAGAGCTAGAAGGGGTGGCATTTGTCCAACCCCCTCATTTTATACAGGATAAACTGAGGTCCACAATGGGATCCCTGAACTTAGCTTAATGGACAGTCTCAGTCTTGGAGTTGGATGCCATATTGCCATCCCTATTCCCCATCCTGTGCCAATGGTGGGGAGGGGCTGCACTGTCCCTTGTGCTAAGTCTACAGGCTGAGAAAGTTACTGAGCTATCACACATGCTCAGAAGAGGCATCTGGGGTAGTAATCTTAGACTCAGAAGACCTGGATTCCCTTTCCATTTCTCATCCTTATTAGCTCTGAGAACATGAATAATCCCTTCAGCCTTCTGACCTTGTTCCCTCACCTGAAGAAGAAGGGTTGGAACTGCACAGGGGGTTCCACTGGAACAGAAAACTCCCCGTGCAGGGGACGCCCACTACCAACTCAGGTTGGCACCTTCTCTGCCATTTACAGATTCAGAGAGTTGATAGAGCACTGAGTGGTTAAGTGACTTGCCCAGGGTCACACAGCCAGTGAGAATCAGAGGGAGGATGACTTTCC
Organism: Phalanger gymnotis; assembly: GCA_028646595.1. Classification (NCBI taxonomy): domain Eukaryota; kingdom Metazoa; phylum Chordata; class Mammalia; order Diprotodontia; family Phalangeridae; genus Phalanger; species Phalanger gymnotis. The sequence continues at coordinate 5,869,638 of CM053626.1, read as the reverse complement.
AGCTCTGATGCCAGCTCTCCATACCCATTATGCCATGAGTGTGTCCATCTGCACAATGGGAATAGTAACACTTGTCATAGGGTCAAATGAGGTAACGTACATAGAGTGCTTCGCAATGCGTAGACACTCTACAAGTGCCAAGGATTTGTTCGCGTTATTGATTAGGCAGCTTGATTGAGTGGGAAAAGAGATGAACTTGGAGCCAGAACGAGTAGAGTACAAGTAAGTCCCAAGTGTGCACATGCCGGTTCCGAACCTCTGGGCAAACTCCTCCTAACCTCTCAGTGCTCTGGCTTACTCTTGAAGACTAGATGCAGGGGAGGTGCCAACCTACGTGGGTAGAGCTCCCACTGCCAGGAAAATCAAAGGTCTCATGTAAAAATGAATAATATTGTTAATAATTATTTGAGGTATATGACTTAAAGGACCTTAGGTTTCAAGCTGAAAGGGACCTTGAAGATGGTCTCATTTGTCAAGTGTGGAAATAGAGTCCAAAAGGTTAAAGGGCTTGTCCAAGGGCACACCATTAATATCTGAGGCAGAATTTAAATGTGGGTCCTCCTGACCACAAGCCCAGTGTTCTGTCTGCCATAACCAACATGCTTCTTCTGGTTATGGAAGACACAATATCTGTCCTAATCAAATCAAAATGTGGAGGGTTGTAGTGGCCTGCAAGCTCGGTCTGTACCAACAGAGTGCTATGGCAGCCCCAAGGGATACACACATAGATTACTTAAGGAAGAACACAACATAACCATGTGGGGATGGGGGTGGACAATTCCCAGGTACCATGTCCTGGTCTGACCCCTCCCCACTCCTGTCACCTCCATTCTATCTCCACGGTCATCACTCTAGTTCGGACCCTGACTCTCATTACCTCTGGCCTGAGCAAGTACAGTGGCCTCATGACTTCTTAAGGTCCCCCCCCCCCACTGAAATACATCTCCCATGTAGCTTTGAAGGTGATTTTTCTAAAATGAGGGTCAGACCATATCACTCTCTTCCTCAATAACCTCCAGTAGCTTCCCATTGCCTCTAGGATAAAATAAAGTTTTTTGGGGGCTTTTAAAGACCTTCAACTACTTCCCCTAGACCTCTCTTTCCAGTCTCATCATCTATTATTCCCATTCTCAAATGCTATGGAACAGACTGACCTCCTCTGTGTTCTTCACACATGGCACTCTGTATCCCCTTCCCCTGCTTTTACATTGGCCATCCACCGAGATGGAAATCCATCCTCTCCTCCCCTTAGTATGTGTAAGCCGACCTAAATGCAATCTTCCACATTAATCCTTTCTCATTTCCCTACCCGCTAGCATCCTACCTCCTTCAAATACGTTGTGTTTGTTCCCTACCTATATGCATACATTCCTTCCCTGGTCAGCAAACATACTCATACAGAGGGGGTCTATGTGTGTGTAGGTGTATGAGCACATATATATGGGGGTCCATGTGTGTGTGTGTACACATATGTGGGGGTCTGTGGGTGAGTACATGTGTACATATATGTGGGATTCCGTGTTTGTGAGGGGGTGTGTGTGTGTGCACATATATTTGGGGATATGTATGTGTGCATGTGCACATATATATGGTGTCCATGTGTGCATGCACATATATGATATATGTGGGGGTCTGTGTGGGGTTTGTGGGCACATATATGTGGGGACCTGTGGGGGGTTGCATGTGCACATATATGTAGGGTCCATGGGGGCGGCTGTGTGTGTACATATATGTGGGGGTCTGTGTTGGTGGGTGAGTATGTGTGCACGTATGTGTGCACATATAAGTGAGGTTGCATGTTTGTGTGTGGGTGGGTGCATGTGCGCGTACATTTGGGGATCTGTATTGTGTGTGTGTGCACCTATATGTGGGGATCCGTTTGTATGTGTCAGTGTGCATACACATATATGTGGGGATCTGTGTGTGTGGGGTGCATGTGCACATATATGTGGGGGTCTGTGTGTGGGGGTGTGGGTGGGGACATGTGCACATGTATGTGGGGTTCCGTTTGTGTGTGTGTGTGGATGCATGTGCACATATATTTGGGGATCCGTGTGTGTGTGCACATATACATGGGGGTCCGTGGGGGGGTGCATGCGCACATATTTGTGGGGATCAGTGTGTGTATGTGCACATATATGTAGGGGGTGCGTGTGCTCATATTTTTGGGAATCCATGGGGGGTGTTTGTGCACATATATGTGGGGATCCATGTGTGTGAGTGTCTGCGCACATAAATGTTGGGATCCATGGGGGGGGTGCATGTGCACATATACGTGGCAGTCTCCTAATAGAAACCAAGCTCCTTAAGAGGAATGACTTTTCCCTTCTGGTGTTTGGATCCTCAGTGCCCAGTGTATAAGATATGTTTAAGAAATGATTATTAGATTATCTATATTTTACAGTAAATGGAAAGGGAACAAAGCTTTTGATAATAAATGATTAGTGCCTGATTGATCAATCACACCTACTGTGTGCCAGATGCTGTGCTAAGCACTTTACACATATGAGACAGAAGAAAGTGAAGTTCCCAAATCCCAGGCGGTTTGCCCCGAATCACCCCAAATGAGAAGAGATTGGATCTGAAGCCCTGCCTTTCTGAGCCCAAGTCCAGCCTTCTCCTTTATTCCAGGCTGCCTCACTAAAGCTCTAGGATCATGACCCTTGAGAAGAGATGATCCAAGGGGTCAGGCACGAGGAATGGCTTTCCATATCTGAAGGCTTGTTATTTGAAGGAGGAATGACCTGTCATACTTGAGCCCCGAGGGTAGAACGGAGAGCAAAGGCTCTAATAAGAGGCCGGCCCAGGCTCAATGTTAAGAAAACTCAACCAAAACCAAAATCCTCCACAAGGTTCTTAACGAACAACATGGGCTGTCCCTGAGCAGAACAGGCTGAGTCAGGAGGCTAAAGTTGCCTGGCAAAGACTGTGGGGGAGGGTCTGGTTCAGGCTCACCTGGGCTCTGGCTCCTCTGGGATCTCCTCCCCACTGACGCTGTGCAGCTTCTGGGCTCTGCCTTTCTCTTCCACAGACTGGACGCCATTCACGTGAGCCACGTCTCCACAGTGGTTTCTTTCATCACTTTAGTCTTCATGATCCTCCTGGACGTCGGAATCTCTCGAGCTCTGAATTTTAACGGGCAGAGGAGGACTGACATGGGCTCTCCCCAGCCTTCTGACTGACTTGTCCCTTAGACCTGTAATTATTGCCCCTTTATTGGAGTGCACGAAGACTACAAGTCTATAAAGAGAACAATGTCTAGGCCTCGTTTTCTGGGAAAAGTTTCATCTCAGATTCCCTGAGGCCAAAGGAAACCTATGTGTCCTCTCAGCATAAGTTCTGAAGGCTGGCCCAACCACCCAAGTGCCAGTTAGCTGTTGCTCTGGCATTCTAGTGCCCACCGTAAAGGGGTCCTGTTTACAGAGGTAGATGAAGGAAACAGGGCAGAGTGTGGGCCATGGGGAAATTGGCCTACCTATGCTCAAGCACTGAGAACCAGGGAAGGAAAGAAGCTTTTCTCCACTCAGAAAGTGAGCTGACCTCAGGAGGGCAAAGATGGTGTTCACACATCTCTTGCTTTGGCAGATGTTTTGTTAAAAGTCATCCCCAGGGGCTTGCAGGGATGGACAGCACAACAGAACAGCAACCCTGGTGACATCATCCTGGGGAATAGAAGGCAGCAGAGTTTCAGTGCTTGAGATGCAGTGCAATTCAGTTGATAGAGGGCCAGACTTAGAGGCAGGAAAGCCTGCTTTGACATCTTAAATTTGACACCAACTAGGTAACCATGCACGAGTCTCCCTGTGCCTCAGGCTTCTCATCTATAAAATGGGTATTAAAATACCTGTGGTTCCTGTCTCCCAAGGTTGCTGAGATGATCATATGAAATAACATCAGCAAAAAGCTTTAGAATGCTTCAGTTATCACTCATCTGTGTCTTGCTCAGCTTCCAAAGCCTGGTGGCTGGGTAGGCGGCAGTTCCCCAGTGATTGTCTCAAATCCACAAAGAACTAGCGTTCTCAGCCATAGTCATGGTGGATGCCATGAAAGATAGAATCAGGTCTGTCTGTGCCAGGACCTTGGTCCTACCTTAGCGATCCTGACAGTAGCATTTGTTCACCTGAAATATTAAGCCATACATACCTGGCCAGCACAGGAAAGCCATCAATGGCAGCATGAGGCAGTACAGAGAACAGGACTCGGGGTTGTGGGACCTGGGTTCAAACCTTGGCTCTGCTCACTAGCTGTGTAACCTGGCATCCATTCCTTCTTTTCTCTGGCCCTCAGTTGTCTCACCCTTTCAAATGAAGGGGTACAGATTGGGTTTCCATTCTGGCTCCGATTTATGTCCTAGAGATTTGGTCATGGTGGGATACACAGCATGGACTTAGGAACAGGGAACAAGCAGGTTCAAATCCTACCTCTAACACCTATTCACCATATTACTTAATTGCATCTAGCAAGGACACATTCAACCTTTCTGAGCCTCAATCTATTCAAATGGAAAATGAGGTTTACAATAATTGCTATAGTGCTTGCTTCACAAGGGTACTGTGAACATCAAAGCAGATAACAGAGTTCAGATGTCCTAGCAATTATCTAGTCATTATAATTATGCACATCAATGTCAGAAAACTCTAGGTCCTGATAAAAAGATTTCCAGAGTCCCAAACTATTCCTGGGCCAGGACCTGTGAGTAGGGACCACTCCATCCATGGCCCAAGCACCACTTCTGAGGCCACAGGGGACAGCTGGATCTGTCTGGGCAGTTAGGAGGAATTACAATTCAATAAGCTTTCATTCAGTGCCTTCCCAACGTGTGCCAGGACTGTGTGAGGCACTGTAGAGAAAAAGAGAAAAGCAAAAGACGCCCTGCCGTACAGGAGCTGCCATTCTCCTGAGGATGGAGTAGGGATACAATATGGACACAGGTCAAGATTAGATATTGAAGCCAGAAAACTAGGAACAATGACATATTTGTGTAACACTTTCAAGTGTACAAACTATCTGCTCTGTGAGGAAGTAGTGAAAAGACTTTTATCGTCCTAGTCAGAGGTTTTGTTCTTCAGTTGTTTTTCAGTTGTGTCTGATTCTTCATGAGCTCTTGGGGGGGGGGGTGTTTCTTCCAAAGATATTGGAGTGCTATGCCATTTCCTTCTCTAGTTCATTTTACAGATGAAGAAACTGAGGCAAATGGTGTTAAGTGACTTGTCCAGGGTCACCTAGCCCAAAAGTGTCTTAGGCCACATCTGGATTCAGAACATGAGTCTTCCCATTACCAGGCTTGACATCCCATCCACTGAGCTACCTAGATGCTCATCCTCTAGTTGGAGGAACTGAGCTCCAATCCTGACTTTTCCACTTACTACATGACTTTGGAAAAGTCAATTAATCTCCCTTGACCTCAGTTTCTTCATCTATAAGATGTCACTGTTGGACTAGAGGAACTCTCCCATCCTTTCCTGCCTTAAGTCATTTACTGCAAGTCTCTGAGCTGACACTCAGCCCTAGCCACTTAACTACAATGCCACATAAGCCAAAATGTGAATGCTACAGAGATGGTGAGAAAGCTGAGAACTGAGAAAAGGCTGTTCATTTCGGCAATTAGAAACTTTTTAGTGACTTTCTGGATGGGAGTGGCTTCATTGGCATTGTTGTGGGTTTCAAAGAGAATGAGAAGAGAGGAAATGAAGGCAGAATGGTTCTTTCAAGGAGTCCAGTAGAGAAAGTAGGAGATACAGAAGAAGAAAAGAGAGGAGGGTTGGATTAATGATTGTTTTTGGTTTGTTTTTGTGAGGATGGGTGAGACATGGGCACATTTGTAAGCATCAAGGAAGGAATCAATAGATATGAAGAAATTGAAGATTATAGAGGGAATGCCTCTCTAACAGTGGGACAATCCGCTGTGGAGTACATTAATGAATAGGATCAAGACGTAAGTCTTGGCAAGGAGAAGCACCACTTCTCCAGAGAGTGGGCTGAATGAGGAAAAAAGTAGGTGATGATATTGGAAGTATGTGAGAATGAGGAAAAAGGGGGAAAAGGGAGCTTGTGGTGGGGGCTACAATGCCTCCTGGGGAATATGAGACAAATTCCTCAGCTGAGATGGTGGGGTGTGTGGTTGGCATGGAACGATTGAGAAAAGATGAGAAGGTTTGGACTAATGCTATGGTTGTTGGGCTGAAGTTAAGGGGAAGATAGCAGCAGGATATCCTTGCTGAGATGATCATCACATTGATACCCCATCTCATCAAATTGGATTGGACTCAGTCACTTCTGTTTCATGACTTCCTCCAGCTTTGTGCAGCAACATGTGGAGACGAGTGAAAGGGGCAGATGATGAGAAGAATCTGTAGAGAATAGTATAGTTTAGCTGGTTCACTAGGGGCGAAAGACTGGGAAGATAACTAACTGTAACTTTTGCAAAAGTGTATCGAGGGGTGTGTGTTAAGCAAAATTGTCTCATTAGCATGGCTTTTGTTTGTTTTGAGTGGAAATACTTTCAGCTGTTAAGTG
>CM053626.1:5841099-5862622 GCA_028646595.1 Phalanger gymnotis | reverse complement strand
AATGGGCTTTCTGGGCCTGGAGTCTTTTTGTCAAGATGTTGGAATGGGGAGGCTGGTTCAAGTTTTTGCTGCGGTGGGGCCTAAATAAATTTCTTGTTGTTTTCTCCTTAGAGAATCTCTCATACCTTGCGATTTCGGACCATTCAAACATATACATGATTATATTTGAGATCATAAATTCGGCCTTCCTACTACAAGGGGTAAGATCCTGGGTAGGATGAATAACACAGAACTCATAGGGGTACAGAGATAAATGTCAAATGATAAAACATCCAATAAAGAATCTGCAAGATCACGCTCCTGCACTGGCCCGGGTGGCTCTCTTCGGGAGTCCAGAATCAATTCTCTTCTTCATTTACAAAATCCCATTCTTCAAAGCTGCTTCCTCCCTTGTGTAAATGCCTCTCTATATTTGTGTCTGTCTCTGCTTCCTGCCTTTTGAAATGTCTCCTATTGTTTGAGTAATACTGTTTCTAAAGGACAGGGCAGAAAGGGGAAGAGAGTTTGGAAGAGAGAGAAATCCATGCCTTCTCCCCAACTGCCAACTCCTTCCAGGGTCTGGGTTCTTCTTCCACTTGTGGAGGAAATTGACAAATACTTGAATTGCTAGATGGTCTCCTTCTGGGCAAATAAGTGCTAGGTGTCATAACTGATGGCGTGGAAGAAGGAGAGATAAATAGGGAAAGGCATGCTGGGGTCTCATCTGAAAAACACTCCCAATCTTATGTTCTCTTGACTCAAATAATGGATTTTTTGAAGGCTCCCTGAGATGTGTCCATCTTCTGTGTGCCAATCAGATTGTCCTCTTCTGGTTCACTCAGAGAAAAGATCTTCACACTTCATAAAAGGATCAGGGAATAGGCCCATCTTTAAAGTTAAATATCTCATCCATCTTATTATGGGGCAGCTAGGTAGTACAATAGATGGAGCATTGGGCCAGGACTCAGGAAGGCCTGAGTTCAAATCTGGCTTCATATGCTTTTGGGCTGTATGACCCTGCACAAGTCACTTAACCCTGTTTGTATCAGTTTCCTCATCTGTAAATGAGTTGGAGAAGGAAATGGCATACCACTCCAATATCTCTGCCAAGAAAACCCCCAAAGGAAGTCATGAAGAGTTGGGCATGACTAGAAATGATTAAACACCAATCTTAATAGGCCATTAAGGGGGCTCCCTTGCCTATCCTACAAATGCAAACTCCAAATTATACTTGGGAATTCAACATACGATCCATACCGTCACAGCCAAAAGTATTGTCTCCAGTCACCCAGATGTGACCCTGACCCCTAAAAGTTATGATAATCATGAAAAGGTGACACCATATTGACTACAGTGAAATACTGGAAAAGTTCAGAGACCTCCTGGCAGAATACCACACGGGAAGGGGGAAGTACATATCCTTCATTGGCTTCTGTCTGCTACTTGAATTCAATCAGTCCGTGAAGAAATTGTTAGTAATCCCTCCTACGAGCCAAGCACTGAGCCAGCTGTTTGGAGTACAAGTGCAGCGAAAGCAATTATTGCTGCTCCAATGAGCTTATGGATAACGCAAAGTTGTAACATTTGTTCCTGCAGAGTTAGTTTAATACAAGGTTTAACGTACAGAAAATGCACCTCCATCCCAACAGTGTCATTTAATGTGGTTTTTACACCTTAGCAATGTTCTCTGAACAATAAACAGAAGGAATAAAAGGACAAGTTCCTTTCTCCCCAGATCATTTCTAAGTGAACTCCATCAAATATTGAGAACTGAGACAACACTAGTAAAGTTGTTCATCCTTCTTTTCTGAAGAGGATAACTCATTTATTTAGCCCTTCAAGTTTGGCATGACCTCCTGTGGTCACTGTAGGGTGCTCAAACAAGCCCTGCCCTGCAATGGAAGGGGCTTCTCAATCAAACCTTTCCCTATTTATGTCTGGATTGAAGGGGTTAAGAAAAACAAAAACAAAACATTTTAGCCGGGCTGACTGCTCGAAAAGAAGTCTTTCTCTGCCTCACAGGGCAGAGCAGAGACTGGCCATGCCCAGGCTTTTGGGGAACAGCTGTGGGATTCTCTAGTGGAAGTGAGGATGCTTAGCATGGATTGAAGAGGATGGCTGGCTTAGAAGACAAGCACACTCAGGGGTGGGGCAAGAGTGAGCCCCACTGATCCCACTCAACTACAAGCATCCAAGGGGTCAGAGGCTGGGGGTGGTATTTGGAGAATGATGTTAGCCTGTGTCAGATGCAGGAATGCCAGCTGTGGAAGGCAGGCGGTAGACACCGCCACCTACACATGGTCTTCCTGCTTTGATACACAACAGAAACCAGTCCCTTTGTGGGGGGATGGGCTATCAATCCTCTCTGGTTGTCCACCAAGTGACTTCCATTGGTTTCCCAGAATGTCCATTTTTCTTCCTTGAAACAAGTTAAGATTGAAGAAAGCACAAAATGATGACCATTCTTTATCAAGGGGGCAAAACCTTTTATGACCCTACTGTTTGCCTCTGACCTGTGCCGATATTTCAAACTCTTTTCCAATTTCTCCAGTGAATTTCCTGTATTTATGTTTTGCCTTTCCTTTGCAAGCACTTAATAATTTTGTTTAATTATGTTTATCCAAATTATGTTTATCCAGGTAAACTGAGAGACCCTAACTTGTTTCTACATATCATAGAATTAGTAATTCAGAGATCAAAGTGACTTTAGCTGTTGTCTAATAAAACAGTAATAGTAATATTTATATAGTGCTTACCATGTGCCGGGCACTGTGCTAAGTTGTAGAGATCTACAGAAAGAAAACAATAACATAGTTCCTACCCTCAGATACCATACATTCTCATGAAGGAGACAACATATGAATGATGGTGCATCCACAAGCCATATACAGAGTAACTAAAGGTAATAGAAAAGAGAAGGTTTTAATAGGGGAGGGGAAACAGGAAAGGCTCCAGCGGGGTGGGGTGGGGGCGCGGCACGGCAGGGAGAATTAGTGCTGAGCCTTGAAGGAAGTCAGGGAACTAAGAAGTGCAGGGGAACGGGAAGTTAATCCCAGATGTTGGGGACAAGCTGGACAGAGGTGTCGAACCAGCAGGTGGAATATTAAGTTGGAGCAATTGCAAATAGGCCAGTAACTCTTGGTCCTCCAGTGAGTGAAGGGAAAGGAAGGCATGGTAGGACTGGTAGAGTAGAAAGGGGCCAGGCTACCCAAGGCCAAACAAAGAACGCCATATTTCATCTTGGAGATAATTGGGAGCACCTGGAACTCTGGGAGTCAGAAAAATCACCTGGGCAGCAGAAGGAATGCTGGAGTGGGAGCAACATGAGGCAAGGGCACCAGGGAAGAGGTTATTGCAATTGACCAATAGGGAGAGGTGATGAAGGCCTGTCCTAGGCCGGCACTTGTGACAATGGACAAGGGAGGACATTGACTAGAAATTTTGTGAAGTTCAACAGCGTAAGATATGCCCAGAGATTGGATCTGTGGGGAGGATGAGAGAGGAGTCCAGGATGACACTGAAGCTGGGGGCCTGAGTGACTGGGGAGAGAAATGGCAATGCCCTTAACAGTCTTAGTGAAGCTAACCCCCTCATTTTGCAGATATAGGAGAAATGAAGCCCAGAGAGGGAAGTGACTTGCTAAGAATTTAAGGGGGAATTTGGAACCAGCCCAGGGGTCTCTGCACTACTCCTCACTGCCTCTACTTTGGCTGTCCCTCTCTCCATGCTCCCCATCCTATCAATGGCCTTCCTAAACTGTAGCTGCCAGTGGTGGCCTGAGCAGGCTGGTGGCCATGAGAATAGTTTTCATGAAGCCCAAGGAGTCGTTGGCTGTTTTTGGCAGCCATGTCATCGCATTGTTCAGCGTTACTCCCCAAGAGAGAATCTTCCATTAAATCCAGAAAGACGCAGCTCATTTCTGAACATATTCTTTCTATGGCATTGTTTTTCTCACTATCAGTTCATTCCAATAACCATAGTTTACATCAGCCCAGGAAGATTTTGTAAACTCTGCTCCCATCAATGATCTCACTTTCCAGGTGCAGGCTAAGCGTCACCCTCCCCAGTTGGGACAAGGTTTCCCATAAAATTCTGAATTCTGTGATTTCTTGCTTTCATTTATGTCATTTATTTTGCCTCAGGTTAAAAAAGAAAAAGATCTTGCTGGGTTATCTTTCCCAGCCCCACCACTTGCTGCTTCTGTATACCAAGCCCTGAAATATTTTCTGGAGAAACAGGCTTTTCTGTGAAGTGCTGTGTGGGTTATCTGAAAATCACGTTCTATGAAGGCAAAGGGCCCATTATCTCATGGCCATTATATTTACAAGATTTTTTTTTTATCATTTTGAATTTGACAGACATCAATAAATGTAAACATACTTATCTACAAATGCAGGAGAGGTGTCCTTATGGACCCATGGGTCTCTCCTAGTTGGAACTGGGTATGTTTTTTTTATATATTTAAAATTAAAGATGCAGCATCAGTGGCCTCAGAAAACCAGGGCCAGGCTACCTCCCCCAGCCCTCACAGGTCCTGCTGCACTGGAAAGGCTTTAGGACAGCCCTCTTTGATCTTGAAGATTATCAGGAGCTCAGGGAGCCTGGTCATGCCCACATCTTTAAGAAGTCACCTGGGCAACTGAGGGGAAGCCGGAGCAGGAGCAACATGACACAGGGACGCCAAGGAAAATGCTATCGTAATTGACCAATGGAGAGAGGTGATGAACGCCAGTCCTGAGGTGGTAGCTGTGAGAGTGGACAAAGGGGGACATTAACTAGAGAAGTTGTGAAGCCCAACAAGGCAAGACGTGGCCACAGATTAGATCTGTGGGGAGGGATGAGGGAGGAATCCAGGATGATACTGTGGCTGGGGGCCTGAGTGACTGGGAAGAAAGACGGAGGCCCCCTCAACGTTCCAATGACTCACACCCATTCTCTGAGGATAACCACAGCACACCAGCATGGCTACCAGGAGCATCACGCAAAGGTCTAGAGAAGAGTTGGCATCTGCACTGGGGAGGAAGCATTACCTCTAATTAGATCTGAACTCAGAGGCAACATGGCATGCTGGATGGGATGCAAAGTCTGGAAAGGTTCCAACACCTCCATGCATATTTATTAGATATGTGATCTTGGGCAAGTCATTTAATTGCTCTAAGGCTTTATTTCCCAATCTGTAAAATGGGAGGACTTGACTAAATGAGATCTAGTGAGGTCCCTTGCCAGAATAAATCTGTGAATTCTTTGAATAAAAACATGAGCCCATGGAATGCTAAACCTGAGAATGGAAATTAGAGATGATTTGCTTTGTTCTTTTATCAGAAAAAAATAAGGCCCAGAGAGGCCTTGCCTAAAACATGAGATCAGAGCCCAAATTATCCACACTAAAGTACTTAGGAGTCCTTGAGCACAGGGACTTAGGCTTCTGGAGCACTTCATTTTCCTATCTAGAATATCCTTCACATTTTCCCTCAAAAGAATTTAATGTTTTGATTTTGGTTTCTTGTTTCTTAGAATGACTTTGGTATCTCCATGTAGAAGCCTGTCCAAGCCCTCATATCCACTCACCTAGACTTTGGAGATGTGCCCCTGACTGGCATCCCGCCCCTCAAACGACTGATGAGATTTTTAACCTCATCACCTCTTACCTGATTATTGCAAAAATGCTAGCTCATATCTCTCCAGTGTTTGAAGGCTTGAACATTGCTTTCCACGTATTATGAAATTGATTGCAGTCACCCCCTAATAGGCACTTCTCCTTCTAGAATGTTCCCCCACATACCTGCCAAAGAAAAATTCCTAAAGCCCATTTTTGACCTCATCACTCCTCTGCACAGACTAATTCTATGGCTCCCCATCACCCCAGGGATAGCCATCAAAGACCATCCCTACCACCCCAACCTAGCTTTCCAGACTGACTATGACTTACTCCTTACACAGTTTGCCTAACATTCAGCCAAGCTCTCCTATTTGCTGCTCTCTATGCATTCCTTCCCTATCTCCATGGCTTTAAACAGGCTGAACCACAATCTTCTCCATCTCATTGCTTGGAATGTCAACTCCCTTTGGAAATACAGCTTCTAAGGCTTGTTCCTGACTTTTGGAGCAATTTATGGTCCTTCTGAAAAAAAATCACTTTGTATGGATTTTACAAATGTCTAGTACCCATCCATCTGTTTGCCTTCCATTCCAGCTATAATTCCCTTCAGGACAGTGGCTATTTTGTTGTTGGTTTTTATGCCCAGCTCCCAGCCTGGTGCCTGTCATGGAGTCAATATTAAAAAAAAGAAAGGAAAAAACAACCCAACCTCAGTGATTTGGATACCAACATTTTGACTGTGTTAGAATTGCCAGTATATGTTACCATTTTAGTAATGATTCCCCAAACCACCGTCTGTGAGTAAGGACCCCTTCCATGGCCTTACCAGTCTAAGGCACCACTTCACCTATTGATTCTCCCTCACTATAGGAAGCATCAGATAACAATGAATAGAACCCATCTTCCTGAGGCTTGGTCCTGTGACCTAAGCATGCCTTGTCGGGCAAGGTAGTGGGCATGGGCAGTAGGGTCTCAGTTTAGTTGAGGGATAGAGAGCTGGGAGAAAACCCCCAGGATGTGCAGAGATGGTTTCAGGGTCTTCAATAGGAAACCCTTTGGAAAAGTCTCCATCTAGTCCCTGCTTCTGGGATTGTGTCCCATGAAGAGCTAAGAACCAGGTAGTTCAGAATCATGGGCTTCTAAGGTTGGCGGTCTAGAGCCAGATGGTATCGCAGAGACTGCCAAGTCCATCCACTTTCTTTTACAGATTAGGAAACTGTTGCAACGTTTCAGCTAGCAGCTGTTGTGGGGGTGAAAGACCAACGCAAGCCCAACAACAAGAACGCTGCCAGCACAGGTTCTTTGATCTGCTTTGCTAAGGAAGGTAATGTTAAGGGGTTAACATTCTTATTTCAATCCAGCATACAAATATCATTCACTTAGTTCAGGGGGGAAAACCCACACCTTGAACTTTAGAGGAAATACAAACAAATTACAAACATACATTATAAACAGACCAAATACAATTCATAGTTACCAAGAAACCATCAACATCTAGGTGAGCCGGGGGACTCTTAGAGTGGCTGCCCAGAGTCCCATGCCTCCAGGAGTGAAAGCCTCAAGTAAATAGCTCTGTGGTCTCTTTTTATGCACACTTTAGCCATCATCAAACATCGTCTGAGGGACCAGAACTCAGGCTCCTACTATTGGCTCTGGTTTTAGCAACTCTCCTTAGAACCCTGAGGGCTTCCCACCCACATAGGATTAGCACCTAGTAGATAGGGGTTTAGGCTTGGGGCTTTGCAACTAGTAAGGCTCAATCAAAGACAATTAATTTATCATTGTAAAACAGTAAAAAAAAATGTGCCAACTTAATTGATACTACAGCAACTCTGGGATGGGGAGCTGAGGTGACCTCCCAAGGTCACATAGTAGTAAGTGGCAGAAGCTGCAGGATTTGAGCCTACATTCTCCCACTTAAGGCCCAATTGGTCATTGTTCTGGCCCTGCTGGGCAAAATGCTTTGCTTTGGTTCTGTGTCCTCTTCCCCAGAGTTGGGGCTTTGGGGAGTTTCTCATGAAAAGGGAGCCCAAGTGGACGACACCAGGTTCTAAATGTGTGTGTGAGGGGGAGGCACAGCCCCAGCTGTCTCCTCATGGATCTCAGACCAACCACAGGGGAAGGGGGGAAAATGGGGAGGATGCCCTGCATTCTCTCCCCCACCTCCTCACATGCTTCCCCAAGATTCCTGACAATATTCTTATTTCATCTACATTAATCAGGCACCAGACACTCCCTGATGAAAACCTAGTGTCCAGACAGGTTGTTAGGAGCCTGTCTCCATTCTTGTCTGGGCTACATGCTGGGTCAAGAACAGAAGAGACTCCTCAGCACCTGTTCTGTTGTCATGTGGCAAGACTCTGAGAGGTGTCAAGGGCTGGGGGGTGGGAGGGTTCATTTTAGCCAATGGAAATTGGCTTGTGATGTAAAGAACTAGGGCTTCAGTGTTAGGATGTCTGAGCTCTGTCACTTACAACCCAATATGATACTGGGAAATCAATACATCAGCCAAACCACAAAGAATTGCTAAGTGCTTACTATGTGCCAGGCACTGGCCTAGGTGCTGAGGCTACAAAGGTAGAAGTGTGATAGTACCTGGCCTCTAAGAGCTTCCATTCTAAGGGAAGAGATGATGTGTGCATCTTTAGATATATACACAATCCTTTTAAAAAACAAATCCAAGGCAACCTTGGCAAGGGAAAAGGAACCAGAAGTGGGGAACCAGGAATTCCAAAAGGTAGCAGTGAGAACAGAGTGCTTTCTGGGCAGGGGAGACAGCCAGTGCAAAGAACTTGAGAGAGCAGATAGAATCTTTTATATGAGAAACAGGAGCAAGACCAGTTTAGCTGAACCATATAGTGCATGGGGTGGGGGTGAGGGGGCAATGTGTGATATGAATGGAAAGGGTGCTGGGGCTTGGTTATGAAGGAGTTTAAATCTCAACAAGAGAGTCTACATTTGATCCTGGGGCTTGTTGTGAGTGAAGTGGGGAGCAGTAAGGTCAGACCTAGGCTTTAAGAAAATCCCTTTGGCAACAACATCTAAGATAGATTTCATTGAGGAGAGACTTAATTCAGAGAGAATAAAGAGGAAATCAGAGGGCCTGATGTGGGGCAGCAGCTGAATGCTGGGAAGAAGCGCCATATAGAATATGCTTGATGAAAGTGGAAATGAGCAGTTTGGCAACTGGTTGGGCATATGCAGAAGGGGGCAGTGAGAGATATGAGTTAATGTTGATGCTGGGGTTACAAGACTGGGTAATTGGGAGGATGTAGATACCTTCAAGGGCATCAAGGAAGCTAGGAAGGGAGAACCACTAGGAGCAAAAGATCCTGGGGTCTGTAGTGCACATACTGAGTTGGGGATGTCTGGGGGACAGACAGCTCAAAGTGTTTAGCAGACGGTTGGTGATCCAAGGCAAAGTTGGGAGAGAGGAAGCACCTGTGATGGCCCCTATCTTTGGGGGCCCCCAAGGCTCTTCTCTTTTCCCCTTATATCAAGCATTCTTCATCTTTTTTTTTATCTTTGGTGGTCTCTGGAAGCCTATGAAACCCTTCTCACAATAACATTTTATGTACATGAAACAGCATGTATGAGATGACAAAGATCCCTAGAACATAGCAAGTGCTACAGAAATTTTAGCTATTATTGAAGTCCCTCAATATGTCCAATCATTTTTACTTTCCCAGTGTCTATCCAATGTCCTCTTCTCTCCATTCAGATAGTTCCCACCCTCATTCAGTCCCTTGATCTCTTCTCACTGGACTATCACAATAACCTTCCAACTAGGCTCTCTGTCTCAAGTCTGTCCCTACTCCAATCCAGCCTCCACTCATTGGCCAGAGTGATTTTTCCAAATTGTGCATGGTTGCCCATTTAATCTTTGACCCAACAAATGTCTTTGAACTCGGTTGTTGTGAAGATCAAACATAAAAGCTTCCATTTGGAATTTATGGTCCTTCCCAACATGACTCTTCCTAACTTTTCATTTCTCTTGCCCTTTATTGCTTGGAGGTTCTACAATCTAGCTGGGTTGACATTCTTTTCATTCCTCACACGTGATACCCCATTCCACATCTCCATGTCTTTGTGATGGCTGTCCCTAGGCATGGCATGTACTGCCTCTCTCTCTCTTCTTGTTGGAATCCCTGGTTTCTTTCAAAATTCAATTCATCAGGCACCTTCTATATGAGATCTTTCCAGACCCTTCCCCACCCCGCCAGCTACTAACATCTGTAGCCTCTCCCAGGTTCCCTTGTGGACATTTGCATATTTTACCTGTTAGAATGCAATATGAAAGTAGGGCCCATTTTACCTTTGTGTTGCCAAAGCTTGGCAGAGTGGCTGGTACATAGTTGTTCCTCAATAAATATTAATTGATTGACTCATTGTGGGAGATGTGGGTATTCTCTCCTCCACCTGAAGCAACCTGAGATCC
This sequence comes from Phalanger gymnotis, assembly GCA_028646595.1. Lineage (NCBI taxonomy): Eukaryota > Metazoa > Chordata > Mammalia > Diprotodontia > Phalangeridae > Phalanger > Phalanger gymnotis. Next base: position 5,852,606 of record CM053626.1, on the reverse strand, counting down.
CCCTTGTTTTGGTTTTGTCTGGCTGCCTCTGAGAGTCTTGCAGAAATATTGGGAGCCTTGAGCTCCCCTAAATTCAGTGTTTCTGATACTACAGTGATTCAGTGATTTTCCCCATGGCAAGTTCACAGGGAACATTGTTTCATTGGAGAAGGATAGAAATGGGCTGAGTGCTCAGAAGAAGAAGACATCATTGCATCTTTCTGGAGATACTTTAAGAATCCAATGTTGCTCCAGCACTTAGTGTAGTAGCTAGCACATAGCAGGTGGGTAATGTTTGGTAACTGACTAATTTCCCTCTGGTGATCACTCTATTGCATTTTCAATGGGGAAACAACAGGGCAGGGAGGAAAGAACTCTAGGTCTGGAATCAGGAGAGACTTAGGTTTGAATCCCAGTCCGGACACAATTATCTATATGACCCTAGGTAAGTCACTTCTTCCCTTGGAGCCTTGCTTTCCTCATCTGTGAAATAGAAATAATATCTTGAAGACTTAGAGTGTTCTTGGGAAGATCTCACAAAATAGTATCTGTAAAAGAGTCTGGACACCATAAATCAGCCTATTCCCACCTAGTTTGGACTCGTCCTTCTCTCAGGACCTTTAACAATCTTTGTAGATTTGCAGGGGAATTGTAATGGATCCATGCTATTCTGAATGGATAAGACCTTGCCAAAAACTTCTACCTTAGGCTTAGACCAAGTGCTAGCTCCTCCTGTCAAGTGATCTCAATTCACCTCCCATCCCTTTGTCTCCACTCACTTCTTCTCAGTTTCCCTCATCTAAATGGTGCAATCAACAGAGCACTGGGCCTGGACATAGAAGACTTGAGTTCAAATCCATCCTTAGACATTTCTTAGCTGGCCAAGTGAGCCAGGGCAAGTTCACTTACCTTTACTCAGTTCCCTCAATTGTAAAACGAGGATGAACAATAGCACCATGTCCCGAGCTTGTTAGGAAATCCGACGAGTAGAGATTCATAAAGCGTTTAGCACAATGCCTGGTGAGCAATAGGCACTTAATAAATGCATGTTTATTTCTGCCCTCACTACCTATTTCACTGTATAGGAACTCATTTGCTTTATGTTCCCTCATCTCAATTTGGTTCACGTCATTTCAGTTGAAACCAACAAAAAATGTATTCAATATTTACTATGTGCAAAGCACTATCCGTATGACCTGAGCATATGAAGAGGAAAATGCAGTAGCTCCAGCCCTCCAGAAATTGCAGTTTTACTTGGAGGAACCAGAGGTATAATAAGAACACAAGGACAACAGTAACCGCAATGATAGGGATTTCTATATCGCATTGAAGTTTGCAAATCACTTATGTCAGTATAGTTTCACAACAACCATATGAAGCAAATACTCCAGGGATTAATAATTCTGCTTTATTTATTTTTAAAAATATATTGATATTATTATTGTATAATGTCATGTTTTATTTTCCCCTATTTATATGTTAAAATAATGTATATTTAATATTTCTTTAGAAAAGAATTGAGTTCCAGAATCTATCCTTCCTTCCCTTCCTCTCTTTCTCACTCCCTGAGATGGTAGGTGATCAGATGTAGATTATACATGTGCAAACACATAAATCATTTCTCTTTGTTGTTTTGTATGAGAAGACTTCAATACAAGAAAAGGAATGAAAAAAGTGAAAAATAGCTTCCTTCCATTTTTATTCAAATAATATTGGTTCTTTCTCTGGAGGCAGATAATATACTTCACTGTGGATCCTTGGAAATTGTCTTTGATCTTTTTATTGCTGAGAATAGCTGAATTATTCACATTTCATTGAGCAATTTTGTTGTTATATACAACCACTGTGTTACTGGTTCTCTTCACTTTACTATGCATCTGTTCATGTGAGTCTTTTCAGGTTTTTCTGAAATCATCTCGCTTGTCATTTCTTATAGCACAATGATAGTCCATAACAATCATATATCACAGCTTCCCCAATTGATGGGCATCCCTTTGATTCCCAATCCTTAGCAAGCACAAAAATAGCTGCTATAGATATTTTTGTATAAGCAGGTCCCCCCCACCTTTTATGACTTTGGGATACAGACTTAACAGTGATATTACTGGATCAAAGAGTATTCAGAGTTTTATAGCCCTTTTGACATAGTTATTACATTAAACTCAGAAGTAGAAGTCCATTATTGCTTAGTAAAAGTCAGGTAGGATTTGGTCTCCTTGACTCCCACCCCTAACTATCCAACAAGTAATATGTGCCTTGGTCTGAGGCAGCCACAGTGTGGTTAGATATCTATGAGGTTAATTCTAGCTGGGGAAAACTTTATATCATGTTTCTGGTAATGGTCTGATCCTGAAGGAGCCTATATTGGGGGTCTTCTCATTGGCCTGGGAATGGGGAAGGCAGAAACTAAGATTCAGGAAAGGTGGGGACGAATTCACTTCAGATCTGGAGAAGTTGACCAGACCACATAAGGACTTCCTGGACTTTGGTTTTCATCCCCCATAAATTTGAGATCTGATGGAAAGAGGAGTGGAATTGGATGTTAGGAGTGTCCCATGAACAGCTGCTTAGTGTGGTCAAGAAAATCAGCCCCCACATCATGCTTGAGTACAAGCTATAATTAACAGGGTCTTGAGTTCATCTCCTCTAGTGGACGGTCCACTCAAATGCCCCCAACTCCTGGGGTGCTTCTGCTTTTTTTGTCCCATCTACCCACTGAATGAATTCTTTTCTTTGTGGACATGGGTAGAGACTTCTCACTGCTGCTCAGAGGAATGGGAATAACAAGTTACAGATCTGATGGCAAGTGTCTTGGGTGAAATCATGGCTCCAACATTTCACACTCTGAGCAACTTCAGGCAAGTCACTTACATCTCTAAGCCTACATTCCATCATCTATAAAATGTTCCTTTTGGACTAGATGACTTCTAATGTTCCTTGTACCTTTAAATCTAATGATCTTGCGTGTGTATGTATGTATGTATGTATGTGTCTATGTGTGTGCATGTTTGCATGTGCGCACGCATGTGTACACACATGTGCCAGTTCATGTGTGTGCATATGTGCATGTGTGTATATGTGTGTTTGTGCGTGTGTATGTGTGAGACGGAGGGGCATCAGGGGGTGATTTCCTGACCTCATTGCCTCTCTCTTTTACTCTTCTAATTGGTCTCCAGCTCTAAGTTTCTGTCCACTCCAATCCATTTCAGAACTATGCAAAAAATCAGCCAGAAGCATTTAGACAATAGGAAATAGGGGCACCAGCAAAACGAAGGACAGCACAGGCTAAGAAGTCCAGCCTCCAAGCACATCCAACCAGACCAGGGACACATATAGCCTACAAGGCTTGATGTTTGCCATTGGAGAGAGTAGAGGGTGACCTGAAAGTGACACATGGAGCTCAGAAGGGCTCAAGGGATCAGAAGGTGCCAGAGGGGGGAGCTGGGATACCTCAAGGAATGGCAGTAAGTAGAGTAACACTTTTTGGCACATTGGAACAGTCCAGATTTCCAGAGGCTCAAAGGGCTCTCATACCATATCCTGAAATGCCATATACAGTCATGAAGATCTAGAACTCTAAACCTCCAAGATTTACAGTGAATGGGAGGGTTATGCCCAGGAGGTAGAAGTCAGCACTGAAACCCAGGAAACCAGGGTGATAGAAAATTTAGCCTTCCTAAGTGAAAATTTCTCAAAGCATACGAAAAGGCAGTTTTCAGAGGAAGAGATTAAAACTATCTAAAGTCGTATGAGAGAATGCTCTAAGTGGCTATTGATTAGAGAAATGCAAATAAAAACAGCTCTCAGGTACCACATCACACCTGACAGATTAGCTAATATGACAAAACAGGAAAATGATAAATGCCAGAGATGTGGGAAAATTAGAACACTAATGCATTGTTGGTGGAGTTGTGAACTGATCCAATCATTTTGGGGAGCAATTTGAAATTATGCTCAAAGGGCTATAAAATATTTATACCTTTTGAACCAGCATTATTACTTCTAGGGCTATATCCCAGAGAGATCATAGAAATGGGAAAAGGACACAAGTACAAAAGTATTTATACCAGCTCTTTTTGTTGTGGCAAAGAACTGGAAATAGAGAGGACACCCAACAATTGGAGAATGGATGAACAAGTTGTGTCATATGAATCTAATGGAATATTATTGTGCTGTAAGAAATGATGAGGAGATGGACTTCAATGGACTTCAGAAAAACCTGGAAAGACTTATATGAACTGATGCTGAGTGAGGGGAACAGACCCAGGAGAACATTATACACAGTAACGGCCACATTGTGCAATGACTAACTTTGATAGATTTGGCTCTTCTCAGCCATGCAAGGTTCTAAAACAATTCTAAAAGGCTCATGATGGAAAATGCTATCCATGAACAGAGAAAGAATTACAGAGTCTGAATGCAGTTCAAAGCATACTATTTGCTCTCTCTCTTTCTTTTGTTTTGTTTCTTCTTTCTCGTGGTTCACTCCATTGGTTATAATTCTTTACAATATGACTAATGTGAAAATAGCTTTAGCCTATATCAGATTCCATGCTGACTTGGGGAGGGGTGAGGAGATAGAGAGGGAGAAAATTTAACAATCAAAAACCTGTGGAACTGAATGTTGTAAACTAAAAATGAATGAATTCCTTTTTAAAAAAATTGAGCCAACAACCCTACCCCACCCCAAAATTTCAGACAGCAGAGTCTACTAGCCTAAACCCAAAGCTGAGATGTTGAGTAAATAAAAGAAAATGTGGTGTGTGTGAGTATATGTATGTGTGTGTGTATGTGTGTGCCTATGCGTATAATTGTTGTGGAGAGAGTACATTTGTAATTATTTACATTTCTTTAATTATTCGTAATTTGAAAGTAATGATTTAAGGGGAAAAAAATTAATATTCCCTTGACTACCTAAAATATATAAAGCAAGAGTTTAGATAGATGGATAGATAGATTTTCTAGGAGAAAAAATGAAAGGATAAATATGTAAAGAAAAAAGTGATAAACTTAACAAATAAAAGACTCCCTTAAAACTAGGAGAGACCAAACAGCAATCAACGACTCCATGAGACAACAAGAAAAATTTTTTTTAAGCTGAATAAGAAATAAGATCTGATTTTTTTTTAAAGAAATAGACTTGGAAAATAGGGCAAAGAGAAATAAAATGGAGAATCATTGTTCTCCTTGAAAACTACGATAAAAAACAAAATACTTGAATACTACGTTTGAGGAATCATATAAAAACTGCTCACAATTCAAATATAAGAGTAGAAAGGAATCTATTGAGGTATTTTAAAGGAGGTTCTATGATAATATGGTTCTGACATTTTAGGAGAGAGAGAAGACATATGTATCCTTCCAGAATTTTAATATCTTACATAAGTTAAATAAAAAACAGAGGTCCCAGGGGTGTGTTTTGTTCTGAGGTTTTTGAGGAAAGAAAGAGAATAGAGGGTAAAAGAAATACACTACTGTAGAAAGGAAGAAGAAGATAAAACTCATCATTGTTGAAAATCATGGTTTGTGAGAAGAATATATATGGACATAGGGGTAAATGCTGTACACATCAAAGGTACCATGCTCTCATCTTAATTGGCTATTGAGGGTTGAACACACAGTTTAGTGTAGACATACACCAATCTCAACACTGGAAAACAAGTAGTAATGAGGGTGGGATTAAGAGAGAAGAAAACAGAAGAGGCAGCATAGCTGCAAGCAAAACCAGCATCCTGAATATGAAAGAGAGATCAAAGGGAAATGTGTACATATATGTATATATATATGTGTGTGTGTGTGTGTGTGTGTATACATACATATACATATACATATACATGTATATATACACATATACATACACATACATATACATAGACATTCATGTCTATGTATATGTGTATATATATACACATATATAATCAAAGGAATGTCTAAACAAATTATGTTATAGTAATACGAGGGAACATTATTATCCACATAAGAAATGGTAAAGCAACAATTTTAGCAAATCCTGTGTAATGCAATTTGATGTAAAGTGAAATAATCACCCAGAGAACAATTTAAATAAAGACAAGAATAGTGTAAAAAATGAAAAAAAAAATAACCAAAAAACTTTGCAAGATTTAAACCTCTAACCAATACATTGTCCAAGCAGATCTCCAGAGGACCTAGAGTGAAGCATTTCACCTCCTGACAGAGGTGGGGGGCTCAAGAGGCAGAAAGAGACATTAGACTTTTGGACCCAACCATTGGGCAAATTCTCTTTACTGAAATGTTCTCATTTGTTACAAGGTTTTTTTTTTTATTTATCATTTTTATGCCTCAATTAAATATTATTAGTAGTTGCACTGCAAAAAGGAAAGCCATTGAAATATTTTTAAGACAAAGAAGGGAGCAGAAGGAAGTTCAGAAAGAAACTTACATAATTAGGATAGTTTTAAAAGTAAATGGATTATTCAATATTTTTAATGAAACCATTAAGAAATAGTAATTCATGATTTCCTATAGAATCTTTTTTGTGTTCTACTACATATGTGAAAATGATCTTTTGCATTATCAGAATATTAAAAAAATAAATTTAAATAATGAAGATACAGTCATGTGAGTGTGTATGCACTCATCTGTTTTTACCATTCGCCCAAACTGTAGTTTTGTGGCTCTTTAAGCTTTCGTAGTCAGAATTCTCAGAAAAAAATTGTCTACACTTTCTTTCCCTTTTCCCAATCACTTCTCATTCCTTGTTATCTGAGTGACCTTATTACTCAGCTAGAAGTACTCTTCAAAAGTATTAATGGTTATTTTTCAATCATCAAATCTCTTTTTTAAAAAAAATTATCTTATTCTGACCTTAAGAAATACAACAAGAATTTCCATAACATAGCAGATCTAATGGGCTTTTCTCAGCCTTCATCCTTTGAAGCTCTTGACATGATGTTGATGACTCTCTCCTCTTCACTATTCTCTACTTTATGATTTTCCATGATATCACTACCTCTCAGCACTCTTGCTATCCAGTGGACTACTCTTCCTCTGTCTCCTCTACTTTATTATCATCCCTATCCTGCCCCATCATTATGCATATGCTCCAAGGCTCTGTCCTAGGCCTTTTTCTCTTCTCTACACATTCTTACTTGGTGACCTCAACCTCTCCTATAAATGTAATTATCACCTGCATACAGATGACTCTCAGATCTATACATCCAGTCCTAGGCTTCCTCCTGAGCTTCAGTTTTTCATCATCACAGCTTGGTCTGCCAGCAAAGATCTGAAAAGACTGGCAGACCAAATAATGATCAAGAAACCCAAAGAATAACTAAATAAAGTGTTTTCCTTTGTTCTAAGATTACACAAAAAGACAGCCAGAAGCATGAAACACTGGGAAAGATTTCCCACCAGGAAAACCAGTGCCAGCAGATGGAACTAAGCCAGAAGCCAGCCAATACTCAGAGCAGAGCTAGCTGATATTTCCAAATAGGTGTCCCATACACTTCTCTAACTCAACATGTTCAAAACAGGATTTTTCACTCCATCCAAATTTGTGCCTCCTCCAAATGTCCTTGTTTTCAAAGAGACCCCCATCCTCCTAGCCATAGAGGTTGGTCTCCTGAGAGTCTATCTCAGTTTTTCTCTCTCCTCTTCCCACATATCCAAATACTTGTCAAAATTTAGGGTTTCTACCTCCACAACATCTCTCCCACCTCTCTATCCTCTCCACCCATATGGCCACGAGCCAAGTTCAAGCCATAATGATGTCTTGCCTGGAACCCTCCCAGATCCTCCTCTCTTTTAGTATATCACTTCTCATCAAATTCTCTATTAACAGTGAAAATCACCCCCACACCATCTGAAACCATTACTCCCCTTTGTCACTGACTCTCTATGGCTACTAGGCTAAAATATCTTGTGAGCTTGGCATTTGAAATCCTTGATCATGTGACTCCAGTCTACTTTCAGGAATAGTGGAGTGACTTTTATTCACACCCTCCACATTCCAGCTAAATAAATCTATTTTTGGGAACACCAATACTTGACATCCCTGCCTTCCTGTTTTTGCTTAGACCTCCCATTCTGATATACACACTCTTCTTCCTTTAGGAATCCCTGGCTTCCTTTAAAAACCAGCTCAGAGTTTTCCTTTGGGAAGCTTTCCTTTGTCCCCTTAGTATTTGACATATTCTCTCCTTGTCAAATTATCGTGTGTAGGCTTCGTATCTGCTACGTCTTCTCTAGCCAAATGGAAGCTCCTTGAGGGCAGAGCCCATTTCTTTTGTGACTTTGTATCCTCTGTGCTTAGCACAGTTGCACAAGTATTTGTTGGTTGCCCGTTTACAAGTTCCAAACAGCTAGAAGAAGGTAGAGTCATTCCTTGGGAAAGGTCTTAGTTCCATTTTGGTCTTTGAATTCCCACCACCTGACATTGTAAAAAATATATAGCAGGCATGTAATGTGTTCTTATTAATTCGGGTTGGCTTGACATGCCTTGGTCAAATTGAAACATTGAAGTTTCAAGGGACCTTCATTTGTGCCCAGGGAGCAGTTTGCTAGTCATACATGTTAGTCTGAGCTCTTTACTCCCTCAAATAATTCCCCCCACTTTCCAAGTTTCCTCTGTAAAATTAGGAATTTGGACCAAATATTCTCCAAGATTTTTCCATCCCTAAAGTCTTTAGTCCCCTGGCTCATCTCACCATTTGTATCCCTTCTCCTTTGGCATGGGAGCTATTGATCACCATTGCACCCAGCAGATGCATTCCAATAACTAATCGAGGTTACTTCCATGTGACCAAATATTGAGCAACCTCTCAAGCGCCCCCTGGCATTCACACGGCCCCGGCGACTTCTAGTGCACTGTTAACAGACAATACTCATGTGGGGACGCTATTTTGAAGAAAAAGGAAAACGAAGGAAAAAAAAACTTTGAACTTGATGCATTAAGTTGTTCCCTTATCTCCCCACTTCATGAAGACAGGTCTGCAACTGGGCATTCTATGATAGAGCCCATGGAATCTCAGTATGGAATTGTAGATCCTGTGGGTCCTGCATATTCGAAGACATGCCATCTATATGTGATAGGTCGTGAATGTTTGTCAAGGGAAAAACAAAAAGAATCCCAAAAGGAAGCTACTTGAATGCCAATTAACAAATCTATAATTAATTAGGAAAATGATCTTCCCTACAAGTTTCCCATATTGTAGTGCAAGCTGTCTGCCTTGGCACGGGCGCAGGCCTGCCAGTTTGTGGGATTCACAATTCACAGATGTTAGGAACTATCAGGCTGAGCGTGGGAGGAGAGTGTCAAGCTTTAAATAGTTTCTCTCTGCCATCCTAGCTGAAGTAGCAAAGAAAACGTTTCCCTATAGCACCTTCCAAACCCAAATTTCCTCTAAGGAAACTTTTCGTTTTTCTGGGGTGATTGCCCACCCTCTTGCCCGCTCTCCTGTCTGCTTGGCTTCAATGGTCGGCATTTGCTGAGGTCAGCAGGCTTCCAGGTGCACCATGGGGAGGTTACCAGCAGGGCCTGGAACTGGGACACTGGTGACAGTCACTCCAACTCTATTTTCCTCTGGTGGAGTCAGTTTTAATTTAGCTCCTGATTCATATTTCATTCACTCCCCAAAACCACAAACCCAGAATAGGTCTGCCGAAGATGGCTCCCGGAGCAAGAGTGACAAGGTTATTTGGGCTGTGCATTTCCTTATGGTAAACGTTCCCATGCGGGGCAGTATTTTGGGGTTCCTCTCTGAGTATCAAGAATTTGCTTCACAGGGAGTTTTGTTGCTTTTGTTTTATTTTTAAACAGACTCAGGCATTAGACCCTTCAGAGATTTGGGATATTTTTTTTTTCCTGAACATCTAAGGCTTAGCAATTAATATATAGATTCTTGTCAACTTTCACAGCCCTGGTAGAACTTCGTTCTTTCAAAGTTAGAGAAAAAATTTCAAGCACTTTGGAATCCTCATCCTTCTTTTTGGAGGGGAGGGGAGAAGGAGAGGTTATCAAGGAAGTAACTTTCCAAAGGTCGAGTTAAGAAGCTGAGAGTAGATCTCCCCCCCTTCCTAGAGGGTAAGTGTGACTTCCTCATTTAATGTGATCAAGGAATTTTCCTGTCCTTGCCATTTGAGATTATAACCACAACTCAGAGAAAATGAAGGAGACAGGAAATGGGAGAAAAAAAGGACAGATACTTTCCTAAACGACTGCAAACTATTTGAACCCCAGACACAGGCCAACAGGACACTTGCTGAGGCAGAATCTGATGAACAACAGGGAAAAGCAGGTCATCTGGAGTGGAGTGGACACACACCAGCCCCTGAGCTGCCTCGTTCCAAGAGTCAGAGCTGCTGAAATTAAACTCTGATGCCATTCCAGCAGCCGGCCAATCCCCAGAGAGATCAGAAGTTCAGAGATGCCACCAAGTTCCCCAGAGCAAATGTGGCTACTCTACGTCAAGAGCTGGAAAGAAGATGTAGGGACAGGAGGAAAACAACAGCGCAGAGGATGCCCAGCTGGTAAGAAAGGGCTGTCTGTGATGCTTGAGTCACCTGATGAATCTCATTGGCCATGGCCAAAGACAGCCCCACCTCTTGGCAGATGTAGGAAGAGGGGGCACTAATGTTCTATATCTTAGAGAAGTTGACCTGCTTGCTTTGAGCCTCCTGGCTTTATCTCTCTCTATATGTGCATCTATCTTCTAGGCATATGTGTGTATATCATCTCTCTTTCCCTGCTTGTTTATGCCCAAGAGAGCTGGAAGAAATGAATGTCGAACCCTCACCATATCCCACTTTACCGTGCTGTCCTGACCCTTTCATCCAGCGGTGAGTTTCAGAGTGATGTACTAACTTTTAGTCAAGCTTGAATGGAATGGCTTGTGATTTTATGAGCAATTGTTTTTTTTTCAGTTTGGGGGTGGGGGGAACAAAAAAAGCCATGAAATCAGAAAGTCTGCCCCTTCTGGCCCAGAGCAGTGGTATGGTTGGTGCTGTCTAATTTACTTCTATTCTTTTTCTGAGAAATCTTCAGAGCTAATAAGTGTCGATGTGCACAGATGAGATGGCCGCCTGCTCTAGTTTCATTAATGATGATAGAATTTGGAAGGATCAATTTTTTTCCTTTGATTTCCCCCTTCTCCCCAATGTTCCTGGTACCCCAAGTAAAATAAATCCCATTGGACAGAGTAGAATGCCTAGGGATTACGTTCTCAGAATAAATGCCAAATCAAAGACACCTAGAGTCCCATCTGCTGGGGAAATTGACAAAGTGTGATTTAGCCACAGTCCCCCAGAGCAGCCCATGATTTACCCTCTGGGCCGAGGGTCTTGATAGAGTATCCTTTCCTCATTTTCTTAGATAGTAGACATCATCTTTGTAAGCAGCCTGAAGCTTACAATGTGCTATCTGCCTATGCCTCATCCATATCCATCAAACAGGGAGACTCCTTAGTACTGAAAGACATGTCAGTAAGCATAAAAGATTCTCTCTCTCTCTCTCTCTCTCTCTCTCTCTCTCTCTCTCTCTCTCTCTCTCT
>CM053626.1:5814860-5832360 GCA_028646595.1 Phalanger gymnotis | reverse complement strand
TCTTTGAAAGGCAGCACGTTTTTAGGGTTTAAAAAAACCTTTAGTATTTTCTTTGAAATGAGTGAAATAAGCGATTCTGAGTCATCCTTATGGATGGTGAATTTCACTGCATCATTTGCCCATGGTCACCATCTCAAACAGTCTTTTTTAAAGTCTCACTTTTAAACTCAAACCTCATTTTTTTGCAGAAACTTTACTCAGGCTTTCCCCATTCTAATGAAAAACACCCTGATAGAAAGTAGAAAGTTCATTTTCATTTTTTTCTACAAAATATTTGCTTTGAGCTTAAACTGAAAACAAGAAGTTTCCTTCTGCAAAGACCTGTATGAATTATGTCTCAAATACCTGAAAATACTCAAAGTCAAAATGTTCAACATCTTGAATATTCCTATCTACCCCGCAGAAGTTGAAGTACCATTAATTTTTCCCTAAGATGTGGATGGATGAAGAACAGCAGACACAATGAAAATAGACCTACTTTGAGTATCCAAGGACCCAGGTTCAAACATATGTTTTGGTATTTGGTATTTACTCTCTATGTGACTTTGGTCTATTCAGTCATCCTTTCTTGGCCTCACCATCACCATCTGTAAAACAAGGGGCTGTGATTCAATATCTGACAACCATCAGGAATTTCAATAGGCGAGCCGGTGAGATCTTCACAATGTTGTCAGTCACCACTGCTTTCTCTCCAGGGCTCTCTACTATGGTCTGTGGTTTTTAACTCCCTAAAATTATGATGCTTTCGATGAATGTGAGAAGGTAGACAGCTTGGGCGTGAGAGGGGTAAGCTTTTCATTTAATGACACATTTGGGTGAGAAGGGAAAGTTTCATTTGGCCACAATGCAGCAAGTCTTATTTGGAAGAGATCAGATCCCTGGGGTCCATTTAAGGGGTGGGGCCCTTCCCCGGAAGGGAGTTCTGTTGAACAGTCCCTTTTTCCTTTCTGCTGAGTTACTAGTACAGGGGAAAATGCTGCCTTTAAGCCTGATAAGCTCTCATTTTAGATCAAATTTAAATACTTGAGTATTATGTACCGTACACTTGAGCCTTGACCCTTCAAGCAAGACACAGCTTTGGAGGCTTCATTTCCATTTGTTTGTATACTTTCCAAAAAGCTCCCCCCTCCCTTTGATTTAGGAAGGAAGGAAGGAAGGAAGGAAGGAAGGAAGGAAGGAAGGAAGGAAGGAAGGAAGGAAGGAAGGAAGGAAGGAAGGAAGGAAGAAAGGAGCACCATTTTCTCCCAACATTTACATAGCATCTTCAAGGGTCTTGGTTTTCTGATTGAATCCAGATTTAGGTTATTTTCTTGAAATCAAAGTAAGAAAGTTTCCATCAATTACCACTCTTCCCAACTGAAACCTAATGCCTTGAGAGGAGTGGGCTCAACTTCGGTGTGCATTTAGGGTTAGGCAGGGCCCAGACGACCTGGTAGACACGGAGTTCCCTTCCAGCTCTGTGTCTCCGAGCTGAAGTTCCTAACGTAGGGGTGCTGGTGCCAGCTTACACCGCCTCCCCAGCACCCAAGGTTCAATTTTCAGTGGGAGCATGTACACTTCAGATTGGTAATGATAGAAATCAAGATTTGATGTATCTGTTTGCTGATTATCTGGAGACTTAAGAAAATGATAGGAAAATGTAATAATGTAGATCAAACTTAACAGTTCATTGGGTGTACTTTGGGGAGCTGGTTGTTAAATATTTACCAGCATAGCCTGGTTCCTAAGTGCGTGCTAAGTATGGGGTGATAGAGATTCTTTGGGTGGTGGAAGGGTTAAGCAGATGGCCTTTTCCACTTCTGAGATTCTCTGAGGCTATAAAAATTGAACTTTTATTCTGGTCTTGAAATTATTCCTAGTGTGGAAACTCCTTCTCAATGCAAATCGGGACATTGTCTTCAGCTTGGTCTTTGAGTGTCACCCTCTCTGAGTGTTACCCTGTGAGACTGAGGAACGTGCTCAGTGTAACAGAGCCAGAGCATGGCTGAGACATGACTTGGACCTATGTTTCTCTGGCCTCTGTGCCACTTCACTCTCAAAATCAAAATGAAACTACAAACATGGCATGTGACCATTAATAACAGAGTTCTAAAGACAGAATGCAGTTTGATATGGTCTATTTCCTTCCATTTCATATGTGTATGGATATGTGTATGTGTGTGGATATGTTTGTGTATATATAGATATATACACATACATACATATGCATATAGGTATGTGTGTATAAACGCATATACTATATATGTATGTATGTATACACATATACACACATCCATATACACGTATATATCTACATGTATATATATATATAAAACTTCAGAGGTTCTTACCTTGAAGTCCATGAATTTTTAAAGCTAGATAAAAGTGCATTTAAATATAATTGGTTTCCTTTGACACCCAATGTATTTTATTTTATATATTTGAAAATATTACTCAGAGAAGGGAGCCACAGGCTTCCCCAGACTGCTGGCAAAGGGGTCTATGACAAAAACATGGCTAAAACCCCTGTGTTCGATGATAAGCAATTTCAATAGTTCTGGTTTTATCCAAGGCATATTCATGATCCTAATGTCAACTCGTGACTTTGAATTTCAGAATACAGGATAAGTCATGAAGAATATTGACTTATCTTGTGTTATCTCCTCTTTGTATTGCTTTTATTCATACCAAGTCATATCTTAAATTTCACTCTTCTCTTCTTGCCTCCTCTCTTCCTTTCCCTTCTTTTTTCTCCTCTCCTTTTTGCTTTTCTTTTTCTCTTATAACCTGGTCTCTCTCCATCTCTTTCTATCTGTATCTGTGTTTCTGCTTGTCTGTCTCTGACTCTATTCTCTATCTCTTCCCTTGAACCATTGTTTTATTTAACATTTACTGATGCCGTTTGCTCTTCTCTCTCAGTCATACTTTCCAATCCTCCTTTCCCCAATTGAACCCTCCCTTAAAATAAAGGACAAGATAACATTTAAGCACAATGAACTGGCATCACAACCAAGCCTGAGAAAGCATACCACATTCCAAATCCATAATCCCCTACCTCTCTCCACACCATTCCCCAGGGCAGAGAAGAGTTACCAGAGAGAATCCAAATTCTCTTGCCTTGCTATGTTATTTTCATTGGCATTGTTGTGTTCACTATGTAGAGAGTTTTCTGCTTCTGCTGAATTTGTTTTCCTTCATGTCATATGTTTTCCCACATTCCTGAGAATTTTTCTTATTAATCATCTTCTATTTCATTGTATGCATATATCTCCAACAATTTATTTGCAGGTTGTTTCCTTAACCAAAAGGTACCCACTTTGTTTCTAATTTATTTGCTAACACACACACACACACACACACACATACACACACAGTCTGGAATATGCTGACAAATGAGTGTTACATTTCAGCCCAGTAAGAGGAACTACTTGGCCAAAAGTAATGAACACATTAGTGACTTTCCTCATATGATTGGTGTCACTTTCTAGGCTAATTCAATTCACTGATCCACCATCAGCATATTAGTTAGCCTGCCTTCCCACAACCTCTCCAGCAAGTCACTGCTACTGTCTCTTCTAATCTTCCACTTTGAGAGACATGACACAAAACTGTAGAGTTATTTTAATTTACATTTCTTTATGAGTAATTTGGAGCAACCTACCAAATGCTTGTTGACAGTTGTAGAATTGATCATCGAGTCATAACTGAGTGTCCTAGGACTCAGAGCCTGGCCCAGGTAGTTTCACATTCTACACCCTAAGCCAGATCTCCTCATGTCAAACGTTTATAAACACCCTTCCAATGGATTGACTTCATTTTGTTCTACTTCCCATCTCCCACTCTATCACTAATGAGCTGGAGAAGCTGATAAACATAAGCCCAACTGGAAATCTAACTCTTCCTCACAAAATTCCCTCAAGAATAAAGGGAAAACAAACAAACCCCTTTGGCCAGGAAGTTAAAATTAGGGTAAAGATTTTAAAAAGACTGCATTTGGCTTGCCAGCCAAGATGCCACCACCCATATGCATAAGCTCCAAATGACTTCTTCCCTCTCAAAACGGGTTTTGCTCTCCTTGTAACTGCAATTGACATCTCGAGTCACAGGGGATCTATGGTTTGTTTGGGTTTGAGCCATAAGGACCCTAAAATTAAATCACCCAGCTGGGCTGCTAATGCTGCTTATCCTTCCACACTTTGTTTTCTTTTCTTGATCAGGGCTTGGGCCAAGAGAAACTATAAATACTTGTATTTGCCCAGCATTTAGTCTCTTCCATGAGGTCTAACAATGGGCCCGAAGAAGCAGTAACAAGAAGCACCAAGCAAGGAGTCACAGAAACTGGGTTCAAAGCTTGCCTCTGCTGCTGCTCATCTGTGGAATCCCCTCTCTTTGAGCCTCCCTTCTCTCATCCCTCAAATGAGGAGGCTGGATTAGATGGCCCCTCACAGATCTCGGTCCCCTCTGGGGTTTGAACTGTAATCACAGGTTCCCGGCCAAGAAGCCCAGAGTCATAAAGGCCATGTTCAAATGGCAAAAGAAGCAGGTATCAGACTCAGCCTTCCTGGCTTTCAGACCATCAACTACTCTCCATATTCACCCATTCTCCTTTCTACTGAAGAGGACTCCTGCCTAAGAGAGGCTATACATGAACACCCATTTCCCCAAAAGTAACCGGGATATTCCCAGGCTTGAGCTGGTTAGTACTATGCATATTCACAGAGTCATAATTTTAGAGCTAGAAGAGATCACAGAGGCCATGAAGTTCAGCCACTTTTACTAATAAGGAAACTGAGGCCCAGAGGAGAGGGGTTGAATGACAGAGTCCTACCACTAGTAATTGTCTAAACGAGGGATTTGAACTTTTCAAGTCTTTGTGACTCCAAGTTCATTGTCCTGCCAACTATCCCACACTGTCTCTGAAAGGATTCCTCTTGATGGCTGTTTGATGAACCCCTGGATGGGCTTTACACAAACCGGACACCGAAAACATTCTCCTGGAACTTGGATTTGCTCTCTGAATTCAGCTCTAAAACTAAGTGTGCTGTCTCGTTAGCTCTGAATCTAGCAGGAAACTTTGTTCCTCCTACTTTGTCTCTTTCCAGTATAAAAAGTGCAGTGGAGGATCACAATCAAAAATCTTCTGGGACCTGATCGTCCAGTCTGGGGTGGAGGCAAGGGAGGGGGACGTTGTCTATGTTGAGGATAAGTGATGACGGTTCGTTGTCCATGATATCTCCCAAAGGCACTTGTGGATATGAGTTTAGATTAGAGATATAGCATCATAGAATCTTCTTAAGCTTGGGAGGACTTCACTAGTAATGGAATCATGCCATCATAGATCTGGCATTGGAAGAGGCATGGGAGGGGGATGTTGTCTATGTTGAGTATAAGTGATGATGGTTCATTGTCTGTGATCTCTCCCAAAGGCACTTGTGGATATGAGTTTAGATTAGAGATATGGCATCATAGAATCTTCTTAAGCTTGGGAGGACTTCACTAGTAATGGAATCATGCCATCATAGATCTGTCATTGGAAGAGAACTCTTCCAATTCTAAGAAAAATTATCTGGTCCAATTCCCTTATTTTACCATTGAAGAAAAGGAGGCCCCCAGAGGTAAAGAGACTTGTGCCTCCTCATATATATTGTACTTGGAAAGGTACTATTTGGATTTTGGCCCTCTGGCTCCAAAGCCCACAGGATTTCCACTGTTCCAGTGTCTCTGCATGACCTAGTCATTCTCATACCTGAATTGAAATCCTTGAATGGCAATAGAGCACCAGGGATAAAGAAAATCACTGCTTCCCAGATCTGCCCATCTCCTCCAGTGTCTCTGCATGGTCTAGCCATTCTAGTGCCTGAATTGAAATCCCTGAATGGTGATAGAGCACCAGGGATAAATAGAATCCCCACTTCCCTGGCCAACCCATCTTATCCAGGGTTCACTGCCATTATTAGGAAGTATTTCCTTGAAACAGGGCTATCTGAAAATCTCATATAAGCTTCTTACATCAGTCCTCCAGGCATGAGAAAAATAATCCTAATGCATTTTCCACATGACGGCCCTTCAAGTGCTTGGTGACAGTTTTCAAGAAGAGATTTCTCTTCTCAAGGCCATGCATGTTCATTTCCTCTCATCCAACCCTCCTTGGTGTGGGTTTTAGTCAGCCCACCATTATAGTCATGCTCAAGCTTGCCAGTGGTCTTCTACAAACTGAATATAGCATAGGTTTGGGCAGCCCCACAGTCAGTACATTGTCCATGGTATCTATCCCCCAAAAGCAATTGTGGATATGAGATTAAATAAAATCTCATGAAGTCAGGATTGGGTAATAAGGAAGGTGGAGAAAGAAACGTTTATTCTATGACTCAATAAATAAAGACAGACATAAGGATGACACTGGAAACGTCCAAAGAGTCCTTTGGTTTGGGGGAGACTCCCAGTGAAGAAACTCATTCCACCATGACCATTGCAGTGCCTAGCTCAGATTATCCATCTATCTGAAGCTGGTATAAAGTTGTACTTCTCTCTTCCAGTGGAGATGAGCACCTACTCTGCAATGTATAGTCTCAGAGAGTTGACTCTCTGATGTCTTAGCTTCTTAATAGATTGCACGCTTAAAGAAGGCAGGGGCCATGTTTTGTTGATTTCTTTTTTCCTCCCTGGAGCTTGTGGTTGAGTATTGGACATCTCCAGACTGTGTATTGTTGTTTTGAAATTGACACAGAAATAATGAATCAGATGGAGGATTCACTTGGACCTGCCCAAAGCCAGCTCTATTCTGTTCTGTTGACCTAAGGCAGTCATGATTTTAAGATTTGTATATGTTCTGCAAGATGCCCCATGGGCCTGATTTTCCCAAAGGGTTTTTTTCTCTCCATAAACCATGTTTAATTTATAATCACATGTCTGTCTGGATGGCTACAACCTTTGTGTTTTTTAGGGGATTAAATATAAACGGAATTTCAGCCTCTGTTGTTTTAGCTCCAGAAGGAAAGAAGAGACCTGGTCTTTCATGTGGTCCTTTGTGCTTGGGGGAGAAAATGGTTGAATTGCAGCCCACCCTCCACTCAGGCTGGGGAGATTAAAGAATCAAACGATGATTAGCTCCTCTATTTGGATGTGTTTATGTTATTCTCAGTAAATGCTATATCACTAATCTCCCATTTATTTGTGTGGACAACTTTGTGCCTTTCAGCTCCTAGCAAGGAACACCTATTATCCTTCTGCCAGCAAAATGGCTTGCAGCCCCAGACCTGTTGAAGTCTCCCACCAAACATGGGCAAAAAATATTTACCTAAGTTGAAAGAATGTTAATACTAAGCTTTGAGCTCCCACTGCCACCCCCCCTCCCCATATACCCTTTTTAATTTAGCTCAGTCATCCCAAGGCATAAAGATCTGACAGTTACAGCCCTTGCTAACACTGGAATTACAGATAATGGGGATGAAGGACACAGGGGCTTAGTTGCTAAGTAGAAGATGATGAAAAGGGGAACTTCTTTGTCACTGGGTGTTGGACAAGAAGGAGTAGAGGAGGAGGGGGCACCTCCTAAATGCCAGGAACAAGAGTCTCGGGTTAGCCCAGGCCAAGCTATTAACACGTCTCTAAGAATCTTGTTGTGTAGAGATGCCTCAATTTTTCATCCATGTTCCTAGATTTGAACTAAAGGAGCAGATAAGAGTGTATATCATAGTCACGGGCAGTAAATAACCTTTAACTATAGCTGGGTTTCAGTGGGAAGGGGGCCCTCAGAAGCCTGGATCCCTGGACTGGAAGTTTTCTTCACTCTTCCATGGACATTAAGTTGTCAGCTCCTTAGAATTGCGACCATAAGCAGCCACTCAGAGTGAAGGAGAGCTGTCCGTCATTAGACAGAAGTACTTGACTAGAATGATTATTGGGCCAAGGCGACTAATTGTGAAGAAAAATAAAAAGTCATCTCCAGAAGATCTTTTAAAAATCAGGATGAAATTTTTCTAGGATGGTATAGAGACAGGAATTATCATAAACAGAATTGGATTGAGTTCGGTTGTCCATCCATCTGTTCACCCATTTACCCTTCCTTCTGGCCACTGGCCTACTCTTCTCTCTGCCCATCTCACCCATTGGTCCATACATCTGCCCATCCATCCATCACTCTATCCACTTATTCATATGTCTTTTCATCCCTATCTATTGATTCATACTCTACCCATACTCTCATTCATACTCTCTCATACATACATTCATACTCTCATTCATACTCCCTGCCCATTGATCTAGCCATCCATCCATCCATTTATCAATCAACAAATATTATTAGGTATCTATTACTGCCAGACATTCTGCTGGGTGCTAGGTATGTGAATACCATGAATGAAATGATTTTGACCGAGAAGGGGCTTATATTCTAATGGAAATGCAGCGAAGAGAAATACACATATGCAAACACATACATATATACGCACAAATATAGATGGAGTGAAATAAAAATAAAGAAAACAAAAGCAGATCTGTCTACCTAATAGTTCATTTCAAGTTAGTTTGTTTGGGAGGGAGGGAGGGAGGGAACTAGCATTTGGTGGGAAAGTTCAGGAGAAACTTCGTGCAGAGGAGGATGCCTGAGCTGTGGCTTGAGGGAAGAGAGGGATTCTGTGATATGCAGGTGAGAAGAGTGTGTGTTCCAGATCCATCTCTCTTTCTACCTGTCCCTCTAACCAGACATCCACCATCCATCTTTTCATCCCTCCATCTCTTCATGCAGACACTAATCTCCTAACAGAGATTTATGAGGCACCTTCCTTAAGTTTCTATGAAAATGCAGTCTCTATAAGACCTCTCTTCAAACAAAGCCATGATACATGGCAGTTATGAAGGCCTGGGAAGTTGATTTGTAGTAATATATAATATATCTCTCTGTGGTAAACTTGCTCCCTGACTGAATCTAATTCATATAATCTTGACGCCCTCAGATCTTTAAAAGATCATTAGTGTTGATTTAAAGAAGTCCCATTTGAGATACTGGATCTGAAACACAGGATTTCTCACATTCATTCATTCAACAAATAGTCTTCTAAAATCAAATCAGAAGTAGTTTGTGCTCTGCTATGTAGTGAGTACAAAGATAAATAAAACAAGAGCTTTTGCCTTCACCAAGATTCCACTTGGGTAGAAGTAATGCCCCAAAGGCCCTTAAATAATTGAATTACTATGACTAGCATTATCTTTATTTGGTACCATAGAAATGTCTCAAATGAATAAAGACTGTGTCCACAACCACACAGAATAGGAATTCTTAAAACCACAGTGTCTTAGAGCTAGGAGACATATCAGAAGTCATAGTCTACAGCAGGTAAGGGACTGAGTCCTGAGAGGGTGACATTCTCCCCCACTATAACATAGCTGCACATGGCTCAGAGAGGGGAATTCAGCACACTGGCATTCCCACATTCTACATCTAATTCAAAAGGTCTTGTAGACATTTTCCAGGCCATTTATTTTCCTGCTTTCTTAAGACTTGCTGGTGGGGGGTGAGGACATTGACTGAACAGTATAATACTCTTGCCTTTTCATAGCAGTCAAGCATGGTACCGAGTCTTTATGCACAAGAAACAATTTGGGTTTCTTTGAGGCTCACAGATGCCTTCCTTTGGTGTTAGGTTCTAGGTATTGGAGACTTTGATAGATCAGTCATTCAGTTAATACACATTTGTCAATCATCTACTATGTGTCAGGCCCTGTGCTAAGCCCTACTTACCTGCCTCAGTTTCTTCACCTGCAAAAAGTGCATAATAGCACCTCTTTAGGAGATTATTTTGAGAATTAAATGAAATAGTAAATGTAAAGTGTTTTTCATGCCTTAAGTATGCACTTTAAGGTGCTATATACATGGTAATTGTTGTTGTTATTTGCATATTCACTTGACTTGAGAGAGCAAGTGACTTGCCCAGGGTCATACTTCCCAATGTGAGTCCATAGCAAGACTAGAATTCAGGATCTCGCCCTGACTCCAAAGGCAGCATTCTATCCACCACACCCCCAAGAGCTGCCCTTTAAGGCAAAAATCCCAGAACTGAGACTATTGCCCCATTCTCAGTCCTACCTCTAATACTACGTGCTGTGCAGCCTTGGACAAATCACTTAACCCCTCTCATCTTTCCAAATGGTATTTTAAACATTTAATTTATTATTTAATATGTAAAAGGGATTTTCCTCCTTTCAACCTCTAATTACTAAGTGTGACCCAGTGAATTGGGTACAGAAGTGGGACTCAGGGAAACAAGAGAGTCCATCCTGCTCCAGACCCTCATGACCTGTGTGAGCTTCTTTCCCCAAATATATCACAGTCATCTTAACGTAGGAAGTTTATTATAATTGAGCTTTTCAGGGCTCATTCATTGTTTTGAAACCCCTTTGTTCACGTTAATGAGGATGGCCTGCCATTCAGATGGAAGTCTCCTGGGGCTATGGTACATGTTTCCTGGAGATGAGACAGGTAGAATAGTTAGATTGGCAGCCTTCTGACTTTCTGCCCTTTGTAAGCAATGTCTGAAATGAGTTAGGTAAGGCTTATCAGCAGCCCCACTTTTCTTCTCAGCAAGGCATTCGACAACTTCTGAGGTGTCAGACTGCCTTAAAAGTGTCCCTGAAACCACCATCTCACAATGGCAATTCTACTTGTGGAATAAGAACAAACCTCCCACTTGTATTTTGCTTCTTCCTTCCAGCACTGCCCTGCATGTTAATAATATTGTTAGTAATGCCCATCCATGTATACATGGAAGCTTCTGACATTCTATGGAGAATTCTTAAAGTCTAGGTAGTTCTTAAGGTTATAGACTATCAGAATTGGAAGGGACCCCAGCACCATGGTCCAACCCTAACCAGACAAAGAATCCAAACTGCAACATATCTGACAGTGATGATCTAGGCCGAAGAACTGTCAGGAGGGGGAGCCTACCATCTCCCGGGGAAGCCCATTCCACATAGGGACAGCTCCCACCAAGTTTTTCATGACACCTGCCTAGGATGGTCTCTTTGCAACATTGCTATTGAACTGTCCTGGGGGGCCAAGCAGAAAAAAGATGAATCTCTCTTCCAAGTATTAGTTCTACAAACACTCAAAATTTCCCTTCCTTTAGAGAGGAGAAGTGGGGTTTACTAGCTAGATTTCTTTTTCCTCCCTTCTTTCTTTCTTTCCTTCTTTCTTTCTTTCTTTCTTTCTTTCTTTCTTTCTTTCTTTCTTTCTTCCTTCCTTCCTTCCTTCCTTTCTTCTTTTCTTCCTTCTTTCTTTCCTTCCTTCCTTTCTTCCTTTCTTTCTTCCTCTTTCTTTCTTTCTTTCTTTCTTCTTCCCTTCCTCTCTCTTTCTTTCTTTCATTGTTTCTTTTCTTTCTTTCTTTCTTCCTCTTTCTTCCTTTCTTTCTTTCTTCCTTTCTTTCTTTCATTGTTTCTTTCCTTTCTTTCTTTCTTCCTTTCTTTCTTTCTTTCTTTCTTTCTTTCTTTCTTTCTTTCTTTCTTTCTTTCTTTCTTTCTTTCTTTCTTTCTTCCTTCCTTTCTTCCTTTCTTCCTTTCTTCCTTTCTTTCTTCCTCTCTATCTCACTCTCTTTTTTTCTTTCTTTCTTCTTTCCTTCCTTACTTTCTTTCACAAAATCTTAAAACCAGATCCCTCAGAAGCTCATAGACTGGACCACAATCGGTCCTTGCCCAAGCTTTACTTAATGGCTGTATTTGGGGCCCTCCTGGCTTAGGATGAATGTCCGTGGTAACTTTCTCTTTGGAACAGTAACCCTGAGGGTCTTCCCATCCCAGCTTGATTTTTTCTTTTTTTCTAATTAAAGGGGCCACCCCTTGACTCACTAAGCTTTGGGTTATTTGCCCCAAGATGCCATGATGGGGCTATCAAGAAAAAAGAGCATGAGCAAAGACGTCTACACCTACTCCTTAGAGTCAAGGCTCCCACAGGACTGAAGCTAGTTTGCTCACGCAGGGCTAGAGCTATTTGGGGTCCTGGAGTAGAAAGGAAGCATCAAGTGCTTTCAGCCACCTTAGACTTCATAACCATTCTTACTCTTTCAATGGGACTCTCATCAGTGGCTGAGTCCAATCTGTCCCAAGTTCTTAATCCCCCTTGGGAGCTCCATAGTTGTTTGAGCTGTTTTCAGTCTGTTTTCTTTCTTTGTGAGTTAGGCTTGGTTGCTCTATCTCATATAAGAACAGAACCCTATTTGCATTGACAGGAAGCCATTTGAGAGAATGGCTGGGGACCCAGAAGACTCTCCCTGTTTAGGTTTAAATGCATTAACATATGTTCTCTGTTGGTGTCTCTCCTATTTCTACTAGAGTCTCAGAGGAAAGGTCAAGCCTTTAGAGGCTAGAAATGTGTGAATGAGAACCAAATGTATAATATGAATATATCCTTAGAGGCCTCAGTCAATGCTGAGCCTGTAGCCTTCCAGTTGTGCTGGGGGCCCTAAAAAGACAGTTGTCCTGCCTCCATAGAGTTCCCATTCCTTTCATCCACAGACTTTAAAAGTTCAGCTAACTCCAAATGTAAGAAAAGAAATGGTCAGGTCTAAAGTAGATTCTAATGTTTCTGTTATCTGGGGAACTGAGCCCTTTAAGGGGGTGGGGTCATTTCTAACCAAACTGAGGAAATATCCAAAGACCTTCCACAGTTGGGGAAATGCATACATTAAGCTTGAATGAGACCAGACAGGAGACACCAGAAATAGCTAAGGGGCTGCTGACTTGAGAGAATCTTGAATAACATTTTAATTTCAAATTATCTGTATTTTCTGCATTCTGCATTTCATTGTAAACACTTGATGAAGAAACAAAGATAGAATTCAGCCTAAAAGCCACCTCCCACCTATTTGCACTTCCCTACAAAATTATTTTATGTTTTCTATATGTTAGGCTTATGCTGATAAGTGGACTTGCTGTTTTCCCCCAAAAGAATGTTACCAGAGGGCAGGGAGTGTATCATCTTTGTCCTGCCCCCTAGAACAATGGAAGTTTAGCCATATGGTGTTTGTAGTGGCCAAGGAAAAACGACTGGCTTTGAGGTCAGAAGTCCTGTGTCCAAATACTAACTGTGACATTTACTGCCATTAGAATTTCACCTTGTTTCTTTGGGTATCAAATGAAAAATGAGGAGGTTGAACACAATAGGTTCTGAGGTCCTTTCCAGGACTAAATCTACAATCCCTAAATCTACTGCATGTGCTCCCAAAATGGAGGTAATGCCTCTTTCCAAGTTGGCTTTCCTTCCTTAGCTTTTAAGGGAAACAACACAGCTAGAAACGGCTTTTCTTTTGTCATCTAGGTTGGTTTATTTCAACTGAGCTTTTCCCCTGGCTTGCTGGTTCTCATGAGAGGTTCTGCAAGCTTTTGGGGGAGGCAGGAATTGTTTCCTTGTTGTCTTCACTTCCAGAATGAAGAACAAACAACAATAATATATCTTAGTGCCTATCCAAAGGCAGCACTTAATATGTGGCTGTTGGCTGAATAAATCAATAGAGGTCCAGATTCACTTTTCTGAGGTTCTCAGTTTTTGAAATTTCATACTAAAAATAAAGTCAATTTCTGTATGCCAGTAATATCATCTACATATATTACACATCCTCCTTTTCTTAGGGTGGTGAAGAGAGATGCTTGTAATGTGGGAGGTCCAGGCAACTTCATTCCCCTA
Organism: Phalanger gymnotis; assembly: GCA_028646595.1. Taxonomy (NCBI): domain Eukaryota; kingdom Metazoa; phylum Chordata; class Mammalia; order Diprotodontia; family Phalangeridae; genus Phalanger; species Phalanger gymnotis. Next base: position 5,818,709 of record CM053626.1, on the reverse strand, counting down.
GGCAGATGACCAATTCTTCTGCCCGCTTCGCAGTCATTTATGGTCTTAACCAAGTTGCCTAAGGCACTGACAATTAAATGATTGCCCCTGGTCAGCTAGCCCAAATGTTCCAGAGGTAAGGCACGAACCTAGATCTTATTCTTCTAGTTCATCAGGCTTCCCACCATAATAAGTTACCTTTTGACTTCTAGACCAGCAAGTGATCTTTCCACTGGGCAACACCATCAGTCTCTTTAGCCATAAACTGTTCACAGTTGTACTTTCATCTGGGGCTGAGAAGAAGCATGCTCCTATATCTGCTTTCCAAAGGAATGTTCAGAATCTCTTATTTCAAAGCCAAAGCCCTGTCAGACTATACACCCCTGGCTCATATTGCTTGGATTGAATGCCCCATGTATATGGGGACATGACCAATATGATATCACTTCCCGGGCTCTCTTGGGACGTGGGTCTTCTCTTTACACTTGAACATGAGATCATTCCTCCAGTCTGTGCAATGGAGCCCCTTGCTCACTGCAACTGAATTTAGAGAATTTCTATCTTGTATGACCTGGGATCGCAGCCACTCAGCACCTGCTTGGAAAGGGTTAGAACTTTCAGTGTTCTCACCATGGTAAAATGCTCAGAACTTCAGACATGCCACTTGAGAAAGTGGAGATAGGTTTTATGTATGGTTTTCTATTCAAGGCTGTGACTCTATTACTTTCTGAACATCTGCAGTTGCAGCAACTGGAGAGAAAGCAGCAGTTGTAGAAATTCCCAAATCGGTGATGACCCTGATACCAAGCGGGTATGTGCAAGGGAGCCTGCAGCAGCATGACCAGGTCCTGGGCATGGGCATGAAGCTGGTTTTGCTGGAGTCCATTACATGTGTCATGATGACTATCTGTGATCAGGTAGTGATCATGGCCCCCAGTGAGAAATGACAGCCCCTGCAACCTTCCGTTGGGAAGCCCTCGAAGCCAGTAAATGTGACCCATTTGTTTCTCTTAATTACCAGGCCATGACTAAATACAGTATGTGTGTATGAGAAAGAGAGAGAGAGGGAGAGTGACAGAGAGAGGGGGAGAGAGAGAGACAGAGACAGAGACAGAGACAGAGACAGAGACAGAGACAGAGACAGAGAAATGTGCCTGATGGGCAGCAGGAGAGGGCAATAAGCATGTCAAGATCTCTTAGCCCATTCTTGAGAATAATCTGAGTTGGAAGGAAGGAAACTCAGAATCCAGCAACCCTTTCATTTTACAGTTTAGGGAAATGAGAAACAAAGTGGTTCAGCGAATGGCCCAGAACCATGAGGGTACTAAGTGCCTGAGGCAGATTTAAAGCCAGTTCTTCTAGGGCTCTCTCTCCACTATCCATTCTTTCTTGCTGTGTGCGAGGTGGAACTGCAGCCAGATCTACTCCTCAGCAGCAAATACTAGAGGGACAGAGCAGAGGACAGTAAATACATGTTTTGATACCTAGAAAAACCTGTGCTAGAAGGCATAGATTTAAGACTGGAAGGGATTTCAGAGATCTCTTTTCTAAGACTCTTGTTTTAGAAAGGAGGAGACCTAAGCCCAGAGAAATGAAGGGTATGCCCAAGCTGCCAAAGACCCAAGGGATAGCTTGAAAAAGATAAAACTGGAGAGGACCTCTGAGACCATTTTACAAATGAGGAAACTGAGGCCCATGGATGTTAAGGGACTTCGGTGAATTGACCAGTGAACATCCATTGAGTGCTGATTCTGTGTTTGGTAAAGTGTTAAGTTCTGAGATAAAAAGGCAAAAAATATACTGACCCTACCACAGGGAATTTCTCTTCTAGGGAGGTAATGACATGTAGACATAAAAGTCGATTTATGATATTTTTGGACTTTTCCTGGGATTTTTCTCTATAGAAAATGTCCTCTCTCAAGGGTGATCAGCAGCTACACTGCCTGGGGGAAATGGGAAGGAAATCACTTGCCCAAGGTCACAAAGCCAGGTGTCAAAAGCAGAACTGACTCCCTGACTCCAAGGCTGTTTCACTCTCCATGTGCAAGTCGTGTCTTATTTGTGAATCCATACTAAAAAGAAGAAGAAGAAGACCGTTTTGAGAAGGAGCTGGCTGTTTCAGACCTTTCCCAATGTCTCTTTAGGTGATGAATAGCCTAGCTAGGATTGTAACTAGATTCTGCTAACTCTACCTCCCATGTACCAGAGAAGGAAACTTTCAAAATGGAGTTGAATGAGGCAAGAAGGAAATTCTAGGCAGCAAGGTGCCCTAGTGTGTAAAGTCCTATATCTAGGGTCAGGAAGATCTGAGCTTAAATCCTACCTCACACAAGCTGTGTGACCCTGAGCAAGTCACTTTTAACCTACCTCAGTTTCCCCATTTGTAAAATGAGAATAATAATAGCATCCACTTCCCAGGTGCATTATTGAGGATGGATGAGATAATACTTTTGAGGCACTATATTAAATGCTTGCTATTCTTACTAATCGACCAGGCAGAAAGCAGATGTGACAAACACCTGGCATGGAACTTCAGAACCCAGAAGATGTTCTATTTATATGCAAAAGAAAGAAAGTCAACCAAAGAATGGCATAGAAAAGAATATTCCTGGAACAGAAAGAAAGAGAGAAAATGAAGGAGGAGGGAGGTGAACGAAGCAGACGTAGAAAGACCAACCTTAGTTAAACAAAGAAAAGCTGAAGGGTTTCTATTTCAGCTGCTCTGGGACTTCAGTGTCTCATCTGTAAAATGGGAAAGTTGGATTCAATGACCTTGAAGGCCTCTTCTAGCATTTTATCAGTGAGGGCAGTTAGGTAGTAAAAAATAAAATAAAATAAAAATAAAAAGGCTCCTGCCAAGGATAGGACATAGATAGAGAAGACTGAAGATAAAAATAAAAAAGACAGGTAGAGAAGAGAGACATGATTAATGACAAATAAATAATAGGTGATAAATCAGATATGTATACATGCTAAATAATAGAGAAGAGAAATACAAAATGGAGCAATAGAGTGAAGGTAGATTGATAGATGTTAAATGATATGAGATAAATGATAAAAGAAAGAGATGATGGAGAGAGAGATAGAAACAGACAGATAAAGAGACAGACAGACTGATGGATAGATAAATAGATAAATGGATGGATGGATATATATGTATATATATATATGTATATGTATATACACATATATATGGAGAGAGAGAGAGAGATAGATGGATGGATGGATAGATAGATGAATGGATAGAGAGATAAATGGATGGATAGATAGATAGATAGGTAGACAGATAAATAGATAGACAGACCAACAGATTGATAGAAAGATAAAGCATTTATAAAGTGCTCACTTTATGTGCCAGTCATTGTGTAAATAAGTTCCTAGTTTCAGAGTTAGAAAGGGTATTCTAGGTCACCCAGCCCAGTTCTTTCCTTTTGATGATAAAGAAACTGCATTCCAGAGAACCAAGGCCACACAGAGGTGGCAAAGGTGAATTTGAACCCAGTACTTTTAACTCCAAAACCAGTGTCTTTCCCACTTAATTCCTCTGCCTCCCATCATTGCATCACTTCAGAGATTACAAAGTGAAGGGAATGAATGGAATTTAGCTGGAAGGGAGCTGAGAAACAGCCTGGGTGTCCATAGAATTCTGAGTTTGATGGCAGGAAGATCCAGGTTCAAAACATGCCTCAGACAATTAATAACTGTGCCACAATACGGAAGTTCCTTAATATCTCTGATTGTCAGTTTCCTGTTGTGTCAAATGAAGGTAAAAACAACACCTTCCTGACTGGAAGCTTGTGAGGACCAGGTGAAAGAAATTATTTAAAGCATTGTGTCAGCCTTAGAGCATTACATGATAAAGTCTTTCCT
>CM053626.1:5787512-5814360 GCA_028646595.1 Phalanger gymnotis | reverse complement strand
ATTGGAGACACCACATCCCACATTTGGGACAGATTTTAAAACCCTTGTATAAAGTCACCAGAAAGAAATACAAATTTGATTGGGGACTTGAACAAAGTTGAGCTTTTGAGGAAGCAAAAGCTGCTATACAATTAGCTCTGGATTTATGGCCTATGCAAAATGGGCTTGTGGAGTTACAAGTGACTGTGCAAGATGACTATGCGAATTGGAGTCTGTGGCAAAAACAACACAACGCCTAATCAGCAAAGGGGTGTGAGCCTAGGGCTTAGCACCTAGTTAACAAAAGGAGCAAAAGCACCTAGCAAGACTTAATCAAAGACACTTAATTGATTTAGCATTTTAAAACAGTACAAAAAAATGTCCCACCTTAATTACAAATACAGTATGTAAGGAAAACTTCCATTTTGTTTTTAATTTAAAGCACTCTTTCATAGGGAAAAGATATTAGAATAGATTAGATAGATAGATAGATAGATAGATAGATAGATAGATAGATAGAGGCAAACACACTTATACACATAGATGTGTTTAAATATGTGTGTACCACAAATATAATGATCTATCTATATCTCTATCAATCCATCTATTCATTTAGTCACATATATTTGCTAATCCAAATAGCACAGAGCAAAATACATGGTGAAATACAAAGGGCAATTTTTTAAAGCAGCAGTAATACTTTATATACCTACTTGCAAGTGAGCAGAGTATATGTACTAGCATGCAAAGCCAACTAGATCACTTAATATGTGGGGGGGGGGAGGTGTGGATGTGTGTATATGTGTTTATGCATATGTGTGTAATATATGTGTCTATGAGTTTTCATCCATTCATTCATTTATTTCTATGTAGATGTGAGTAATGACTTTAATTCAGACTCCAAATCTAATCTATATATGTGTGCATGTGCACATGCACATGCATACAAACACACACACTCCCCATCTCATTAGATATACACCATTCCTTGACAAGAGTATCTGAAGGAAACCTTGATTTGGAAATCAAAATACCACTCTTCGAGACCATCTCCTGAGCCAACTGCTCGCTCCTCTAATCCTCCATTGTATCCTGAACTCTTGCCTTCAACTAACAGCATTTATGAAAGTAGCACTTGTACCCTTACATTGCCCTGCATTTTCCACAGGGTCTTATAATCTCTGTCAATCCTTTCTGGGTTCCTTCTATTCGTATCATTTGTCTTCACATGGCTTACCAGAAGTTGGTACTAATCATTAGGGCTGACAAATCTCATGAGGCTTTCTGTCATACTCCAGCTACACACAGGCACTGAGAAGACAGCATGCCTCCTGGTTATTCATATCTGGATGATATGACTCCTTATTATTTCTCATTAAAGTGTCGCCAACAACCAAAACTCAATTTTTTTCAGGGTTGCAGTATTTGATGTCTTCTCTCTTGGCCTCACTTGTGCATTGTTGTTACCAACCCTTGGAACATGGCAAGGAACTTTCTTCCCAGAGGTCTAGCATCATCTCCAAGAAGCAAAAATATCCTATTGTTCAGCTTAGCCCCAAGGATGCCATGTTCCTTCTTCCCTTGCTTCTCTTTGTCACATTCTTGCACCCAAAAACCTCCTGATAAAGGTTAGAATTCTCTCTCCTTTTATGCAAGCTTTCCTCCTCGCTTTACTCTTAAAGCACAGCTTCCATTCTTTCTAGGAATGTCACCCCCTTGATAAGTAGGAGGCACAGGGTTTCTTCCACCTTTCTGCTCACTCCTGGAGGAACAACAACATGTATTTCTTCCACATGCTGTATTTGGTTTGGTACTAGAAGAGGCAAAAACCTAGAGCTGGTCGTACAGGCCACTCTCCAAGATGTAGGGGGTAGAGTGAGCCTCTATACTCATTGAAAACCTCTTCAAGCCGACTCCAGCAGCAGACAAGATGGTGAGTGGGACTGATATGCTCCTTGTCCAATTTCAATGTGCTTTTGATTCCCTCTTTAAGGTCCTTATTTTGAGGGATATTCATTAAATGTAACTTGGACATGAGGTGCATTTGCTAAGGGGATGTCAATTAAATGGGATGGGCTGACTTCTTTGGATCCAAGTGGATAAGAGTTCTGTCCTTGATGACAATTCTTTTTGGTAGGGGTTACTTGGTGAATTCTTGAGGCTATTTTAATTTGCATATTCAAAGAATGGGAATTTGTCCTCCTTTCAAAATTATCGTCCATGTTAAAATTTAGTGAGCTGCTGACATATAACAAGAATCTCCTGGTCATTTCTCACCAGGTATTCAGGAGGTGCCAACTTATTTGAAAGTTTTAGTGCTATTGCAAATGCCTTGGCACAATCTGAATGTATCAATACGTCTAGGTGCCCTAAAGATCATCCTCCCATGATTTCTTGTGGTGAAGAACTGCTCTTGAGCTGCCATCATATTGAGTGATTTCAGGAATAATACGTTCACATTAGAACCCATTGGAATATGGCAGAGGAAACCTTAAAAGTTCTATAAAGTGAGTCATTAATCCCTTAATCAAGTTTCCTAGTTTTGTTCATTTGACAAATGGTATGTTTTTTCATATTGAATTTCTGCATTATGGCATTATTTAGCCTTCCTTCCTTCCTTCTTTCCTTCCTTCCTTCCTTCCTTCCTTCCTTCCTTCCTTCCTTCCTTCCTTCCTTCCTTCCTTCCTTCCTTCCTGTTTAATTGAGTAGACGGGGTATAGGTGACCAGTCAATAGAATTGGCATCAAAATACTAGAGAACACTAAAGGTAGTGAACCTGTTATAAGGAAATTGTGGTAGAACACTAGCCAGAGGTTGAGAAGAATTGAGTTCAAATCCTGCCTTAGACAATTACAAGCTGTGGGACATTGGACAAGCCTCCTAACCTATCTTAGCTTCAGTTTCCTTGTCTGTAAAATGGGGATAATAACAATACACACCTCACAGAGTTGTTGCGAGATAATATGTATAAAGCATTTTACAAACATTAAAGTAGTAAATAAATACTAGCTATTATTATGATAAACACAAGGTAAGCTTATAGAATCAAAAACACAAAAGAGTTCTTCATTTTAAATGAAGGGGAACAGGAGAAAAAAGAACTGAGAGTGCAAAGCTCAGGGGAGAGCCATATTTTTGTATATATTCTTTCCAATCGGCAGTTTCTGCAGGGTGATGCGTAAAAACGAATCAAATATGACTTAAATGAAAGAATGTCCATTGCCCAGGAATTCAAAGAATGCAGCCTGCTAAATATGCAGTGATTTTGAAAAGGCAAAAGTCTTCCCAGAATTGACTGCATCAGAGGACAGGTTTTTTCAGTTTACAATGCCTATGAGGGCATAATGAGAATGAACTATATTTTAAACCATATTTCAGCCTGTTTGCTAAGACTGGTGTTGATTTTCCCCTTTCGCTATGCGTTTGTGAAATCATGGGCTCGGACAACTGCAAAGAGAAAGCTTATTTGGCATTTCCATCCTGGGGAAATGTCGTTGCACAGGTGAACAGGTGAGGTGAAGAAAGACAGAATGTCACTTCCCGGGACCCAGCCTTGGGATCATAGCCTTCCTTTCTCGCATCAGTACGTATACCAACCCGCAGGTCAGCGGACAGTCATCTGAACGTTAGGCAAACAACTGGCGCTTTTAAGCACCTCTATGTGCAGACAACTGTGCCAACCTGTGGGGATCCAAAGAAAGGAAAACAGCACCAAGAATACTAGCTCCTATTCTCAAGGAGTTCTCAGTCGAATTACTTGGGCAGACTTTTTCTTTTACGACAATCCGTAGAAAGCTCAGGGAACATACGCACTATATACTGATATCGGTACGAGAGCGAAGCTGAGGAAATGTGGCTCCCTCTTCTCCTGGATGAAACAGGGGCCTGGAGATGTGAAGCAGCCTTCAGACTCACCCGAGGAGTGCTCTACGGTTGAGTTTGCCCTAGTTGTTTGTCTTTCTTATAAAAGAAAGCTGAAAAGCAGGAGAAAGGAGACTATCGGAAAATGACTATGGGCGTTGTGATCTAAAAAATAAAGTCCTCAATAAAAGGGTAATTACCAGAGGAAAGGAAACAAAGCTGTAATTAGATAATGGTGCTCTGCAAAACCAAATTGCATTGCTAATGAGAAAGTAGCCTGGATATTGGCTGGCTTCTAATCGCTCTGGGATGAATAAGAACCGCATTGTTTTTCTGAAAGAATTGCTAGTCTGCATATCAAAAGGAAGAGAATAGTGTTTTCTATTTATAAGACTTTTATACTAAATTATTTGAGAGTTTTTTTCATTTTTTTCATTTTTATTTGGCACTTGATGAACCTCAAATTGAATGGGCTAAATTATTATTTTCAAAAATAAATGTAAACAATCTGTAATTTTGGAAGTGCAGACAATTCCAGGTCTGGGAATCACTTCTTCAACGCAGAGAGGAGCCTCTTCATGTTTGGGTAGATATGACCTAGGGAGTTGCCTGAGTCACATACCTAGTTACCTCCAAAGGCAAGTTTCTCTGACTGTAAGCCCAACATGTTATGTTACCCACTCTGACCAGCTGTCTCTATTTCAAATAAATATTGAATATAAGGAGCATCTTAAGTTACATATTTCTTTAATATAGAGACAAATTGATAGTACCCTCTAGTCTTCTGTTTATATATATATGTATACGTACATATACATATATACGTATAAATACACATACATACTATATATACATATATGTATGTCTACGTATGTGTGTGTATATATATATGTACATATATATGTGTGCATATATATATTATATATATTTTGCTTCTATGTTCAAAATGGAGTAAAATCACGACCCAAGTTCTAGGTAGATGTCTAATGAAGTGATTTTGTAGTGAAGGATATCTCTCAATCCTCCATGATTTCCTCTAGCACAACTGTTAAGCTGAGGGATATGAGTTGGGGAAAAGGAGTATGAAATTTCAAAGTTATGTCATTATAAAAAAGATAGAAGAAATAAGCAAGTTATATGTGAGGACAGCCCCTAGTGCCAGTGGACAAAGTAAGGAGATGGAATGTATTAAAGGCGTAAGGGGTTATAAGGATTACAGCTTTAGAGTTGGGAGAGCAACCATCTCAACCAAACCACTGATTTTATTGATGAGGAAAATGAAGCCCAGAGTAGTTGGCCCCAGGTCACCCAGGTGGTTAGTGTTAAGGTGGGCGGGGTCATGGTGAAGGTGGGCTGGACATCAGAAGCATCTGTGGTTGCTTGGTGGTAGGAGAAGAGTCTTGCTTGTCTCCTAAGTCAGGAGTTAGAACAGAATATGTAGGCTCAGCCAGGTAGAAAGGGATCAACGTGTAGAACCATGGCAACAGCTGAGCAAAAGTGGAGAAAGGCATGTACTGCCTTAGAAAAAAGCAGGTTTCTGGACAGTCCAGGATCACAAACCTGGGATAAGTGGGATATTTTTAATGTGATCTAAGCTCAATGGTGAGGCTTCATTTGACTTTGAGTTGAGTGAAACTGGGGGAGAGAAGGAAAGTGTTCTCCGTTTGATTCTCAGGTAGAAGGAATCAGCCCTCTGTGTATGAATTATATTTGCACAGAAGAGAGCCAGGGAACTCCTTCAGGGCACTGGTGCCTCTTCAGGGAAATGAATTGGAATTGGGGAGCTCCCAGAGAGCAGTGTGTTCACCTGGGCACTCACAATTAGGCTTTGTGAGAGTAATGATAATCATCTCACAATGGCTTTAACTGAAACTCCAGCCACTGCCTAGCCCTAGCCTATCTCTACCTCCCCAAGGATAGGTTCCTAGAATGGCTTGGTTCAGCCAGTTATGGTATCCAGGAGGAGATCCAGAATGCTTGGTGATGCACCTTAAAACATAACCAGGGAGGGACACTGTCTGCTTCTGCAAGGGGCTAGGAGCCTTCTGAGAGCCAACATCATCTATCTGTGGCAAAGAGTCTATAGACTCATTTCAACTGCTTTTTTCATCTCCTTGGACTTTCATTGGCATCTGTAAAGTTCTCTGTGGCCCTTGACCTGTGGGAGAGCTCCTGTTGGTGACAGTGTTTGGAGGAAAAGCCAGAAGGATGTCATCATATCAGCATCCTTTGTGCATCCCAATCACTGCCTGAATAGTGAATCCCTGGAAAAGAGAGGGAAGGAGGCAGAAATAAAGGAAGGACTTGAGGCAGGGAAGGAAGGAAGGAAAGAGCAAACAACAAACAAAAGAGGGAAAAGAGGGAAGGAAAAGGAAGGAATCAAGGTGACTGTGGTTTGGGTTTGGTTTGGTTTGCATAAAACAAAGTTCATTGGAAAGTTTTTTTTTTCTCTTAAAGCAAAAAAAAAAAATCCTCTTGCCTTTGAAAATACAGGAATGCCTTACTTTTGGAAGACATAAGAACCAACAACTTTCTTTATCATTTATTCTACAAAGTCACTGACCACAACTTGGAATTCCTCATCTCTATGATCCCACCTAAAATGAGGCCTCATAGTCTCAGCCTCAGCTCTGAATTGTCTGTCTCATATAACTGATATGATAATAATCAACAAGTGTTTATTGAGCACCTTCTATGTGCTGGGCACTGTGCTAAGTACAACATGGTTGTTTTATATGTTCATTGAATCAAATATCCATTTCTAATTCTGGTTCCCCTAAAAATCAGAAACAGTGAAAGAGGTCCCTCTGAATGATTTACATCAGGGCCCCATCCCCACCCTAGCCTGTGAGTTGATGTGAGGCTCTTGAAATGTAACCGAGAAGAATTGTGGATTTAGGACACCTGAGCTCCACTCAGTCATCCTTCTGCTCCTCCCTAGCTGTGTAAAATGGGCCTGTCCACTGCTCTCTGGGCTTAGGATTCATTTATCAAATGAAAGGCTCAACCTAACTGAGGCTAAGATCTTTTCTCATGATGTTCAACTCTATTGTTCTACCTTATCAGGTGGGTAGGGTGAGGTTAGGAAGTGACTGTCTTCCTTTTAAAATGATGGCAGATTAGAAACAGAAAGACAAGCATGCGCATAGAGAGAAGAGGGGCTTTAGGAAAATGCAGAGAGAGAGCCCTGGCTCCAATCCCCTAGGGCATCTAGCCTCTCTCCAGTGGGGTCTTCCATCAGTGGCTGCTGTAACTTTGGTGGTTCCCTTACTATCTCAGAGCCTTAGTCTTCTCCCACGTCAAAGGAGAAGTAGATTTCTCTCACTTATTTTTTTTTAAATTATGCATTTATTGAATATGAGACAGAGTTGAATTTGAGGAGTTCACCTTTCAAGCATTTGTGTGACAATCTTAAGGATGAGTCGGTGTCTCTTGCAGACTTTCCAGATGAGTAAACAGAGTTGTGAGTTCTTTCTTTGAGACCCCACTCCAAACATCTCAGCTCTTGTTCATAAGCCTTTCCTCCCTGAGCCAGTCTGACTGAATCCCTCCCCCTAAAACCTGCTGAGAAGGCTCACAGAACTGAGAGGTTTCTGAGGGGTAGAGAGCATTTAAACGTAAAACAAGAAGGGCATGTTGAGATTCTAGGGGGATCAATGAGGGGAGAAGGGACTCCATCTAGTCTAAGACTCTCCTTTTACAGATGAGGAAACCGAGGCCCAGATGTGTTAAACAATGTTCCCTAAATCACACGTGAAATAAGTGGTGGGACCAGGTTTTGGATCCTGACCTTCTGACTGGAAATCTTTCCCCTTCCCACCATCTCCTAGGCTTCTTGGCTAATGCTCTTAATTCTGATCCTAATAAGCCAGCTAGATCATAGTCCTCCCCACCTGCATCTCTGACAGTGGCAAAAATACACAGGAGAGCATCAGAGTGCCTACTGTTGGGGCCTTCCTCAAAGGTCCCATCATACACAGCTTATCTTGGGGTGGGGAGTGGGAAATGCCCTCTCTGGATCCCCCTCCACCCCTCAGCCAGGGCACCCATCTGTGACCCTACTCTTTGGGATTTCCCCAGCAAGACTGAAACCAGGAGGCTGGGCCTAGGCCTAAAGCATAGGAGGGCAGCACCTGCTCAGGCTGCTCAGACTTACTGAATCACCATGGATTGCTGTTGGGAGGGCCCTCACCTGGTGTGAGTTAAATTATCAGGAGGGAGGAGGGAAGAAATAAGAAGGGGCTGCTGCCCCTGAGGGCCAGCCTTTGGCCAGTTGAGTCTTTCAGTGTTCAAGATTCAGGCAGGGCAGGGCTAGCTCTGTGAGTCTTAGGGTTAAGTCTCCCAGCTAAGGACCACACCCTACCACCCCAAGCCTCAGGCTCCCCGGATTGCTGCTAGGGTAAAGACATCTGGTAAGTACATAGTACCCAGTGAATGGGCCAGGCTGGGAACTACAGCCTTACCAAATGCTGAGGAGAGATACTGGGGGCACTGGTTGGGGGAGGGGGCACTGATGACCCTGAGGGTTGGAGGGAGAAGAGAGACAGCCACGGCAAGATAGGTTTCAAAAAAGGCTGAGGACGGATCCCTGGGTATTGCAGGGTGCACTAGACAAGCAATCTAGAAACTTTGAGGCAGAGAAATCTCACTTTCTGGCTTGGGGCCCCTGCGTGGATGGATGGGTGTGACTGGTTTGACAAGAGGCCTGAACCACATTTAATTATGCCAGGAGGTTGTGAATCCCAGGGGGCATGACACGGCTGAGAGTTGGGAGTTCCCAGAAGTGTCTCCCCTTCCCCAGCCTGAGCCGAGTGCAGAGGGCCAGGCTTGGAATCAGGAGTACCTAGGGACGAGATCATGCATCTGAGTCTTGCTAGCTGTGTGATCGCTGGCCACTTGTTTTTCCTCTCTAAGTCTGTTTCCTCATCTGTAAAATGGGACTGGTTATCCATGTAGCTCCTCCCAGGATTGCTGGAAGTTTCATATGTGAAGTGCTTTGGAAAAGTTAAAGAGCCAAAGAAACAAGCCTTGATTAAGCACCCCCTTCGTGCCCAGGTTTGGTGCTGTCAAGACTTTCTGTTATTATCATTAGCAGGGATCAGAGACAGGCCAGAAGGTGTCACCCAGATGTCAAATCAAAACCATTTGCCCCATCCTAGACTCTGCCCTGAACCCTTGCAGATGGCATTCTGCAAGATCTGAGGCTACAAGGTGTAGAACAGCAAAGAGATTGGGAATTCAAACCTGGAAGGGGCCTGGCAGAACCCCCTAGGCCACCCTCTCCCACTGGAGGTAGGAAGCCTGGCTCCCACTCCTTCTTAGAGGTGGGGAGCCTGAGGCCCAGAGAGGGAGGGGCTGACCTCAGATGACACAAGGAGCAGCAGCAGGGCTGGAATCTGTCTACGGGCCCTCCCACCTTTGGCTTCCATCATAGCCCCCTCTCTGCCCCTGAGAAAGGCCTGTCCCCCTCCTGCCAAGTCATGCCCAAATTTCATTCCATGCCTAGGGCCTCTCCCTGGAGCCAAATCTTCTCCTTCTCTGCAGAATGGTTCCCTCTAGGGAGACCATCACCAGCTCCAAGTAGGTGCCTCCCAGAGGAGGGACGGCCACCCCCGGCTCAGTTTCCTTTTCTGGCCAAAGAGGCAGGAGCCAGCACCTTCTACCTTCGTGCTGTGATTCGTTTCTGTGGATGGCTCTGATAAACCAGAACCCTTTCTAGCTGTTGTCTGTGTATTCTCAGGGTTTGACCTTCAGGCTTTCTGGATCAATCAGAGAAGGAGCCCTGTTCCCACCTTCCTTGAACCCCAGTTTCTCTCACTGGAGATGGAAAGCATTTGTTAAGTGCTTTGAACAGATTGCTCACCTCTCACCTTGAAACTGCTCTCTCAGTAGGACCACACCCATATTAGCTGTGATACCTGCAGACCAGTGTCTTGGCTGCTTCTTTCCTCCCCTCCTCTAGAGTCCCCTCAGGTTCAGCAGGAGGCTCCTTCTCTTCCCTCCTCCACACACCTCCTAGGGCTGGATTCCAGGGGGAGGCAAATTAAGGTGTACCAGAACACCTGTCTGTGCACGCATGCTGGACTGCCCCACAAACTCTTGCTCAGCGCCATATACCTTGGCACCTCAAGTCCTGAGGCATCTCGGCAACTCCTCAGAGAGTCCGTTAGCATGACTCAGAGGTCCCAAGCAGTCCGCCATGCCCCTAATTAGCTACTTCTCCTGCCACTACACCCAGGATTCTGCCTGTGCCCTGGTACTGGCCTGGGAGCCAGGCTGGGCCTAACCCACAACCAACTTGTCACCAGGGACCTCTGAAAGGATGCTGGTGTTTGGATGCCAACAGTGGCTGATCTTGCCTTTCTGTATTTCCCACCATGGGAAGGGATGTGGCATTGATTTGAATAAAAGCCAGCCCATGCTTTTCTTTGTAGCATCTGAGAGGATTGAGCACAAAAGTCTCTTAACTGTGTGCAGGTGTGTGTAAGTGATGGACCTCTTTGGCAGTGTCTGTTGAAACCTATGGACCCCTTGGTCAGGTAATGTTTTTAAATGAATAAGATAGAATTTAAGAAGGAGACCAATTTATATTTAGATCTGGTTAGTTTGCCTCAGTTTCCTCATCTGTAAAATGAGCTGGAGAAGGAAATAGCAAGCCACTTCTGCATCTTCGCCAAGAAAAATGCCAAATGGGGTCATAAAGAACAGATAGGACTGAGATGACCAAACAACTGAATCCATATTAAAAACAAAAGAGAAGCTCCCAGACTGCAGGTTAAGAATGCGTGATGTGGAGGCATAGTAAACCTGTCAGGGAGAGGCAGTGGGGCTAGCTGGCTGGATCTGGGACTGACTCCCAAATGCATATCCCCACCCACCCCAGGCACTCACAGGGTATGGCACCCTGAGTAGCCAACTAGTCACTGTTTCTGCCTATTTCCTTGCCTGCAAAATGGGGGTGATGTTGGTACTTTCTCCCTGACAGGGAGTTAGTTACTTAGAAGGTGTTTTGCAGCCCTAAAAGACCCCTCCACATATAAGTCAGTCCTCTGTACCCATTCAATGATATTTATTTGGAGGTCAGGTTCCTTGAAGGAACCTTGAAGATAATCTACTGTAGCTGCCTCACTTTAGAGATGTAGACACTGATGGCAGGGAAAGCAGTCACTATCTCATGGTCACAGAGCTAGGAAGCAGGAGATTCTCATCTCTCCAGTACCCTACAAGGCAGGGATGTAGCTTTGAATAAGCTTCCTTTCTTTCAAAAACCATGTTCCCCACTGTTGGCTGCCTTAAGCTTAAGGCTCCAGAACCGGGATCGATGTTTCGTTCTTCCCTCAATGGTGGGCAGGAAGGACTAATTCTAAGCATCTACTATGTGCAAAGATGAGTCACCAATTGGGTCACTTCAAAGTGTGGGTTTAGAGTGAAAGGCATAGAAAGATGGATGGTGATTGGATGAAAAACCCTTTCTCTTCCACCTGGATCTTACAAGAAAAGTCAATCAGTATTTAGTAAGTGCCCCCTACTTCCAGGCACTGTACTAAGGGCTGGGGTTGATGTGACTTGTCTTCAAAGACTTCTACTTGTGGTCCCTCTTCTCAGTCTGGAGGTATTCCCTGTGGACTCCCCTGGGATCTCCCTCTCCAGCTCTGTCTCCAGCTGCCCCTTATTGTTTCTCCTCTGGGACCTGCACTAGTCTGGCCATCTTCCCATCTCTTCCTTTCCTCTGAAGCCTTAGTTAATCACTCCTATAGGAAAGCTTTCCCTTCTCTGTTCTTTTCCTCAGAATCCAAACTGAGAAATCTCAATGACATCAGATAAAGCAATTTACAATAAGGTGTCAGTGGCACCAGAAAATACATGTTAAATGATGCCTTGGACCCCCAAGATGTGACTAATGGGGGCAATTTCAGAGCTTGCCCATGAGGTGGAGCTTAGCTTTCTCTCTGGGCCTCAGTTTACATGTCCAGTAAGGGCGTGGGACAAAGTTCTTCCCCTCTAGCATTGTACCACTTTTGACATCTAATATTTGGCTCAAAATACTTTAAAAATGAAGTCAATTGTGATTGGTACTAAGAACATTTTGGTCTTATTGTTCAAACTCACTTTACAGATGTCTCCACCAGTGCCCAAAGGTTCCCTCCATGTGCTTCTTGCAGGACTCACTTGCGCAAGATGTGGTGGTAATAAGCAGCAAAGCCATGATTTGAACCCAGGCCTTCAGCCCTCTGATTCAAAGTTCTTTTATGATTATCTCATCACCTCCACCTGGTAGAATTAGGAGATCCTGCCAAGTACATCTCAACTGCTCCCTCCTAGCCCCACCCCCCGCCTTATGAACACCATTGCTTATAAAACTGTCCTTTATTATTTGTATATTCCTTGTTCTGTGTCTGCCCCCAGCTGAATCTCAGTTCTTTGAACAGTGGTAGTTATATTTTTGGTCTCAATTTTAAACCAACAAGTCACCATTAAATATGTGCCACACCACAGCCCTGGAAGTACAAAGACAAAAATGGAGCAATGCCTGGTTAAAGAAGCTTCCATTCTACCAGGGAGAGGAAGACCACATGAAATGGTCAGTCATTAGAAAGGAGCAAGCACCCACCCCTGGCCGTATCAGGAAGAGTCACCATGAGCACAGATGGCTGCTCTTTTCCAAGAGGTGGAGATGATAGCAGCCTTTGTTCATGCAGGGGTTTTGAAAGGCTGAGCAAAGACAAGGAAATGAGGAACTTCATGTAAAGGAAACAGAAAGAAGGCCAGTCTGGCCTGAAGAGAGTGTGCAAAGAGGAGTTGTCATGTGAAATCTGGGTAGTAAGAGGGGCTCCAGCCCCCCAAGGAAGGGATACCAGAGAGTGGGGAACTGACAAAGATTTGTCAGCTGCAGAGTAAAGCAGACAGACGCGTGGTTTAGGAATAAAGATTTGGCAGCTGTAGGGGCAGAGGCATTGGAGGTGGAAATGGCTGGATGCACTGAAAGCCAACCATTAGTTGGCGCTATTAGCGGAGGCAAGAGTTGATGAGATATTTATGTAGATGAGAGCTGAAGGGGAGAAGGGAGGTAGAGGCAGATTCTCCCCTGCCTGTCCCTCATCTTACACAATGTAAGAACTCCATTCTAATTGCATTTATGACAGCAGTAATGGCTGAACACTTTACTAAGGTGATATAGCAATGTTTCTGGAACTTGGCCATTGGCAGGCAGCTGCAGTGAGTTAGGGAAAGAGTGGTCAGCCTTGGACATCCCAAAGCCCAGAATGGGCTTCCCCTTTGCCTCAAAGCAACCACCTTGTGGACTTGACCATACAGTAGCAAACAAGGCGACCAGAAAGGAAGAAATTTTTAAAATGCCAATGAAAAAAAGCTGTAGCTATGGGCTGAGCCTTGGAGCCTAACCTCTAATTCCAAGTTCCAATTAAGTCCTAGCCACCCACACATCTCAGTAAATCCCATTCTGTTATAGTTGCTCCAGGTACAGAAGGTGAAATAAAGGTGCTTTCAACATTGAATACGTCTTTGCTTATGACGATGGGGCCACGGCCAGGGGAGGGGACAGAAAGAGGGTATGCGAATGGGGCCGCCGCCCTGCAGCCCCCTACTCTTTCACTGACCTACAGGATGGTGATGGGCAAGGGAGCCTTTGCTAAGCAAGTGACTTCTGTAAAATGGCTTTTAATGATAGGGTTAAAGCCCCATCAGAAAGAGTTATAGGAGGTTGGTTTTATTTTTAAAGACCAAACAAAGGTGTTAGAGGCTGACGGGTTGAACTATTATGTAGTGTGTGTAGCTTTCTCTGAGGTTAGGGAAAGTCTGATTCCAAACAGAGCAGGAAGAGTTAACTTGGCACCTTCTGGGAGACGGTCTGGCAGGAGGGAGCTGCCAAACACCCTCTCACTGATGGGCCTCAGGCGATACTTCTGGAAGGCTATTTGGAGACAAGTTGGAGAAGGGTCTCTCACTGAGGTCAGGGTGGGACTAGGTGATCCATGAGTTCCCTTCCCATTTTGGGATTCTGGGAACTTGTGACCTGTTCTGCCTGCCTTCGGTGCTAAGAGCAAGGGCAGATTTGGACTTGGCCCAAAGGTGTGATGGGCAGCTTCAAGATGTGAACACCTCTCATTGGAGGGGGGAATATTTATTCAGGTGGGGGTAGGGCTGGATAAACCTCAAGGGTCCATTCTGGGTGGGCAATTTTCCAATTCTGTTATAACTTTATTATTGTTTTTTGATTTCATCAGCTCCTAGAACTTCTTGTCTTTCTAGTCCTGAAGAGTGATTGCCCAGGGTCACAAGCCAGTATGTGGCCGGGTCTTCTTGACTCCAAGGCCCAAACCCTTAGCCCAGATTGGGCTCCCTCTCTCTGAGTGCTGTTAAATGTTTTTAATCATGGCCTACGTTGCTCTTTGAAAAAAACCATCATCTGTGACTCTTCAGCCTCATGGAAACATTGATGCCTAATGCTCAGTGTCTTTGATTCTTTCTAAGGTTTGTGGACACTCCTGCCCATTTCTCCTGGAAAGAAAGTTACTACCACTCCACCATGTCCCAGAGCTCACAGACAAGTGAATTCCTCAGCCCTGGCGTCTTTCAGCACATTTGGGACTTCTTGGATCAGTGAGTATTAGAGAAATAAGAGAAGTCATCAGCCAGAACCCTGAGAGGGCTCAGAACATGGACCATTTAAGACACATCCCAAACACTAGTGCTATCGACCAGGTGGGATAAGAGCTCTTCCTTGTTCCACGTGAGATTATTTTCATAGCCAAAGGATTGTTAACATTTGAGTAGAGAGAATATGGTCTCCTAGAGGACAGATTTTCCTTTTGTCTGTGTGTCCCTCAGCTAGTACCTAAGACCCCAGAAGAGCATAATAAATGAAGCAAATTCAATTCACTGTGATGACAAACAATTCTTCATTTTGGAATTTTAGGTCTCCCATCCCCCAGTGTAGATTGCCACCCCTGTGTAATTTAGTTGCTGGTATTTGAAAGGGATTGTAGCCCAAAGCTTTGCAGGCCAAGGGGCCCACATTCCCGTTCCTCCTTAACCAGACCAGTGCTCAGGTAACACATACACCATCCATTCCTTGTCCAGCTTGGTTTAGGGCCTGCTGGGGTCATGTGGGAGCCACAGTGATGTGTCAATGTAGAAGGGCTGGAGAGGATTCTAGGGGGATGTAGTCATGTTTCAGACTATTAATATTACTGCCTTTAAATGCCCAGACTCCCTATACCACTTCAGGTATTGTTTGTTGCCTTTTTCTAAGGGATCAGCAAAGGCTCTCATCCTCACTTTCCGGTGGTTGGGGTTAGGGTTAGATAGGTATGTTAGACAGGACCAAGTAGAAAAGAGAAAATGGTGAGCACAAATTGGAAGATTAAATCTTGATAAGCTCTTGGAGTATCCCCTACCACGTAGGGTCTTCATCTACTTCCTTCCATGTTCTGATCCCTAGTACCTCTCCCCATTTCCAGCCCCCCCCAACTAACTTTGATACTCATTCAGTCATGCTTCCCCTACCTTACTTGTTCAAAACAAAACAAATCAAAACCAACAAAGGCTGACCTCCCAAGGTTGATCTCTGAATAGGCAGTCATCTATATTACCATGGTGTGTAATTATGAGGATCTAGAAGGTCTCTCCCACTCTAATGCCTGTAAAAGACACTCTCCATTCTGGTGTATGAAGTTAGAACAGAAACTCATTCCCTTGGCCTAAAATTTCTTATCTCAGGTGAAAATAAAATTATACCCGGAATTATTACAAACACCACACAAATAAACACATGTATACACTTGTTAGGAAAGGTCTTCTCTAGAGGACAGATTTTCATAGGGGGAGTGAGTGAGACACTTATTCGATGACTGAGTGCCTGGTGGAGGACTGGGTACGCTCGTGGAGGGGGTTGGTAAAAGGTGCACAAAGGGGAGGTAATGGGTACTTCCTGGAAATTCCTAATTTGCAAACTAACACGGCTGGTGCCTGTGGCTGGGTGGACAATGGAAAATTCATGCCCCGTGTTAATGATTACAGTTCTGCTGAGAGAGCCGGCCTCTTTTCAGTAGTCATGAGATGTCTCCACAGATGAGCTCACTTTCCTTGTATCAAATGGAAAGCATGTGGAATCCAAACATTCCTTTTACCAAGGATTATCCACAAAGGAGAGAGAGACCTTTAGTTAAATAATTAGCCTCATTAACAGAAAACTAAACAGAAATGCCATTCATTAAATTTCATTCTTTCCTGCTATCACCCTCACCTAGAATTTGATCTCTAGCCATGACCTGCAGTGGTAATGGAGGTTTGGCCTTGTAACAACGTTACTAGCAGCTACTGTGGCTGTGTGAGGCCAATAACACCAGCTCACAGGAAGGCTGTTAGCACAGGTTCTTTGATCTGCTTTTCTAAGGAAAGCAACTTTAAGGGGTTTATAATCTTACTTTAATTAAACATACACATATCATTCACTTAGTTCAGGGGGAAAACTGCTGTGTCAGGTCTCATGCTAATTATTATGGGCTTCCCTGAACTTCAGAGAAAACACAAACAGAAATTACAAGCAGAAATTATATAAACAGAGAAAATAACACAAATCAGCAGACAGAGCTTCTAACTGTCCCTCCATAGAAATATATACGTATTTACCAGAGAGAGAAGCACCAACATCTGGGTTTTCAAAGCCAGGGGGCTCCTTAATGACTACCCAGAGTCTCATTTGGGGAAATCACAGGAACACTTCTCCAATGAGTGAGGCTCCAAAGCAAAATGCTAACCTCAGAGGATATAAACACTTCTTCAGGGTCAGAAGGCATTATAACCATGTGACTCATACTCATAAGACTTAGTCTTTCTTATGACTTAAGCAGGTCATCAAAGACTCTTGATTGAAACAAAGGAAAGACTTAATCAAAGGTATTTGATTGCCTTAGTGCTGAGAAGCACTCCAAAAGAAAAAAAAACAGCAAAAAGTCCCACTTGCTTTCCTTCCCTCTGCATTATATTATTTACTGGGATTGTTCTATGGGTAATATTAAGAACATCTGTAAACAATGATGAAACTCCCCAGTGTCAGCGGAGTAGTTTTGGGTAGTTTCAGGGTTTTTCCCATGATGATGTCTTTCTTCTCTATACTTCTGGTTCCATGTTATATTGAGTCAGAGTGAAAATGACTTCTCAAACATTACCTTTTAAAATCTAGAAAACAATGAGAAAGAAATGTTATTCTATATTACATGAACAGGCTACCATATGAAGCACCATGATCTGCAGCTGGAAAGGATCTTAGATATCCAGGCCAGCTCTAGCACCATTTTATGGATTAAAAAAAATGAGGCCCAGATTTGGAGGGGGTGGGCAGTGGCAGGTATGACTTGGCTACTGTTTACGAAATAGCCTGTTGAGCCCAGAGTCAATGATGCTTCCTTCTGCAGGAGCACATTGCTCCCCTACAACACAACTTTATCTCAAGGTAAGATCCTTCAGAAGAGAGACTGTTCTTCATCCTTTTCTTAAGCAGAGCATACTGAATGCCAGAGACGGTGTGGGGGTGAGAAGGAGATGAAAGCAGCCCATCCAGGATCTGCAGTTGGGCATTTGGACAAGTGTGAATCCAGTCAGAAATTTCATTGTTTTTTAAGATACTGGAGGCTTCCTCATCTCCACCATGGCTGCCTTCCATCTTGTCATCTCCAGAAGTGAGGAGCTATGGGCTCTCAAAGCCAAGAGGCCAGGGAAGCCCATAATAATTAGCATGAGACCTGACACAGCATGGTGGAGGAGACAGAGAGCCAACCTCAGAGACAGGAAGACCTAGGTTCTAGGGCCCCTCTGTGGCTGTGGGAATGTGAACATGTCACTTCACCTATCAGTCCTCTCTGCAACTTTCTAGGATTATAAGCTACAGAGAAGAGGTGGATGGATCTCTTTTACCTTGGAGGTCCCTGTACATGGGCAGGCACAAGACCAATTCACATCCTGATAGTAAGGGATGGGAATAACCTAGAAAATAATAGTGGTCTACAGGCTGGCAAATGGTCAAGTGGCCCCTGTTCACTTTGATGCCTGTTGGCAGAAGACCTTATCACCAAGGCCATGCTTCAGGCGAAGGGTAACCATGCAAGAGGCTGCTCAGCTCATGTCTGCTCACCCCAGGGGCAGAGAGAACTGAGCAGTGGAGAAGGTACAAAGGAGCCAATTTAGGCTCCAGCTAAGTCAAACCTTCCTAACTGCAAGTGCTCTTTTCTCCGGGCAGAATCCCATCTGCATTTGTACATTCTCTCGGATTCTTTTGTCCAAACCGCTTTCATCTTGTCTCCCCGTGGGTCACAACTGAGTCCAAGACTCCTTTTCAATTCTTTCCATCTTTTTGCCCACATTAAAAAAAAAAACATGACTAGATTCCTCCCTTCTTTGAAGAGCCTTATTTCCTGGGCAAATCCTGTATGTTAGCCATCATTGGGAATGTGCTGACGTCTAGACCGTCATTGCCCTTTGGGTCACCTACAGATAAAGGGAAGCTGGCAGAGGGCGACAGCTACCGCTTTGCAGTCAATAACTGGCAAGTTGGAGACCTTGGAAGTCTCCATGCATCATTCTCTCCACCCTCTTTGGGACAGCTCACACTGTGAGGTAGTTTTTCTTGACATCACATTTAAAATGTGCATATTTGAAACCTGGGGCCAGACAGAACAGATGGAATCCCATTTCTACCTGGCAGCCCTTCCCATCACTGACACAGCTACCATGGCATGTGATAGGGAGGACTTCTCCTTATTAAACACCCTCCATTCCTTTTACCCATCCTTAGATGATATACGTAAGAGATTAGTATATAGCAAAGCTAGGAATGAAGCTCAGATTCTTTGCTAGATCTTAAAGTTTAGGTTTGGGCAGCTAGGGAGTGCTGCAATGGAAAGAGAGGCAGGCCCCAAGTCAGAAAGACTCTAGTTCAAATATAGCCTTAGTTACTTTCTTGCTCTGTGACCCTGGGCAAGTCATGTCACCCTGTTTGCCTCAGTTTCCTCACCTGTAAAATGAGCCAGAGAAGGAAATGGCAAACCATGCCAGTATCTCTGCCAAGAAAATCCAAGATAAAAGGGTCAAAAAGCATCAAATATGATTGAAAGTGACTGAAAAACACCAAAAAATGTTTAGGAATTCCTGAACAATAGAACTTCAGGTCTTCTTCCACGATCTTTTGGCTCCTCATCCCAGTCTCCCTACCTTCTCCAACCCTTGGGGAAATCCAGAGATGTCCGAGTCTCTTCCTTGAGCAAGCTGTCCTGCTGATCTCCTGGTCATCTGTTCTTTGCTCTCCATTTTCCAGCATGATGAAGGCCATGGTGATGAAGGCCCTGATCTCTTCTTTTTGGCTGCCCCCAGGCATAACCTCAGGGATGCTTCTGAGTAGATAGCCTGTCTGGTTTCCAAAGCAAGGGTGTCTTAGCATGTCCAAGTAACCCCACCCTGCCCCACCCAGCTGATCCATGGAATTTTCTATTTTTCTCCCAAGTCTCTGTAGAGACCGATTATTATTTCTTATAGCCAGAATCTGGGCTGCCCAGCACTGTAGGTCTCCCCCTAAGAGCATCCCTCAGGTCCTCCTTTTCCCTGACACGTGGTTCCATGTTGAATTCTGCTCTGGCAGAAGTTCTTGATGAAGTCAATCAAAAGGTGTTTTTCCTCTTACCCTTCTTTCGTCTTTAAGTCAAATTGCCCTTGTTCCTACAGAGAGGAGAAAGGGAAGAGGAGGGGAGGCAACCTTTGTGTAGTTGATGATTCTGCCTTTAGTTGGCATCTCAAATACAACAAACAGTCATTGAAAGAGATCCAGTCCAACAGGAAGCAGAGTGGGGAGGCTGGACACTTGTGGATAGGAAATCAGGGTGAAATCATCCCAGAATCTAACTGGCAAGGAACTTCCAACAGCAGTTATTCCAACCCTATTTGGCCAAGAATCCCCTCGTCTGCGTCCCCAACAGCGAGCAGCCCAGCCTTTCCCTAAAGACTCGTGGGGGAGAGAGGGAGAACCTCTGCTACCCGGAATCGTCTCGTGCCTCTTCAGACCCACTCTGAATGTTCAGAAGCCATTCTTCTCCAAGTCTCAATGTTCCTCTTAGGCTGCTATTGGTGATTCACTCATCTGTAAAGGGGCAGGAGACAAGTCTAGCGGGCTTGCTGAAAAGTGATAAACCTGTGGACACAGAGACGGAGAGGTCACTGTCCTCTAGGCCTCAGTTTCCACCTTTGTAAAGTGAGATGGCTAGGTAAATAACTTCTAAGGTCCCTCCTGCTTCAAAATCAATCATCTATGCCCCTTTTCAGGCCCACCTTTGCTCCTCTGTAAAAAGAAGAGGTTGAGGTATATGATGTCCCACCCCAGCTCTGTTCTTCTAAGCCTCGTCATTCCTGTTGTACTTTTAGAGGAGGAAAGAATTTCAAAACCCTTTTCTCCTGATAGCTCTGAGGAATAGAAAGCTCATCTTATTCTATTGATTTTACAGGTGAGGAAACTGTGGCTTGGGTAAATTAACTTGTCTGCCCTATGACCACACAGCCAGTCATTGGTGGGACCATTCCTTGGCCATAGACCCTCAGACATTTTACAAATTCTGTCTCATTTCATCCTTGCAACAACCCTGTGTGGTAGAGGCTAATGTTATCCCCAGTTTACAGATGAGAAAACCAAGGCAAGCAAGTTAATTGATTTGCCCAAAGTGACATAGCAAGGGCCTGAGGTTGGATTTAAACTCAGATCTTCCTGCCTCCGGGCCTGGTGTTCTGTGGACTGTACCAAGAAAACACGTAGAGGTCTTAACCCCAGAAGGTACATAAAAGATGCCCTAGGTGGATCATGGCAACAACAGTTCACCATTTTAGAGGCTACCCTAAATTTTGTTGGCCCATCAAATGAGATAATATCGGGAAAGTGGTATGGGCTCGTTTTTTTCCTTCTCTTCAGATTTGACCTGGAGGCATCTTAGAGATCGAGTCTGGCCTCAATCACTTACTAGCCCTGTGAGTTTGAGCAAATCACTTAGCTGCTGTCTGCCTCAGTTTACTCAACTGTAAAATAGAGATAATAATGGCACCTACTTCTCAGGATTATTGTAAGGATCAAACATTACAACGGTAGGAAGTGTTTAGCACCATTCTTGGAGAGTGGTGAGCAATAAATAAATGTTTATTCACTTTTCTCCTCCCAGTCATTTTGGAATTGAGGTAACTGAAGCCCAGAGGTGGAACATGAACCATAGCCCTACAGTATTAGAGAGTTAGAAGGTCCCTGAGAGGATGGACAGTGTGTCCCCTGCTTAAGATGAATCCCCAGTATAACACCTGGAAGTGGTCCTCCAGTCTTCCTTGATCGTGGATTTCCAAGGACAGGCAGCTTATCACCTCCCACGACAGCCCATTCCCTGTTGGGAGAGTCCTCATTGTGTAGGGAGCTTTTCCTAAGGTCACATCAAGATTTGCATCTTCACAACTTTTAGCCACTGACCCTCCAGAGCCCCATGAAGCATATTGGATCTCTCTGCCAGCCCTTCCCACTACTGGGTCCCAGCTACAATTTTTGATAAGGAGTCTTTTCTACACTAAGCATCTCCCATTGCCTTTACCCTTCCTCATATGAAATGCCTAAGAGATAATCAGTGACAAGGCTGGGATCACAACCCAGATGCTTTGACTCAGAATCCAGGGTTTCCTATGCTACATAGGGCAGGAATTAAATAAATTACAAGTGGTAGATATTTTACTTTGAGAGTGAAATGAGTAAAGCTCACTTCTCTGCTGGGGAAAAGGAGAGAGTTTTCTGCCATTTTTCTCCAGATCCCTTGTCTGCCAACCCAACCTCTCCGATTATTTTCTATTGAACTCAGCAGACACAAAGCAACTGCTCTGTCTAAGCCTCCATAATGGACGCTTAATAAAGGTCTAGTGCTTTTCATCTGTACCATATCCCTTGGGCCTTGATAGTGATGTTGAGGTGATAGACTCAGAGGTTTCTTATGTCTAACCCTAGAAAGGACTTCAGTGACCACTTACTCCAACCCCAAACTAAAGCATCGTGGGACATGTTTTGCCTGATTCATCCAGGTAATTAGTGTCTGGGCTTTCCACTGTACCTGGCTCACTGTCCCTGCAGACATACTTGACCATTTTCTCTTTCCAGTCCTCCAGAGCCCCCACAATCCTCCTTGTAGGTCACACAAGTGTACTAGCTTATTTCACTAACATCATCAAAATAGAATAATGATAGAAAGTGCCTTAGGGGAATCAGATTCATCTCCCTTTTACGGAGGAGGAAACTGAGACCCAGAGGGAGGATAGGACTGGCTCAGAACCACACAAGAATTGGAAATAAAAACCAGTTCCATTGGACCCTAGTCCAGTAAACTTTCCAAATGGTCACTTGGCTGCAAAAATGGTATTCTTGAATGTTTCAGGTCAACGGATTTTTATCCCCCAGTAATTTATGAGCTCCTTGAGGGTGACTGTTTCTTCTATTTCTTGGTCATTATAGAATTCAATATTTAGAGCTAAAGACAACCTTCAAAGTCATAGAATCCAACACTCTTGTTTAACAGGTGAGCAAACAGGCTCAGAGAAGTCACAAGGTTAGTGAGTAGATGAGCTGGGATTTGCACCCAACTCCTGCATTTTACACAGCACGATGTTTTTGGCATGGTTGGCCTTATGCATGATGCACATGACACAAGATGTTATCTGTTGAGTTGAATTAAGAGTAAGGGGTATGAGTGAAATAGATGGAAAAAGTAACAGGGCAATAAGGTAAGTTAAGAGGCAATGGTATGCAAAGGAAAGAAAGATGAAATAGAGCCATCGACTTTATTAATTTAAATAAGTTTATTTATTTTTAGTTTTCAACATTCACTTCCATAAGTTTTACAATCCCTCCCCAAGATGGCATGCAATCTGATATAGGCTCTGCATATACATTCCTATTAACATATTTTCACATTAGTTATGTTGTTTAGAAGAATCAGAATGAATGGGAGTAACCATGAGAAAGAAAAACAGAACAAAGCAAAAAAAAGGAAATAGTCTGCTTTGATCTGCATTCAGACTCCATGTTTTTCCTGTGGTGTGGATGGCATTTTCCATCATGAGTCTTTTGGAGTTGTTTTAGGTCTTTGCATTGCTAAGAGGAGCTAAGTCTATCAAAATCAGTCATTGCACACTGTGTACAATGTTCTCCTGGTTCTGCTCGCTTCATCCAGCATCAGTTCATAAAAGTCTTTCTGGATTTTTCTGAAGTCCTGCTGTTCATTATTTCTTATAGCATAATACTATTCTGTTACATTCATATACCACAACTTGTTCAGCCATTCCCCAATTGATGTGCATCTCCTCAATTTCCACTTCTTGGTCACCACAAAAAGAGTTGATATAAATATTTTTGTACATGTAGGTCCTTTTCCCATTTAATGATCTCTTTGGAGTATGTCCCTAGAAGTGATATTGCAGGGTCAAAGGTATGCACATTTACATAGCCCTTTGAAGATAGTTCCAAATTGCTCTCCAGAATGGTTGGATCAGTTTACAACTCCACCAATAGGGAACTAGTCTTCCAATTTTCCCACATCTTCTCTAACATTTATCATTTTCCTGTTTTGTTATAGTAGTGAATCTGATAGGTGTGTTCTGGTACCTATGAGTTGTTTTGATTTGTATCTCTCTAATCAATAGTGATTTAGAGCATTTTTCCTATGACTATAGATAGTTTTAATTTCTTCCTTTTAAAACTGCCTATTCATATCCTCTGACCATTTATCAACAGGGAAATGACTTGTATTCTTGTAAATTTGACTCTGTTCTCTATATATTTTAGAATGAGGCCTGTATCAGAGACACTAATTGTAAAAGTTCTTTCCTAATTTTCTGCTTCCTTCCTAATCTTGGCTGCATTAGCTTTGTTTGTGTAAAAGCTTTTTGATTTAATATAATTGAAATTATCCATTTTGCATTTCATAAGGTTCTCTATCTCTTGTTTGGTCATAAATTCCTCCATTCTCCATTGATTTTAAATCCCAATTCTCTCAGTTGCTACTTGGGGAATCTTGGGCAAATCATGAGTAGGAGAAAAGTGTAGCAAGCTCCCCCTTGAATCCCAAGGTTAGAGCAAACATTCCGTGCCATGTAGTCCCATTATGTGCCCAACATAGTAGCCAATTCTGTCTGAAGACCTCCAGTAACTCCTATGGCAACCCATTTTTGTTTCTGATGGTAATGGTTCACCATTAGTACTGGGAAAGTCACATCTCATGGTGCAAGTTTCTAACACTTTCTTGGTTATTTTTAAAAGGATGCATTTACTAATCTGATTAAATTATTTAACCACAGCCGCTTAGGTATGAGAGAGTCAAACACTGAATTCGGAAGGAATGGGAGCGGCTTCTGGGTGGGGAGAGTTGGTGAACTACAAGTCTTGATTGACATGCACTTCTAGCCGAAAGAGCACAGAACACAACGCACCCCTTTCTGTTATGTGTGGAGGTGGGGTGGGGAGGGGACACAATCGACAGGCACCGCCCTGACTTTAGCACCCTTCTGGTACTTTGGCAGCTTCTCCCTGACATCAAACCCAGATTCCTCGCTGTACCTTTTACCAAGTACTCCCAGTTGTGGCAAGCAAACCAAAATAAACCCTTCTTCTACCAGCTCATTAATTCCTGGCCGCCCCTCCCCCCAGCAGTTCCGTTCTCTAGGCATCTGCAATTTAAAATGGAAATTGCTGACGGTTTCCAAAGGCTTATCCTCCAAAGCAGCCCAATCCCATGTTGTGGTGTTCTGTGACCACTGTTACAGAGGTCAGTAGAATTGGCTGAATTTTTCAGAAAATTGGCTAAGTCAGTCAATCAACAAGCATAATTCTGGCAGAAAGAGTGAGGCTGATGACTTTCTGCAGGTCTGCCTCACTTAAAGCAAGAGTCAAGACAACACCCTATGATGTCATTGGTTCCACAACATTAAGCAACTACTGTCTTCCAGGCACTGTGTTAAGTGTTGGGAATACCAAGAAAGGCAAAAGACAGTGCCTGTCCTCTGGGAGCTAACAGTCTAAGGTAGGGACATAGAATGGAGGTGAGAAGGAGCTTTGTCTGGTCATCTAAAGCAATCATATCCAGAGTCACAGCTTGGCATTCCACTCAATGACACTTGCTGCAAATAGTGTTTCTTTCCAGGAAGGGTCTTCCCTGAATGTAGGATTATTTATTCATCACCAAGCATTTCTTAAGCAACTATTATGTGTCAGTCATTGTGCTAGGAAGCAGGATATGA
Source organism: Phalanger gymnotis (assembly GCA_028646595.1). NCBI lineage: Eukaryota > Metazoa > Chordata > Mammalia > Diprotodontia > Phalangeridae > Phalanger > Phalanger gymnotis. The sequence continues at coordinate 5,789,211 of CM053626.1, read as the reverse complement.
AATGTTAAGCACCCACCAATTTAAACTTGACATTTCAAAAGGGGTCAATGGGGCCATCATTTTGGCTTTCACTTAATTTGGTATAACTGTCAATTTTTCCTTTACTGCTTTGCTCTACCAGCTTTCTAAAGACTTAAACAAGAAAAAAGAAAGTCCTTCAAAGTACTCCAGGATCCACCCCAAAGCTGTGTGTATTACTCCTTAAAAACTCTGATCTTGCAGCTATTTTCTCTAGTAAAGAATTGGAAATCGAGAGGATGCCCATCAATTGGGGAATGGCTGAACAAGTTGCAGTAAGTGATTATGATGAATTACTGTTACTATAAGAAATGATGAGCAAGAAGCTCTTGGAAAAACTTGCATGAGCTGATGTGAAGTAAAATACACTGGGCACAAAGTAACAGCAGTGTTGTAATATGATCACCTATGAATGACTTAGCTATTCTTGGCAATACAACAATCCATGACAACCCTGAAGGACTTAAGATGAAAAATGTTATTTATCCTCAGAGAAAGAACTGATGCTGTCTGAATACAGTTGGAAGGATACTTTTTTCTTTTCTTTATTTTTCTTGAGCTTTTTGTCTATGTTTTCTTTCACAACGTGACTATTATGGATACGTTTTGCATGACTGTGTATATATAACTTATATGGAATTGCTTGCCTTCTCTAAGGGGCAGGGGAAGGGAGAGAATTTAGACCTCAGAGTTTTAAAAACAAATGTTACAAATTGTTTTACATGTAACTGGGGAAAAATGAAATACTAAATAAATACAAAAAATTAAAAAAAAACCTGTGACCTCTGAATCATGCTTCAAAGCCCAGGTAAATCAGATGGTAATGGTCCTGGACTTAGGCTCTGTGTTGGCTATAAACAAACAGATAAACTGACAGAGAAATGGATGGATAGACTTTCGTTTTCCAAATATGTTCCTAGCAACAAATTGTCTGACAATCCTTCTATCTAAGTACACCAAGACTCATGACCCATGGAGCAGTCATTCTGTGAAATCTTTAGCCATTGAAAGATCAACGAATCAGATGAAAATCTACTGTGATCATCAGTCACAGCTCCTTTCTGCTCTGGTGGTGATAGTCATGGCAGAAATGAACAGGAAGAATAAGCCCCAGATGTCCCAGGATGGGTGGATATGCCTACAGTATTATCGGTAGGCGTGTTCAAATTGAAGCAATCACCAATCCATTTGTATATGCTTAATATACCTTTGTGCATTTCATGGAATGTAAGCTTTCTAAAGGCAGTGAACATTACGTTTCTGCTCAGTTCCTTACACATAGTGTTATTCAGTATTTCTTAATTGATTTGACCTCCCTTCCAATTCTCAATCCCAGACTGCAGACCTTTTTTCGGTCATCACACGAGATAAGCCAAGTGGAAGAGTTCGCATTAAATACTGTTCCTTTTCTGCTTGAACTCAGGAGAGATCATGATGAGTTCTTGGTCTTCTGTGAGTGTGGGTGTGCATGTTATCATTTTTATTTTCTTTTGACTCCCATCTAGGCCAATATGCTCCGTACAACCCATTGATTTGAACTTTATGGACGAGCCCACCACAAATGGAGCCACAAACAAGATCGAGATCAGCATGAACTGTATCCGCATGCAGGACAGCGACTTGAGCGACCCAATGTGGGTGAGTGCTAGAGAGGGGCGGGTCCTTTGCCATGCGCTTCCAC
>CM053626.1:5699291-5787412 GCA_028646595.1 Phalanger gymnotis | reverse complement strand
ATTTGTTCATGGTCCCTCAGCTAGTAAGTGTCCTGACTTCGAATCCAGCATGTTCCACTGCTTGTAAGGATCGATATTCTAGGTGGAAAACGATAGTACCGAACATGGGATTTAATGTCAAAGAGGTCTTCTAGATTACCTAGTCCAAAACCTTCATTTTCCAGAAGGAGAAACTGGGTGCCAGAAAGGCACAAATGGTAAACAGCAGGGCGGAGACTGGAACTCGTGCTCTCTGACTCCGCACTACTGACCTTCAGCTCAAATTGGGATTCAGATCAAGAAATACTAGGGGGCTCAAATGAGATGATGTTCAGAAGTGTTGTGCAAATCTTGAGCTGCCACGTAAATGAGCTATTATGATGATAATTGTTCATAACAGCTAATGAAGGATGGAGTACAATATAGATAATCCATTTAAGAGTAATTTATGGCTGGCCACACAGTTAAGCGGTGACACAGGAGGCAATACATTTGCCACATTGACAGAGCAGACTACCTACAGTTAACTCTCAGTTGCAGGGAATGAGTCTCCATCTTGAAGATTGTTGTGGGTTCTGTGTTTCTCCTTGAATGGCTCCCTTTTCTTTCAATAACATTTCTGAATTTCTGCTATTTAGTCCTCGCTTCCCTTACTCAGTGGTTAGACATTGGCTGAAGTCTCTTTTGTGATTTCTAATCATTTTTGCTTGCTACTTATTAACAAAAGTAGGAACGGTTTGTCAGGGAGGGATAGGTCTGTCAGTCCTTCCCAGACAGGCACCACTCTTCATACTTTTCTGTCTACACCACAAGTCCTGTGGCCAGAAGACTCTCGTGGAGGTATCCGGTAAATTGTCACCAATTTACTATTAGTGGTGACATTGCAGTTTTTCTCTCATATGGATTTCCTTTGTTGGGGTTGAGCTTGGTGGTCGCTGCATGGTTAGGGTCCCTCAGTCTACCTGCTATGCCTTGGCCATGGCGATTAAAGGTTCAGTCACTTCCCCTAGCCCATGAGCATTCTATGCTTTTTCATTTATTGGATGTTTGAAGGATCAGGGTTGTAAACTGGCATTTGTCTTTGCACAGAAGGCTTGACTTTCAGAAAAGTATGGTGATCATAATTAACATAATCACAGGAAGGAAAACCAAGATTCCTTTGGAAAATTCGTTCTGCCATAGTATGAACATTCCTGCAGGTCAACATTCTCTGTCTATGTTAAAATATCTCTCACTTCAGGGCCCAGTTCAGGTATCACCTCGCCTGGAAGGCCTTCTCTTATTCCATACCCCTTCCTTTTGAAAGGAGAATCACTGATTGTGAAATGACCTTAGAAGCCATGTACTCTAACCCATTTTACAGATGAAGAAATTGAGGCCCGGGGAAAAGAAATACAAGGTTGCACAAATATCAAATGAGTAAAGGCAAGACTTGAACCCAGGACTTTTGACATCAGAGTCAGCACTCCTTCTGTTGAGCCATGGGATGAGCCCCTCTCTTCTACTTGTCCCAGTACTAGGCCTGGAGTTTTCCTCTGCACTTGTCACAGCCTGTTTTGGGCTGTCCTCATTTGTGCCCACGTCTCATCCTCGAGATTTGACAGTAAATTTCCAAAGAGCATAAATTGGCTCATTTGTCATCTCTGTAACTCCAGCTCCAGACACAGATTCTGTGCTCAGTGAGTGTCTGTCGAAAGGAAGTCAGGATGGACAAGGGGTGGTGCGAATAGCACTGGCTGAGCAATCAGAACCTACTGGATCAAATCCTGCTTCTAACGATGCAATCTGTGGGACCTTGGGAAAGCCTAGTCTACTCCCTGGGCCTCAGTATCTCCATCTATAACATGAAGTGGCTGGACTGGATGGCCTCTGAGGTTCCTTCCAGCTCTAGAGTGGATGACCCAGTGATGGTTTCAGGACAAGAGGAGATCTACTCATGTGTACTTTCATTGACCTTCTTCTTGGGAGAACTGCTGGTTCCCACTACCTCTCTTGCTTGTTTTCAATTGACCAAAATTTCCCCTAGAACCTGCCACATGCTTTTGTTACCTGGGGCAAAGACCCCTCCATTCCCATCTCTGTGAAATGTCAGTGAACGGAGTAGCCTTGACCCTTAAGTTTTTAGCTGCAGGGTCTTGCTTCAGTGCTAAAAGATCTGCCATGTGATGTAGGAAACAAAGCACAAAATTTGTAGTCAAAAGACCTGAGTTCAAATCTCAATCTCTGTCATGTGCTGTCTGTGTTTTCCTGAGCAAATCACTTAAATTCTGCTTCAGTTTCCCCATCTATAGTATAGGGTTATCTTTAAGACTCTTTCCACTTGGAGTCCATAGTCCTTTGGCTAAGGTATTGAAAGTTACAAAGCAAAAATCATTGGCCGTGGGGGGAGACTGACTTGCCAGTTCAGCCATACCTTACCTAGAACTGAAAAAGTGATTTCAATTGGCTATTTGCTGCCCAGTAGGTCTCTAAGGGGATAAGATCCAGGGTTACCACATTGGGCTTGGGGAGGAAGGAGTGCCAGTGAAGGATTCCCAAGTGGGGCTGTGCTCAGCATGAGGCCCTGGGGGAGGGAGAAAAAGTGGTAAATGAAAATCAACCTCAAGATCTCTTGGTCCATTTCACAGATTTTCCTAGAGCTGCCCAGCTGCAATGGTCTGTTTCTGCCTCAGCCCTATGAAGTGCCTTTGTTGGGTTTGAGGATAAACCAACTTCCCCATGGCCAAAAAGCTCTGGGTGGGTCAGTGGGCTCAATCTCCCCTTCATGTTAGGATGCAATGTGATGGCAATCTTTATACCAAGCTGACAGGATGGACCAGGCTGGAGCTAAGCAAATGAAAGCCACTACTTGTATGCAATCAATAACCATGCGACCATGGCTATTTAGTGATGAGGATGGAGATAATTTCTGTTTCTCTATGGGAAGTGTCCACAATGAAAATTCTCCTCTAGCCAGTAGTAAAATAATTCACAGTCTAGAATTCATCAGTACCTTCCCCAGGCAAGGAGCTGGGGTCCTCTGGGACCATATGTCTACAGATCTTCCTTCTTTACACACCCATACAGCAGATATCTAAGTTCAGCCTGCAAGTGTGCAGAACCTCCAAACTTGTGACTAGATTCTGTTTAGCTTCTGTATAATGTGCAAAAATTTGGAACTCATCCAACCTTTTGCCCAATTTACAAGAAATATGATTCTGTAGACACCGCAAGGCATGTCAGAGATTTTAAAAAAGAGGAAAGAAAATTGTGAAGCCAAGAAATTCATATCTCATTTTCACTAACTTTTGACATAGCTTTGCCCTCCATAAACTTGGCATAAAATTGATGACTTGTCTATGTTTTGCTGCTATTGGGGAAAATATGAATGACAAAGTGAGTGTCTGCCCCATATTTCTCTGAACCATGCATTGGTATTAATTCTATGGGGTCATGGCAGGGGCTGGGGGAGGGAACGGGGAGCAGATCATGGCCAGAGTCCCTGCATGTTCTGGTTGGCTTCAGCCTAGAGTCTTTCAAGCCATAGGACTGAGCTCTAAATCCCTCCCCCCGGTGAGCATCACTGGTTCCTTTACCTGACTCTTCAGTCTGATTTTGAGACACCTAAGCACCCTCTTCCCCTACTCCCCCAGACAGAAGCACTTGAGTTTGACAATGACTCCCTGAGAAGAAACTTCCGGAAGAGAGCACAGCACCAGGATGTGGTCTCGCTAGTGTTGAGCACAATGGAACATGCTTCTGCCCTGATCAGGCCACTCCGTTTTAGCTAAAGCAGTCTGCCCGCTCCATTGGAGGCTGTATTCTGCTAAAGCAATTTTGGTATTTTTTACATGCAGTGCTATCTCAGTCCTTCCTTTATTCATTTGGAGGATTTGGGAGCTTTGGTGCGGGACAAAATATTTCTCAAGGAGAAGCATCGTTGAGTTGGGGCTTATCCTCCAAAATCTATGTTTCGACTTTGGCTGCCATCTTCCCACTGTTCTCTCTGTCTCAGCGTTGGGTCACCTAGACAGTTAAGCATGTCTCCCATGTCTTCATTCAAGGTATCCGTATACATTCGGACTGTTTAACAACATGTTATGTTATCCTTTGGACAGTGGATAGTGCACCAGGCCTGGAGTAAGAAAGACCTGCATTCAAATCCTGCCTTGATACTTACTAGCTGTGTGACCCTGGCCAACTCACTTCACCCTGCTTGCCTCAGTTTTGCATCTATAAAATGAGCTGGAGAAGGAAATGGCCAATCACTCCAGTGTCTCTGCCCTAAATGGGCTCATGAAGAGTCAGACAGAACCGAAAATGACTCAATAACAACAACATAAGATCCTACCATGTGCAAGTCGACCTGCTAGTCCTGGGGCTGACATAAAGCTGAGCAAGAGCTGGGCTTTGCCTTGCAGAACTCGTGCCCAAAAGGAGAGAGAAGATACATGCCTTGGGGAGAGATGATGTTTTCAGTCATTTTAGTCATGTCTGACACTTTCTCAGCTAGATCAAGAAGAAAGGAAGGAGGGGGGGAGGGAAAGAAACAGAGAGGGAGGAAAGAAGGAGGACGGGAAAGGGGGAAGGAAGAAAGGAAGGAAGGATGGATTGATTTATTAAGCACCTACTCCAAGCCAGGCCCTGTGCTAAGCACCTTACGAATCTTATTTAGGTCTCACAACACCACTGTCAGGTAGCTACTATAATTATCCTTATGTTACAGTTTAAGAAACTGAGGCAAGCAGAAGTTAAATAACTTGCTCCTGGTCACACAGCTAAGAGGTATCCGAGCGCAAATGAACTTGGATCTTCTTGACTTTAGGCCTAGTGTTCAGAATGATGAAGGCCCATCTAGTCTAATTCCCTCAAGAGAAGAAAGGGAGTGACTTGTCCAAGGTCACACAGGTAATAGCAGGATTTGAAGCTAAACCCTCTAAGAACATCCTCAGCCTCATGATGCCCTCAACTGAAACAGACTTGGTGATTTACTACATGGTTATCAGACCTTTCTTTGGCTACCTAGCTAAAGGTTATAGGATCAGACATGGAGAAATATACCTCCTCTGTCTATGTAGTCCAATTTTCTCATTTTATAGAAGAGAGAGCTGAGGGCCAGAGAGGAGAGATGATTAGCTCCAGACCATTCATCTAGAAAGAGGTAAATGCTATTTGAACCCAGACTTCAGACTCCAGAGCCAGTGTTCTTTTGCCAGACCCTAAGATGAATTTAGGCAGTGAGTGGCCCAGTGATTAGAACACCGGACTCGGTGTCAGGAAGACTCATCTCTTTGAGTTCAAATCCAGCCTCAGACATTTACTGACTAGGTGACCCTAGGCAAGTCACTTCAGCCTGTTTGCCTCAGTTTCCTCATTTGGAAAAGGAAATGGCAAACCACTGGACTATCTTTGCCAAGAAAACTCTCAATGGGGTCATGATGAGTTGAACACAACTGAATAAGAAGAAGCTGAATGTCACTTAGCCAAGATGAAAGGAATCCTAATCCAGAGCTGTGGGTCATGATCTAGAAAGGGAATTTTACCTCCTCTGGCTCTGATTTATTTCTCAGCCTCAGGCCAATGTGTTTGTGTGACTGAGCCCATGTTGACCTTTGAAGATAACAAAGACTATGACACGAAGTGACCTGATGGGGGATGCTAGTTTCTCAGAAGTAAGAGACACTTTGGAGCACAATGGCGAGGACCGGTGTAATTACATAGCCCCCCAGACACAGCTTCTCAATTCTTTCTAGGCTTTTTAATCTGCCTTGCTAGACTGGTGTCCACGGAAATAGAGGGAAGCAAATCTTGGGGAAAGGGCCGCTTTGAGGGGAAAACATGGAGACCAGGGCAAAGTGTTGTCCGGACAAATCAATGCCAGGTTTCTCATTTGTCAACATTTGGCTCAGGCCCTCTGCTGGCTCCACGCTGTGGCCTTGGACACCACCAAGAATTCCAGGAGCTCTTCCCCAATTTTACCTCCTTTTGACCTCTCCCGTTTGCCTGGATTTTGGTGACCGTCAGGTTAGTACTTGCTCAACATTTCCTGAGCACAACCAAGATCACCCATGTCCCTTTGCCAAACCCAAAGATTGCCCACACCCTGAACCAAAGGATGGGCTTTTCTGAAAAAGAAATGGGTGTGAGCTCAATCTATGAATGGATTTAATAATGCAACTCAACTACAGCAAATATCAGAGGAGTCTGGCAGAGATTTCAATGACCATGGGTCTCTATGCCATTGATTCCGTAAGAACTTACTGAATCTCTTTTATTTGCAAAGTGTTACAATTCAATTCTATTCTCTTGTAGTTCCTATTCTAAGGAACTGGAAGGATTTTTTGGTTTGTTTAAGGAGAGGTGGGGCAGATCACCACACAGTCCCAGTGTGGGGAACTCCTTCCACCAATAGCAAATAGCAACTCTTCTGTAACTTGTACTCTTCAAAGTTTGTCTGGTGTACCAAGTCATGGTGTGTGGTGGGCAAGATTACGTACCCAAGGACACACAATCGTATATGCCAGAGGTGATGGGTCATGTAATCCTTTTCAGTAGGCAAGGATTAAGTACCTACTACGTGTAAGGTACTGCAGTATGCCAGGCTGCTATTCCCCACGACACACTGTACTTTGACACCTCTCTGATACGGAGGATGCCCTCAAATGCCTTTCCTTCTAGCAGGGAAGAGGAAATATCACTACAGTGGGTCAGGAGAGGCTGTGACAACACCAGAGTCATCTGGACCAATAGAGGGGAAGGTGAAGGGGAGGAGGGCTAATTCCTGGATCAGAGTTGGGAGCAGGTAGTGAACAGAGAAGACACCACAGAGTAGTTGGTTTTGGAGATGAGCCTTCCAGCCTTGGCAGGACTAGAGACTGAGAGACGGAATAGACTTTATTGATCATAAAATCTAATTAAATCCCTCCTTTTACAAGACACTAAGGATGTTTGACAGGGACACTAATGTCCAGGAAGTTAAGCGACTTTCCCAGGGACTCACAGCTAGGGAAGACTTGAGGCAGGGTTCAAACCCAAGTCTTCTTGAGTCAAAGTCCAGTGTTCTATCCGTTGTACCCTACAGCCTCCAAGGGTTTCACAAGATGTCACTCCCTCTGGCTTTCTTGGGGATGGGAAGTAGGTTTGGGGCTGATCTCCAGTGACTAAAGCTTTGGCTTTGCTCACTGAGGAAGGCACAGCAGGCGGCATCTCTGCCTGAGTCACTTGGGTGTCCCTCATGATCTGACTGACCATCAACTCCCCTCCATCCCCATGATGGAGCCAATAGGATAAGAACCTGCTGCCAGGGCTTTGTTCCCAAAGAGGGACCTCACCTGAAGCCCAAGTATGCATTTCAGACCTTGAACAAACAGGTCGTTTCATAGAAAGGGACAAAAGACTCTCCCCCCTCTCTTCATTTTTTTTTCCTTTCTGGAAATCACAAACATCACTTGACAGGTGGCAGCCCCTCCCTAGAGAGGGGCTGTTTGCCTTTTGCTTTGGAGTTTGGGTAACCTGCCGCTTGGGCTGGTGGGGAATGTGCTGCCTGCAGGGCAGGCGTCTGCTGTGCTGGCTCTCCTTTGAAAAGAAGTCCTTCTCCTCCTTCCCCTCTCCGGGGAGGGGGGGGAGGGGGCAAAGGGGGAGGGGGAAGGGGCTTGGAAATAAGAGCCCTGGGGCAATTGGCTGCACACCTGTCTTGAGTATAACCTCTTCAGGGCTGCCTAAGACATTCTCTGGGCTCTGTGGTTCTGTACTCAGAGAAAGGGTGAAGGGAGCAGAAAAAGAGACAAACAGAAGCTTGGAACTTGACTGAGAGGCCACAGGAATATGCTTCTTTTACCTCCCTTCTCCTCCTCCAAAATCCAACCAGCGTTCATTAGGACTCACTGCTAACGTTTAGATGTTGTTTCTTTTCAAGCCCTTCTCCTCCTTATCACCATCTAAATCCCCATCCCCATCCCTACACGCACCCTTTCTATAAGGAATATATGCCACAATAATTTGAATTTGAAGAATTTTTGGATAATGTCACGAGCTACAGCATAAGCTTTGAAATATTGGCTTCTTTATTCTAGACAAAGAAGCTATGGATACAAAAAAAAATCAAAACCTTTTTATATGCCTGTATTTATTTAGTTATGATGCCAAGTTCTACCCACCAATCATTTAAAATAATTACTGTAACAAAAGTAATCATAATATACTTGCATTTTATATAGATCTTTAAAGTTTTCAAAATATTGGCCAGGTATGACATCTCATTTTGTACTTCCAACAACTGTGGAGAAAAGGTACCATTATTCTCATTTGAAATGTGAAATAACTAAGTCACAGAGAGCTGACGCATACAGGTCATACAGCTAGCCATTCAATAAGCATTTATTAAGCACCTGCTGTGTGCCAGACCCTGAGTTAAGTGCTGGGGAGACAAAGAGAGGCAAAAGACAATCTCCATCCTCAAGGAGCTTACATCCTGATGGGAGAGACAACATGCAAACTATAAATAAAAAGAAAAAAGCCAACATGTGGGATAAATTGGAAATAACCAACAGGGAAAAGAGGGAGATTGGGAAAGGCTACCTGTAGAAGGTGGGATTTTAGCTAAGACTTGAAGAAAGCCAGGGAGGCCAGGAGACAGAGATGTGGAGAGAGCATTCCGGGCACTGGAGAAAATGACCCAAGTAAGGAGAGTGGAGTGAGTATCAGTGACCAGATTTGAAAGCAGTGCTCCACTATGTTACCCTGCAATATTTTCTCCACCTTAGCTCCTGGTAAAATTCACGGGTGGCCGTCAGCTGACTGTTAGATGTCTTCCTTTCACTTTGAATATTTCCTAAAAAGCCACCTCCACCTTCTGGCTTCTGTGGATCCGTCTAAGACTCAGCTCAAATTCCACGTGCCAGAGGAGGATTTCACCTGTGTCCCTCGATGTTGGTCCTTCCTTTAGAAAGCTGCCTCTCATTGAGCCTGTACGTATTTTGTACGTTTGTCGTGGTTTGCACTTTGTCTTCCCCACTAGAATGTGAGCCCCTTAAGGGCTAAGACTTTGTTTGCACCTTTCTTTGTATCTCAGCACTTGGAACAGTGCTGGATACATAGTAGGTGCTTAATAAATATTTGTTGACTTGGAAGTGAAAGAAAAGGGGCCACCTTTGAAGCTACCTTCTATCTGTTCATGAGTGGATGCTCCCAGCTAGGAGAAAACTTCTTCCTGGCTACAGCTTGGCTTGGCCTCCACAATCAGTTAGGCTGACACCTGCATGCTCACCAACCCTTCCTACCCACCCCTGAAGCTAGAGGTGGAATGGTGTAGGCATGGGTGGGTGGAGACTGGAGAGCAATGGATCTCAGCACCTGGAACAACCCTTGGTGTCAGAGTAATTTGGCTATTAGTAATCACATGGGTGTGTCAGCCTTTGTAAGTCTTCAGGATGCCATTTTTGTCCCCTAGTCTCACTACCCTCTTCTCTTCTTTCTTTCTTCTTTCCTCTTTTCTCTTCTTGTATAAAATTTACCTTGAGTCAAGCTTTTCCATGAGCTTTTGGTTGTTCTGATGAGCACGATCAAGGCCCACTGTTTTCTTTCTTAGAAGAGAATGTCTATACTTGCCTGCTATTTGGACATTGGCCCTGTATTGTGATGACTAAGTCAATGTACCCTTGGTTTCCATTGTCTATTAATGGCCTTCAAGATGTCAAATCAAAACAGACTTCAATTCAAAACAGTCTACAATAGTGCCTAATGCTTTCTCTTTGTAAATAAACATTCTACAAATGTGAAAGCTCTTGATAGCTAGCATTCATCATTGCACACCACACCCTAGTAAAGTAGAGAGTGTTTGGATATATCATTTTTTATTATCTTACTATTACAAATGTGGAAACTGAGGCACAACCTAATGAGGAAAAATTCATAGAAAAAAAATCCCTCTATTTTATTTCCTAGTTCCATGCTTTGGATTCCTATTAGGACAGGTAGCTTACCTCTTTAAAAAAAATAGCACTATATGACCTTATAAAATTGACTTTAAAAAATTCTCTCTTTTGTAGGTGACTGGGTGGGGTGTCATGGGATTTTCCACAACTAGAGCTTTATTGGGAAATTATGAATTCCACTTCCTGATGACCGGAATAGAAGACTCTCTTGCTTTCTGTATATCTGGCTTGAAGTGGAAAAAAATGTGAAGGAGAGGCTTCCTTAATTCCAATAATCCCCAAACATCTGCCTGAACATTTTTCTTCTTTCCCTTTCATCCCTTCTCTATTTCCCCTCCCCTTTCCCCCTTCTCTTCTTTTCCCCTTTCCTTCTTCACCTTCCCTATTTCCTTCCTTCCTTCCTTCCTTCCTTCCTTCCTTCCTTCCTTCCTTCCTTCCTTCCTTCCTATAAAAAGCCCTTCATTCTTGGGTTCCCAATATTCTTTATGACCCATAGACACACATATCTTGATGAACACAAAATAAGTCCTGTGCTTTTGGGGGGGGGTGCTGTCTAATGGCTCACTAGGTAGAACTTGATTTGTGGAGACCAAAGACTTTTTTCCTAGTTGTCCAAAATGTGCATTTTAACCTCCTGTTATAGGATTGTTTTGCCCACTCCCTTTTGGAGGGATAAGAAACATACATAGACAGCCAACACAAAGGCAGTGGATTTTTAAATTGAGGAGATGAATCCTTCCTAATCAGGGCTTTCCACAGGGGAAAGGGACCAAGAAAGATGAGTCATCATTGATGTGAATACTGTCTGGGCTGGTGAAAGGAGAGGGGCTGCTGGTCCTATCCTCCCCCTTCTTCTTCCAATAGGCTGTGCCCACATCTGCCCCAAGTGCCCCCAGGCGTTCTTCTCCCAAACGATTTCTTGTCTAACCAGTTTGTAGGAATGTCTTTCCACAGACTGTCTCCTAATTCAAATTTCTTTTGAAAATTAACCTTTCCTAAAAAAGCATAAATCATCAGGTGTTTTTTGTTTGTTTTTTAAAGAAGAAATCAGTTGAGAATGATTTTCCTCTCGCTCTACGCTCCAGGAAAAAGTGAAAAGAAAAAAAAGCACTCTATCTGAATAAACAAAAAGCCCCCTCAAAGTCAGTTCAAGATAATCTCTTTTTTTTTCCAAACTTTTTGTAGATCCAAGATACTGTGCCTTGCCTGAATGTATGTCTGGGCTTATAGAGCTTCACTCATCCACTAGAGATATCTGCCCTTCAGATACCATCCTGTCTCTACCACCTCCACCCTCCCAAAAAGCAAACAAACAAACAGTAATTTGGGGGTAATATAGGACATGGATTTTATTTTTCACTTTAAAAGTTCTTAAACTATCTTGTGCGATAGATACCTCTGGCAGTCTTGAAAAGGCAATGAAGCCTGTTCTCAAAACGTCGAATTTCAAAGCATTAAATAGAACGAAGAAAGAAACCAATTACACTGAAATAAAGTTCTTAAAAGTATTTTTCTTTAAATCGCGCCAGTGGAGCTGAAGTTAAGAATTTGTGCTTTAAAGAAGTGAAGTCAAATCCAAATTTTCATATCTCCTACGTTGGAATCTTAAAATGTGTCCTGAGTCCTTGTCTGAGGTCTTCAAGATCGTGGTGGCAATAGACAGTAAATGCAACAAGTCTTTTTCTTAATGTCTAATGGTGGTATTTTTGGAGAGAGGTGCTTTTTTTTTTTACTTCCTTGCTCCTCTCTAGCCTCACCCTAAAGCACTAGGGGTAATGAGTCATGCTTTTGATTTATTCTGAGAGAGTTTCATTTCAAAGGCATCAAAAAGGGGTCAAGATTGGGTTTGAACCCTGATCACAATTTGAACCAAAATTTTTGAACATTGAGTGAAAACTGGGGACAGTGGGGGTGGGAGTGGGATCTTTCCAGTGTTTTATAGGGTATTAGAATGTTGCTTTTTTGAGTTAAATCTTATTTTAAAGAGTTTCCTTGTTCATTTCTCAGCCAGTCTTTTATTTTGGAAAGAAACCAAGGATCAGAGGATTTGAAGATTAAAGAGTCTCAGAAAAGTGCTCAACTTTCATTTGTTGCCAGTCCCCCATTAAAAACAGTTGAAGAAACTGAGTCCTAGTAAAGGGAAATGATTTATTCAAAATCATTTAAGTAATAAGTAGCAGAGCCAGGATTCCAACTAATGTCTCAAATCCAACTAAAGTTTGACATTTTTCTTTATATTTCTCGGACCTCTTTTGTGGAAAATAGAACTGGTGAATGACTCTTGGTTTTATGACACATTTTAGGTTAATTCTCATGTATCAGGCAGAATGATTTCTGTGGTTCCAGTCCTCAAGAAATCCCATGTGTTCTTAACATGGGAGAGTCCTTGATGGGAAAGAACATGGGGGCTACCAGGTCAACAGATAAAACAATCTCTCCCCCGCCCCTCTCCTTCACCATCTCCCTCTCCCTTACCTTCTCCCTCACCCTGCCCCCCATCTCTCTCCCTCCCTCATTGAATTGATACATTTGTGGGTATGTGTAGACTCTTCTGTGTGTAAACAGAAACAGAAGGCATAGGAATGTGGTGGTAAATTGAATGGATTCCAAAGTTGAGCATCTTAAGAACCATCAAAATTTGGGGTCATTTAACAAGTATTTATCATGAGTATCCTATGTTCTGGGCACTGAGCTAAGGACTAGAAATACAAAAGAAGGTATAAAAGTCCCATCCCTCAAGAAGCTCATGGTATTGTGGGTAAGACAAACATGAGAAACAACTTCATAAATACAAAATAAGTGAAGAGTGGTTGGAAGATATTCTGAAAGCTAGGAGGATGAGAAAGGGCTTTCATCCAAAGGGAAAATTTGAACTGAGTCTTGAAGAAAGCTAAGGGGAAGCTAAAGGATTTTGTGCTGTACTTGTCAACTAAAAATTGTATCTTTCTCTATATGCAGAGCTGTTAACTGGTCTTGGTGACTAGAACTTTATCCCAGGGGGCTGACAGGGGAAGAGAAGGCTCTTCACACCAATGGTGTGTGATCTGTCAAAGTCATCCACTGGCCTATGCCACCAGTTTGCCCCCTTGCCAATTTTCTGAGAGGATGAGTCAATTTCTCTTTTGAACGATGGGTCACCCCTGCCCATTAGGGTTTTGCATAGGGCTGGACTCTCCTCGGTACTCTTGTCACACCCAACAGGACAAGTGAAGTCTCCAGATGCATAACTATTTCTAGCTTAGAACTCTACCTATAAGTCCTTTGTAGGAGAACGGTGGATGTAATCACCAGATTAAAAAAAATGCTCCATGACAAAAAAAAATTACCCTTGTAAAGTTATCAAATCTGATCATAATTTACCATGTGGGAGGCATAGTGCTAAGTGGTGGGAATGCAAATGCAAGCAGAAAGATGACAGCTCCTGAAAGAGGGTTACATTCTAATGAAAGGGAGGCTAGAAAACAGGTATATGTTGGAGCAGGGCATAAACATTTGGAGAGCGAGGAATCCAGCCCAGAGAGGAATGAAGACATAGCTGGCCTGGGAATTCTCTCTAAAATGGAGGTTCTGGAAGGAAGCAACTACATTCATTGTAAACACAATCTATCTGATAAAGAAAAGGAGGTTATTTGCTACAAAGTCCATTCACCCACATTAAATATGATCCATTATATGTGTGGTCTTATCTTCCTAGACTTGGAGTCCACTGATGAGTCATTCAAATTTATTTTTTTTTATTAAGTTATTCATTTATTTGTACTGGACCTGTGATCTACTTAGTGTAGATAACTTCCAATATGGAAACTTCCTCCAGCAGTACAAATCCCCACATGCACACCATAGTGTGTACTACAGTATGGCAACAGCTGTGTAGAAGACTCTATATTCTCCAGCAATGACTTGTTAATGGGCAAAAGAGGTGGGGAAAATGCTCCTACCAAATCACCCAATCTCAGCACTTGAAATGTCTATAAAGAGTAATTAGCCTGTTTTTTTAGATTAAAAAATCCCTTCTTTCGCATAGGGGAGGGAGGGCAGAGAGGGATCCAAGCATTTACTAAGAGACTGCCATGTTCTTAGAGCTGTACAAATATTTTATTGGATCCTGACAACAACCCTAGGAGCTAGGTGCTCTTATCCCCATTTTCCCATTGAGGAAATTGAGGCAGACAGAGTTTAAAAGATTTGCCCAAGGTCACACAAGTGGTGAGTATCTGGGGAAGGATGGAATGTAGGGCTTCCTGACTCCCAACCCAACTGCTCTATCCATTAATGCAAGATCATCCAAGCTCTGTTAGGAAAACCCCCAAAGAGGAAGATCCCATGCCTTCTTGAGGCAGCCAATTCCATGAGGGGATAACTAGTCATTGGCTGTTTTGGTTGTTTATTTCCCGACATCAAGCATAAATCTACCTCTTTACAATGTTCACACATTACTCTTGCTTCTTGCTGCTCATTCTAAGAACAAATTGAACGCCTATTCTGTATGACTGCTAGCCAAATTCTTTAAGACAGCTACCATCTTCACCTACCTCCCACCTCTGGTCTTAGCACCCTTCAACAAATCCTCAGATGATGCAATCTTTAGGTCCTTTCCTAAGCAGGTGTCCTTCCTCTGGATTCTCTCTAGCTTATCATCATTCTTCCTGAAATGTGGTATCCAGAACTGCACACAATATTTTAGAAGTGATTTTTTTCAGGGCAGGTTGCAATAGGACTCTTGCCTCTCTCATCCTGCATTTCTTGTCTTTCTGATACATTAGTTTTTGAGTGCTGTCATGTGACACTAGTGTAAAATTGGCTCCTGTTGAATGAAGACCCTCAAGTTGTCACAAACTGTTGCCTAGAAACTCCCTCTTTGCATATTGATGTTTTGAACCTCTATAAGATCTGCCTGTATCACTATTCAATTTCATCCCCTTAACTTCAGCACACGTTCTTCGTAATAATAATTGGCATTTATATGGTTAATACTTTCCAGTTTTCAAAGCATTGTGAATTCACGACCTGATTTTTGCCTCCTGATTCTGTCAACTCCCATGTTAGCTTCTTCCCAGATGCCAGTAAATTTTATTACATATTCTATCTGTACCTTCATTCAAGTCAATGTTGAACAGCTTGAGATGAAAGGCAGGTGGATTCCTGGGGCACAACACCAGAGATCACCTTTCATGCTGACATCAAACCATTAACGACCACTCTTAGAGTCCAGCAAACTGATGCTGTTTGAAATCTATTTGACCGTGTTATCAACTCGTCCACATCTTTCTGTCTTGTCCACAATGATAGAAGGAGAGACTATGTCAAATGAAGCCCAAAGATAATCTTTCTCCAGCATCCCCCTTAGCTGCTAGTTAAGTAACCTTATCTGAAAAGAAAATGACCTTTATATGCCATGACATGTTTCTAGGGCAGCCACAATGGGCTTTTAGTGATCACTGATTTCTTGTCCAAAATGTCCACACAACTTACCTTAACAATATATTCTGGGTTTTTGGCTGGCCTGAAATAAGAGTCAATCTTGTGGCATCATACTTTGAAGAAATTACCCTTTTCTCTGATGCAAAAATGAGACATTTGGCTCTGTTCAGTTCTTAACATGGTCTCCTTGTCTTTTGTTGTATTTAAAATAAAAACCTTTTGATTTTATATCATAAGTTGAGCCCTTGATGCTCTGTGGTGCAGTGCATAAAAAGGCAGGCTAAGAATTATTAAGACCCGTACAAGTCCTTCCTCTGACAAAGACACTTAACTTCTCTGTGGCCCAGGCTACCACTCCCACAAAGGATGCAGTTACAAAATGATTAATCATTACCATTGGTGGAAAAAAAAATCCTTATAAGAAATTTTGCATTCCAATGAAATCACAACTGGGGCAGGGGTTAAGACGTGAGCTTGACCTCCATCTTGGCTCTCCCGGACCCTCTTTCGTGAGAAGTGGAGCTCTTGAACTGCTCTCAGCTCCCATTTGCACAGTATAGTCTGATCTAAGAGCTTGGCTGCTCCAACTCTCCTTGGGGTTCAAGGAGTAGCCCTGAGGGATTGGGGGCGATCTTTCTTGTACTGGAGTTTGTAAGCTTCCATGTGAGTATCATCCATGTGAGATGTTAATTAGTTAGCCAGACTCAATTGGATTTTCAAAAGGCGTATTTACTATGGTAGCAGAGTTCGTATAAAGCATCCTCCCCAAAGTCTGTGGCATTCTGGATTCAAAGAGAGCCCAGGGGAAAGTGAACTCAAGGTTCGGAGAGCACATGACCTGGTGGCTAGAAGTCCTGTTCTAACCTTCATGGAGATACTCAAGAGGTTCTCATTTGGTGTGATAAAGCCTTTCCGCATTACATCCAGCCTCTCCTCTGTTCCGACTGAAAATACTGCCACCAACTACTACTAGCCAAAAGAAGCTAGGATGCCAGTGAAAAAGTCCAAGTCCTTCAAAACTTTGGAAACTAGCACAAGGTCATCTTCTAACTGGGGAAAAATATAAAGAAGCCAAGTACTCTCTCTTCCTCCTTCCCACAAGTGATTCTTTCTCAGGAACTTGGCATCTTAAGCTGTCACATACTCAAATCTCTCCATTTTGATATATGACCCACAGATCATGACCAAGTTTTCTCAACCAATCCTGCAACATCACTTAAGTTTATCCTGTGGCTTTTGTTTGCTCAGTTAAGGTAGCAGGGCACAGCATCTTATCCCTCATATTAAGGGAGACAGGATAATTGATCAACTCAATGGCCCCTACTCCTACACAAATTAAAAACAGTCAAGCAAAACCAGCTAATACATCTTTTGTGTCTGCCATGTTTGGTATCTGTCACCATCTGCTCTCTGGATCCAATACTGTTCATTGTATGAGTTCAGTGGTTTGGGGGGAACTTTTTTTAAACATTACTGTTGTCTTTATGTATATTATCCTCCTGGTTCTACCTCTTCTGCTTTGCATCAGTTTATATAAGTCTTCATCTAATAATTCAAATTCTCCATAATTTTTTTTCTAAAAGCATTGATTTTGTCTCTGCCTTCTGTCCTGCCATAATGTGGCAGTAAGATGATATGTGATAGACGTGTATGTGTGTGTGTGTGTGTGTTGAGAGATTACATATATGTTATACCGTTATTCGTGCAGATGTTAAACTGAAGTTTTGACCAGGCTTTTTACCACTGAGATGCAGTATTCAGGGGGTCAGCTTCACTATTTAATGGTGCGACATATTTGCCCCACATGATGTGTCTTTAGCCTGGGCTTTCAGTTCATAGGATCATAGATTTAGAACTTAATGCATCTTTAGAAGCCATTTAGCTCCAGCTCATCCCTCTGCAGATGAGTAAACTGAAGATTAGAACATGGCTTGCTGGTAATCACCCATCTTCCTTAACAAGTCTCCTAACATGTCAGTGTTCGTTAATATGTGAGCAAATTGTATGGAAGATTCTGCCTATTTTGATCTTTCTGTCCTTGTCATATTCCTAATGGTCTTTTTAAATGGTAGCCAAGAGTAGAACCCATCCTATGGGAACTGCCTGGTTTAGCAAGCAGATGAGTCACCAGAGGCCGGCTGGATTAATAGGAATTGTTCAAATACTACTCCTAGGCTAAGAACTGTTAATGAGGATGGCAATTAGCATAATTGCTCACAGTTAAATAGTACTTTAAGGTGGCAAAATGTTCAACCCTGCTCCTTTCTCACTGAGTTCTCACTAGGTCTCAGGGAGATAGAGAATACTAAGCTTCTATTTCAGGTCCATTCTAGAGGCAGGAAAACAGAGGGTTTGAAGACAAACTGTGATTATTGACTGTCCATAAAGGGAAGGAACTTGCTCTGGTTACCTGGTTACTAAAGGACAGATCCCGTGTTTGGAGCAAAGCTAGGAAATAGCGAGTCCAGAGCTCTAGTCCTATGAGTAGGCCGCTTGTCAGTTAGATAAACAGACAATTCAAATGAGGATCCTAAATGTACATTCCACCAATAGCGGATTGCTCCTGGCCTCAGCCTCAGCTTCCTGCTCTCAAAGGGAGGCCCGTTTGGGGTTTAGCTGAAAACCTGCTTGGTCTGGTTTTTTTCCCCGTACTTACAACACACCCCACCCTACTCCTCATGTGGAAGAAGGTGCTGCCGAAATACCTCCTTGGATCTCTCCCAGCCCTGCATTGCGTCAGACAGTTGATGCGCTATATATTAGAGCCTCGAACATTTAGTTCAGGATGAAAAGATTGGCGATTAGTATTTCTGGTGATCAGCTTGGGGGTGGCTGGGGAGCTGGACATGGAATCAAGAAAATCTGAGTTCAAATTCTGCTTTTAAGACAGTAAGCATTTATGCAAATGAACAGGCCCTGCCCTCAAAGATGTTTCAGTTAGGGTTAGACAATATGTAACGTTGTAATGTAATGAGACAATATGTAAATGTATAAACATAGACAGAATATATGGTAAATGAGGGCAGGGCAGATGTAGGAGCACGGTGGTCAAGTGCAAGCTTTGTCTAACAGAGACTCTTAACCCAGGGTCCCAAAGCATTTCTATTTTATAGCTTGATCATTGTGTTTCAATATAATTGATTTCCTTTGTAATCTGATGTATTTTAGTTTATGCATTGAGAAGCCTGGTGTGAGGAAGGGTCTGTAGGCTTCCGCAGATCACAACCAAAGGGATCCAGGACACAAAGGTTAAGAACTCAGATGTGGAAGGCACTGCTGAGGCCTTGAAGTGAGGAAGGAGGGAGATTTGGTTAGGATTGGAATGACCCTTAAGGAAAGGCAGAGTGGCCTAGTGGCTAGAGAGCTGACCTTGTATCTTTAGGCCACCTCAGACTCCATGCCTTCCCTCTTGGGAGCATCCTCAGCAGGTCCCATGTGTAGCTTTTTCATCCGTAGATGTTTTGTGGTGAATCTTCAATTACTCTGGGGATTCTTGAAAGGAGAGACTGGCTTTTCCTTTTCTTTACATCCCCAGCATTTAGCACAGTTCCAGGCACATAGTATGTGCTTCATAAAAGCCAGAGGAGTGACTGATGGTGTGATGCTGGAACAGTTACTTCATTTCTCAGTGCCCCAGGCCCCCACTAAAGACTACAGGGATCTTTCTGCTCTGTGATAAAATCACAAGTCTGGTCAAAAGATCATTAATGGTTCATATGTAGTAAGAAGAACTGCTGAGTACATGCACAAACCTTGGTGTGTACGCATATTCCCAGCCCCTTGTTTCCAATGTGAAATCCCTGGCCCCCTGACTATTAGTGCCATGCCTGACTCTGGTTTGGCCTGGCCCCATGGCCATCAGGAGGGCTAGAATCACCCCCTTCCTGGTGATTGCTAGAGGCTTCAAGTACCTCTTTGGAGCGCTAACACCCCAGCACCGACCCCAGTTAATCCTGTTCTGATATCTGCTTGGCATAAGGAGGTGGCCGAGGGGGAGGGGAAGGGGGGGAATGTTGTTGCTGTTGGTGCTTCTAGAAAATCTAACTGTCTTTGTAGTGTGACAAGCTGCTGGGGGAAAGGGGGAGGGGTGATTGATATGGCAGACACAGCAGGAGGATTGCCATCAGGGACTAAGCAGATAATGCAAGGCCTTTTCACATAGGCCCTTTCATCTGGGCTTCTGAAAGCAACTGAGCTATTCTCCCCTTGACTGCAAGGAAGACGCAGAGACTGGAGAGAAGTGGCCACCTCCTACAAGGAACCAGAGGCCAGGGCTCCTGAAGAAGGCTAGAGAAGCTGGATGCTGGTCCCTCACCCCTACACACACACACTACAGCACACCATATAAACACCACACACAAATACACACACACCACACACCACCACATATACACCATACACAAATACCCCCCCCTCCCCACCCCCACACACACATCCTAGGAGGGGCAATCCTTCCCCAGGTATCTTGATCTTAATGTACTGGGCCCTGGGTATGCTTTTCCCCACTGTAATTGTTTGCATCTGAGAGAAGAAAGAGATTTCTACTGTACTTAGGCATTTACTGTCTTTTAAAAAGTCTCTCCGAACTGTGGCCAACTCCCTCCCTTTGAGTAAACCACATTCTCTGGTTTATTTTCCTTTTAAAAATATAAAGTAAAAACTAAATAAGCTGCTCTTATAAAGCTTCCATGAGGTCAAGCCCCAGAAATAGTAAAAGTTTCAGACAACTTTGAGTTATTGGGCGTCCTGTCCCCAAGAGCCAGGGAGATAAGTGGCCTGGAGCTGCCCAGGCTGCCGGGGCTTTCTTTCCATTCATTGCAACTTGAGTTTAATGCAGACAGCCTGGCCAACTGGGACTCCAGCTGCTGAAGCTGCCCGTGTCTCAGGGCAGTCCAATGAAGTCTGGTACCTGGGGTCGAGGGGCCCCACTGGTGCTGAACTGGCCCGAGGGAGCACCATGCAATCATGGCTGCTGATCCCAGACCAGGAACGTGGGCAAGCTCTTCAGGTCACATGCAGTTCAAAGAGTCAGAGGCGCTGGGTTCAGATTCAAGGTCTGCCACCTACAGCTTGTGTGACCTTGGGCATATCCCTTCACCTCTCATTTGTAAAAGGAGGGCCATAGCCTCCAGATGACTTCTGAGGTCCTTTCCAGCTCTTCCTGTCAGCTAATGGGTATAGTATTTTAGAGAGAAAGGGGAAAAGTAGGTCGAAGGATTGTGGGGGAGGTGGAATTGTCCCCCTCTCCCCAGATGTTAGCACCTGAAATGAAGGAGTCATTTCTCCCTCAGGTATCTCCACTTGGAGCAGAGTCCTGTTCACCACAGGCTAGTTATAGCTTTGTTTGTCACAGGTCTGGTGTGACAATACTCTGACCCTTTGCAAGGGCCCAGAAAGATATTCGGGACCTAGGACCCCCTTCTTCTGCTGGAGTCCTATTTTGTTGGGGTTGTTCAATCGTTTTCAGGTGTGTCCAACAGGTAGGTTTACCTGAAGAGCCCAAACTTCCCCATCTACCTTCTCTCCCCTGGTTCTGTTACTTAGCATGAACATTTCCCTCTGCAATTACAATATCTAAGCAATGGGTGTGCAAATCTTTAAGGTGCTGAGAGAAGGAAAATCACAATGTCCACTGTAAATTGGAAGAACCTCTTCATCTGTTAATTCAGCAAATGCTCATGAATTCGTGGTTGAGTGCCTAAGATGGCTTGGCTCCTCTGTAGAAAAATTGGCTTTCCCTTAACAGAATAACATTTCTTTTCAAATGTGATTTCTAATGCTTGGCAAAAGATAAAAAGAGGGGCCGTGCATGGAGGAGCTCGTCCTCAATTGCTCCTCTCAGACTTTTTTTTTTTGTAGGCTTCCTTTGATGTTCTTAAATTAAGAGAATTAAAGGTAAAGTGTGAAAAGGAAGGAGGAATGGAATGTGGCTCAATTCTCTGCAATCCTGGGATTACCATAATTTGGTCAAATGAACCAGCCCTTTAAGTATTAGAAAGTCCCTGAGTGCTTCAACAGGGAAATTCCTGTTCCTTCTCAAAGGATCATGGGATTTAGAGCAGGTCAGGACCTTAGTCCCTGT
This sequence comes from Phalanger gymnotis, assembly GCA_028646595.1. Lineage (NCBI taxonomy): Eukaryota > Metazoa > Chordata > Mammalia > Diprotodontia > Phalangeridae > Phalanger > Phalanger gymnotis. The sequence continues at coordinate 5,766,019 of CM053626.1, read as the reverse complement.
CTGCTCCAGCCATCCTCTGACCCCCAGGGTCCACTGAGAAGCGTTGTGTCAATGTATCAGGGAATCCTGAATCCTTCCCTGTCAGCATCTCCTCCCCTTCCACACCCCTCTGCTGCCAAATCTCTCTGACATTAGTTCTTCCTCTCCACTTCCCCTGCCATGACCTTACATCAGGCTCCTATCACCTCTTGCTCCAACTGGTGAAAATGCTTCCCAGCTGCCCTCCTTCATCCCCTGGTCCCTTTTTCCATTCATGTGTGTGTTTCAGTTTATTAATCTCCTTCTCACATACTTCAGCAGTTCCTATTGCCTGTCTCTGAGATGAACTATAAACTCCTTATTCATGTCATTCAAGGCCTTTCAGAATATGGCACCATGGTGACTTTATGCAGGGTGTTCCTGAAGTCTGGACAGCTAGGCAAAAATGCATATTTTCAAGAAATGAAATGATTGAAATTTTCAACAGCATTTTATTTAATTGTAATATTGAGAAATAACATCTTCAACTTCAAATAACATCATATGATTTCATATTCATATTCCAAGAGTAAATGTGCTAAAATTGACAGCAATGTGGAGTTATTGAGTTATTTCATCGAGTTCATGTAAATCTTGCAAAGCGCATCAACCTTGGATATCAACCTTCCAACAAACGATGGAAATCATATCGAAGATGCTATTTGTTCATATTCCAATTCAATAAAATGTTGAAAATTTCAATCATTTCATTTCTTGAAAATATGCATTGTTGCCTAGCTGTCCACACTTTAGGAAGACCCTGTCATCTTTTTTCACATTCTCGTTTCACTGTGCAGCCTATGATCTGCTCAATCCACAGCAGGTTTATTCTTTAGCCCCATCTGTTCTGCCCCCTCCCACCTCTGTGTCTGAAATAGGAACAACTTTCCTATCAATTATTGCCAACCTTTTACTCCTCCATGGCCCAACGCACGCATTTCCTTTCCTGTGACCCTCCCTGATCTGTCTAGCTGGATGTGAACGCTTTTTACAATTTCTCAGATGTTCCCCTCAGACTACTCCTAGACATATAAGAATTTTCTAACTTGCATCATCGTTACTTGTGTACATGCCGCTCATCAGCCTCTGACCGGTAATGAAATGGTTATTTCATCCTAGTAAGCATTTGGTAAATATGCATGGGGTCATAGTACCTTAATATTATGTACTTGGTACCAAACTTAGTAGCAAAGTACCTTAGGAGTCTTCTAGTTCAAAACTCTAATTTTAGAGGGGAGGAGACAGAACCAAGAGTAGGAAGACACTTCCCAAAGTCACACAATTAGTGAATATCAGAGACAGGATTTGAACCAGGGTCCCCTGACCCTAAGCTCAGTGTTACTTTGGCTAAATGGTGCAGGAGACAGCTAGATGGTCAAGTAGATAGAGCATTGGGTTCAAATCCTGCCTCAGACACCTATTGTGTGACCTTGGAAAGACATTTAACCTCTATTTACTTCAGTTCTTTATCTATAAAATGGGAATGGTCAGATCATCTAACCGAAAATTATAAAAATAAGATTTTATACCTAGATAGATATTGACATATAAAGATATAGATACATATTGATAGAAATCTTCCTGATGATCCTCTTGAGCTCATAGCATGTGTGATATTTTCCCCGTGTTTTATAATAACGAGGCAGCCAAAGGTCAGAGCGGGACACTAGCTCAGGGACGCAAGGGGATCAATAAATTAACTATAATTATAATTATTTCTTTTTTCTTATGTTTATGCTCAGTGGAAATTGAGAAATCTAGTACAGGAATGGTCTTGGGACAAGCCGCTGTCTTGCTGTTTATTTTTTTACGTAAGCTCTTTGGCGAATTTATTGTGCAAGTAGAGCTAATAATAACAACATAGGGAAAATATTGGTATGTAAGTTCATCTTCTATGGACTCACTGGAAGCATAATTGGGATGACTCCAGCAGCAGACAGGATGATGGGAATTCTATGCACTTCAACCCATTCCCGTGTGGTTTGGATTTCTTCAGGTGGGTCTCTATAATTTGAATGCTATTGGGTGTCGAGAGGTTAGGGGTGGTTGTCGTGGCAACATGTGTTCTAAATGTCATTTAATTTCTGCAAATCAATGTTAAGCCTGGACAATTGTGGGTAACAATTTTAGGCGTGAGAATATCGGACTGTATACAGTTTCTTTGTTGAACTCTTTGGGATTTGTATTGATGACATAGAGATTTGTCATTTGTTCATGTATGACATATAGAGACTCTCTGATATGTAATTTGGGCTAATTTGTCGTGCCTGTCTAGGCATCTGGCAGGCGCTGAATTTTTGCATCCTGCAGTAACGTCCTGTGCTTTCTACATTGTGGTCCGTATATCCAAATCCCCTAGGAATACACTTCCTCTAGTTTCTGATACCATTGGGCTAATGCTGTTTTCCTGTTGTTTTCATTATGTCATCCTTCTCATGTTTGTCACTGGGGATCAGGTAGAAATGGTCCCAGGACAAGTTGCTGTCTTGTGCTATTCTTTTATATTTAATGCTCTGTGGACTGTTGTACAGGTATGTGCGGTGACTTGTTGGTGTTAAAGAGAAGCATAGAGACATCTAGAGGCTCGATACCTCTGGCCGTGTTCTTGGTCCAGCTCCAGGACTGTTGCTATAAATCTCAAAATTCCAAAATCTTTCCTTCACAATCCCCTTGAATTCATGGATTATGTGAAATTATCACTGTGTTTTATATTAATGAAGCACCCAAAGGTCAGAGAGGGTCATTAGCCCAAGGACACACAGTGATCAAGTGTCAGAGCAGCGACTTGAAACCAGGTCTTTACTAACCTGTTATATTTTTTAAAATTATGCCATATTGTCTACTTGGGGTTATTGGGAATCCTTAAACCTCGCCAGGAAATCACCAAATAGAGGAGGGTCCCAGATGCTTAGCCTGTGACTGTAATAATCACCTCCCTCTCAAAGGATCCCATCATTCCCCTCCAGAGACTTTGACACTGAAACATTGGTCTTGTCCTTGGGTTCTTCTTAGCTCTCCTGAGTTCTCTGGCCTCCACAGAAGCATCCCACCATCTTATTTGCAGGTGACTGATGCTATGTAGGCTAAATAACTGGCCAGGTGAAATTCCTGGACTCATTTCCTTGAGTCCAGCTTAGCTCAGATGAACACAGTGAGTGATAAGGGTAGGGGTAGATGGCAGGAGAATTCCAGCCTAATTTTCCCAAGATAAAAACAGCAGGATTGCTGCTAACCCTAAACCAGGGGATACAGTCTTTAGTTGAGAGGTTCCTGGGGTAAATCATATAACCCAGCTTCAGTCTCTTCTGGAAAATGAAGAGGGTGAACTGAACGATTTCTAAGCTCCCTTCTAGTTCTAAATCTGATGATGCTTCCATTTACCACAGTTTAGAGCTAGCAGTGGGGGAGGGGGACAGCCAACCTCTTGTCATAAAGATCAAGACCCTCTGGCCTCCTTAGCCACCCATGGTCATACAGATAGTACTGAGTAGAAGTGGGATTTTAACCCCAGGCCTCTGACTCCAAACTCAGGGCTTCCTCCACTGCCTTCCATGTCCCCGATACTCCAAGACATGCAGTTTCAGAGAATGGACACTCCTTTCACCAAAACATCTCAAAAGCCCTCTGAGATGTTCCAGGAGGTCTTTGAGAGTGACTCCAGACTTGGTGAGGCTGGTCCATTTACAGCAGCCACATAGACTTTCATTGTGTCCATGATCAAAATCTTTTCAGCCTGGGAAGACCTGCTACAACTCTGTGGGAGTAGCTATCTAGACCCCAGATCTGATCCATTCCTTCACCTCTCCTTCCTTTCTTGATGGCATGTCAATAAACAGGGAGCAAGGGAGACAATCCCTTCACATGAAGTTGTAGACTTGGAGTCAGGGAGACTTCTGACACCCAGTAGCACAATCCTGGAGAATTTGCTTATATTCAGTCTCAGTTTCCTTATCTGTCAAACAGCCCCTTCCTTCTGGGGTTGTTGTGAGGCTGAAATGAGATAATACCTATGAAGTGCTCTACAAATATTAAAGCACTTTAGCGATACAAGCTATCATCCTCATCGCCCTCATCAGACGTGAAACTTAGAAGAAATAGAATTGATTGCTTGGGGCAAGTGGCAGAAGATGGAATTTGGAGCCAGAAGGTCTGGATTCTCTTTCTTGCTCTGCTCCTTGCTATCCATGTCATCTCGGGTAGCTCATTCATCACTTTGGGCTATTGTTTCCATAGGTATAAATTGGGAAGTTTGAAGAGAGGCCGTATGGAATTGTGGTAAGAGCCCTGGTTCTGAAGTCAGAGATCCTGGGTTCAAGTTCTCTCTCTCTCATTTACAATCTGTGTAGCCTTGGCCAAGTTGGGTATTGTCCTTAAGACTCAGAACCCTCATTTGTAATGCAGTGGGGTCTCTACAGTCTCTGCTTTCTTGGGGTTTCCATTATGAACCCATGATAAGATGCCTCTAAGGTCCCACCTATTTCTGTAAACCTACCCCAGCAGAGTGATCACAAATCTTACCAGGCTGAAAAAAGGCTTTTATCATGGGCACAACAGGAGTTTATGTGGCTGTTTTAAGTGGGCTAGCCTCAGTAAGTCTGGAGTCATTCTCAGAGATCTTCTGGGTCATCATACAGGATTTGACATTTGTCTTAGTGAAAAGAATGTCCATTCCCTGAGGTTTTCAGTCATTAACCAGTACATAGGTGATAACACTGTAAGAAATAGGATTTTTTTTCCTTAATAACAGTATTAAGGGAGGAAGCAATGCAATTCTGAAACTCCTGAGTCACATAGGATCCAAAGACACCCCCTGCCGTGATCCCCATGATACACTAAATTAATTCTTCTTTCAACAGAATATTTGAATGCCAATTCCTTACCAGACATTCTACTAAATAGCGAGTAGAAATCTAAGTGTCCTTTGTCCACTAGGGAATACACACATTAGGCAAAGCAGATGCTGAAAGTGCCTAAGAAAGGGGACTAAGCTCTGAATATGAGAGCGAAGTGGGGAAGAGGGAAGGCAGAGGACAGAGGAAACGCACAGGTCTGCTCAGTGGATGAAGGAAGACTTCCAAGATTCAGGCAGAGCCCCAAAGAACAGGCAGGATTCCAAAAGTCAGAAATTAGAGTGGAAAGGAAGATTAGCAGTCTAGAGAATGGCATGAACAAAGGTCCAGAGAAATGCATGAGTTAAAAAAAAAAAAGCAACTGGGTTAGCTTTGTCAGAGTATACAGAAACAAGGTAAGGAACCTATTGACGAAACAACAGGGAGCAGGGAAAGTGGGATTTCTATATTTACTCATTAATAAAACGTGGCAGTGATTTGTGGGAGATAAGAGAGGGAAATAAATGAGAAGGCTCTTTTCCCCTTTTGTTTAGATTTGAAGAAAAAATGTTTTGGATAATTTTAAGGATTTAGGAGGAGAGGAATAGAAGGATGAGAGAGAGACTCCTCTGCATTCTCTGCCCAAATTTGAAAGTTAGTGAAAATGTAATACCTCGACTCAGAGTGCATGCTCTGGCCAAGGTCTCCAAAGCAGGAAATGTCTCAGGATTTCATAGCTGAAAGGGACCACAAAGGCTGCCAAGAAATCCCTCTACACCATTCCCTGCCATGTGTTCAGCCACCAGTGAGGGGAAACCTACCACCTCGCTATGCCAGCCATTTTGTTCTTGAATAGCCCTAATTCTTAGTATTTTCCCCTGACCCCAAGCCTGAATCTGCCCCTTTTCTCGTTGTCCTTGGCACACCCAGTGTTTCTCTGCCCAGGCTTTTCTTCTCAAGGTTAAGCATCACAGCTCCATCAATGGGTCCTTATATGGAACACAGCTGAGGCCTTTATCTGGATGCTGCTCCCTCTAGCTTTGGAAGCCTGACCCTGCTTGCCTCCCTTCTATTACAGGGAAGAACACTCAACACTTGCACACATCAGGCTTCTGCTTCCTCTATTTTTCATCCGAGCTCTGGTGGCTGAATTCTTGGCCTATTTTCATGGCTTTTTCTAGTTCCCACCTGCTGACCTGTCCTCCGGGAAGATCCCTCTCTGAACTTTCCCAGGTGGGTCCTTAGATACTACAGTCATCATCTACTCTCAGACATGTCTTCCTCAGAGTCTTCCCACCTTGTGTACCTGCCAGACCTTGTGATTCTCAAGCCAAAGTGATTCTCAGCATGGTGGAATTGGAAATGACCTCTGTAGCCGAACCACACAAAAAACGGTGCAACATATATAACATGACAGCTAAGTGGTCTAGTCTCTGCTCAAAGATGTCCAATGAAATAGGACCCCCTTCTTCTGAGATAACCCAATTCATCTTGGACATCAAGCCTGAAGCTGTAACTTAGTATGTGTTTCTCTGGAGAAAGCCAGGGGACCTGGGTTCACATCCCACCTATGTGAACTTAGGCTAGTGTTTTCCCATCTCTGGGCCTCAGTTTCCACATATGTCAGTTGAGGGAGACAGAAGGGGCCTTTGAGGTCTTTTCCAATTTTAGTCATGAGACCCTAATTACTGTGCCCCATGGAATCTTTGATCTTCAGAGGCCATTGAGCTCAACATGTGCTCAAAGTTGAATGTCTGTGACAAAGAGGAGATTCCTGTATCATTTGAATTCCAGGATGAGGTCTCAAGGTAGGAGTTTAGTGGAGGAAAAATGAAAGATTGTTCTCATTTATTGGTTAAGACGATAGACCACAGTCCAAAGAAGATTTTGTGTGTTCTCATTGTTTCTTCTCTGCTCCAAGGCCTCAGGCTTCTTTCAGCAAAGATTTCATGCCATGGGTCCCTGGTCTTTCTCCCTCAGTTTTTACTTTTCCTCCTAATAGAAGGAAAACCACATGGTGGTCTTCCAGAAAGTAGCTTTGTTTGGTGATTGGGAAGGTAACAGATGCAAAGTGGGCCTTTGTGAATACCAATTTCCTCTCAAAGACAGGATTGACAGGAAGCTTTCTGGTGAGGTTCCCATTCATCCACATGAGGTTCTCTGAGCCTTAGCGACCAGTGCATCTGTCCAACAGCAGTCAGCAGCAATAAGGCAAGACATGATCTCAGAGCAAGGCTGCCCAGCTGTTAAGAGAAGGGAATTGGTTCACCTTCGCCCATCCTAACAACACGTTAATTAGCCCTGTAAGACATCTCCCAGAGAAGCAGGACTATGCAGTCCTACTGTTTAAAGTGGCAGCTAGCTGTGAGTGTTTGCTGGAGGTCAAAAGGCAGCCCTGGTTTTAAAGGAGGTATGTCTGAAGAGAGGTTGGCACACTGATCAGGGGAAGGCAGGAAAATAGCAGCTCTCAGAGCACCAGGGACCCCTGGGAGGTAGCCCCCCAACTTGCCAGTCTCTTTCTGATACTCATCAACACATTGTAATGCAGCTGGAAATTAGGCGGGCTATCTCTCAAAGGTCATAGTCACAGAGCAGAGAGGACCTCAGAGACCCTTTAGTCTGGCCCTCCTTCCATTTTATAGATGAAGAAATGAGGCCCTAGGAAAGACCAAGTTACATGAGAAGGAAGCATCCAATGCAGGATTCCAATCCAGGTCTCCTGATTCCAGAGCTGGTGTTTTCTAACATACTTCTAATCACGATTTTGTCTTGGCTTTTGAACCTGACTTGTGATGAACATGCCTATGTGGATAGGCAGGCAGCACATGCCTGCAGAAAAGGTTCATAACATTGGGAAACCATGAGGAAGGCAGAAGGCACTCTGGGCCCTTCCAGGCATTTGTCCCAAATTTTCTGAGGGCATCTCTTTTTTTTTTTGATTGTACAAGTAGTTTTATTCCAGTATTCAAACTAGGAAACAAGTTCAGAAGGAATTAATTACTGGCATAAAGTCATACAAATAGTAAGTGATAAAGCTAGGACTTGAACTCAGGTCATTTGGTACTAATACTGCATTCATTAAGCCATACTAAATCTTTCCAAATTTTGGTTTTTAAAGACCGAAGAAAAAACTGTTGTCCTCTCTACACTGAGGTAGTCTGCAGTTTAGTATTTCCTTAGTGGCTATATTACACCTTTGAATTTGAACCTGTTTCTTCTAGATGCTAATAATCATTATATGTTCTTATTTTAAATCATTTTTGTTTAATATTTTAGTTTTTAACATTGATTTCTACAAGATTTTGAGTTACAAATATTCTCCCCATTTCTACCCTCCCCCCCATACCAAGATGGCATATATTCTGATTGCCTGGTTCCCCGGTCAGCCCTCCCTACTTTAACCCCACTCCCCCCCATCCCCTTTCCCCTTACTTTCTTATATGGCAGGATAGATTTCTATGCCCCATTCCCTGTATATCTTGTTTCTCAGCTGCATGCAAAAAACAACTTTTTTTTAGCATCTATTTTTAAAACTTCAAGTTCCAAATTCTCTCCCCTCTTCCCTTCCCACCCACCTTCACTAGGAAGGAAAGCAATTCAACATAGATCACACATGTATCATTATGTAAAACACTTCCACAATGCTCATGTTGTGAGAGGCTAACTATATTTCCTTCCATCCTATCATGTTTCCCTTTATTCAATTTTCTTCCCTTGACCCTGCCCCTTTTCAAAAATGTTTGCTTTTGATTACCTCCACTCCCTATCTGCCCCCCCCTTTTTTAAACCCCTTCCCTTTACTTTCCTGTGAAGTAAGATACCCAATTGAGTGTGTATGTTATTCCCTCCTCAAGTAGAATGGGATGAGAGTAAGACTCACTCATTCCCTCTCACCTGTCCCCTCTTCCTTTCCAACAGAACTACTTTTTCTTGCCACTTTTATGTGAGATAATTTACCCCATTCTATCTCTCCCTTTCTCCTTCTCTCAATATATTCCTCTCCCACCCCTTAAATTTATTTAATTTTTTTAGATAACATCCCTTCATATTCAACTCATCCTATGCTGAGGGCCTGTCTTAATCTGGCCTCTGCCTGCACTAAGGCAGCTGGGTGGTGTGGTATCCAGAGCACCAGACCTGCAGCTAAGAAGACCAGATCTCAGATCTAGCCTCAGTCACTTTCTAGGTCTGTGGCACCTTGCAGGTTGCTTACTTGTTCTCTTCCTCTGTTTCTTAATCTGTAAAATGGAGCTGATAATAGTGTCTCTCTCCCAGGGTTGTGGTGAGGTGAGGGGCAGATGAGGCAATCTTTGTAAAGAAATCTGCAAACCTTGAAGCACTGGTTGTTGTGTTTGTTATGATAATAATATTAATAGTTGCTATTATTATTAGTGCAGTATCGGGAAGCTGGGGCTCCTGCCCTCTTAAGTTTCCAGTCCATTATGTGGGGTGAGAAGAGGAGGATATATAGACAAAGTGGATTGAAAAAAAAAGTAGTAAGTGCATGCCCTGAGTTACAGGAGAGGGGAATCATAAACCCTGGTGCTCAGGGAATCATATCCCCTGGGGAGGCATCATTTCAGCTGAGCCTTGGCAAATAGGAAGGATTTCCACAACAGGAGATGAGCAGAAGGGCATCCTAAGCCTTGGATCCTGGTATATAAGGGGAGGCATGGGAACCAGAAATAGGCATAGTTCCACTGGGAGCAAACAGCATGAGATGAGGCTGGAAAGAAGTGGGGACCCAACTGTTAGGGGCTTTCAAAGCCAGGCCTAGTCTTTTCAGTTTTACCAGCACTCATGTGTCTTCCAGGACCTAATCCCTAGGGATAAGAATGAGGCAACCCCTGCTCTGCAGAAACAAATGGATTTTCCAGCTTTAAACCTTCGGGAGGCCTCCCTAGGGGCAAGCCTTGAGGCCTGGGCTGGGAGATTGAGAGAACAAGACCAATTTGAAGCTCCCTTGTGGGGGCAGATGATAGAAGTAGATAACAGTTCCCACATGCACTGTGGAGGAAAAGTGAGGGGGGTCCTGGCTGAGGAGGATGAGCCAGAGGCCCTAGAGGAGTCCTCATCAAGGAAAATGGTAGGTGTGTTGTGGGTGTGAGTAGAAGTGAATTGTAATTGCCCAGGAAGGCCTTGGAATTTCAGTGGATATAGAGTAAGGTGAGCAGTTGAGATGTCATGGGATAGAGAGCCCCAGGAGTTGAACTGGAAGGGCACTCCACATCCTCCTAGTAAATTCTCTTGTTTTACAGGTGAGGAATGAAAAGTCCCAGGATGTTGTGACTTGTCCAAGATTCCACAGGTAATCTGGGACTTGAACTCAGTTCCTCAGACTGCAGAGTCAATATCCTTGAGGGACCAGGAGCCAAGAACTCAAGTCCCCTGAGGAAGATGACTCAGAATCACGGCGGTTAATGCATGATAATGACAAGAGTGTGGTCATAGAATCCTCTATTATATACAAGAGGAAACTGAGTCTTGGGTAAAGTGACTTACCCACATGACTAAGCTAGGTCTTGACCCTGGATCTGACCAGCCCCCAGCTTCTTGCTATTCTTCATTCCACTGGCTTTCTGGCTGCAGCCAAAGATAATATATCTTTTCCTCTGATTGCAGATGGTGTTAAACAAGTAGGGAAGGAAATCTCTCCTTGCAAGAAATGCTAATAATTGTCTGACCCCCTGAGTCTGAGACTGCCTAGATCCCTTCCCAGCCCACTGCTCTGGTTTGCCATTGCTCATGCAACCTGGGACAGGCTACACCAGAAGCTGGCTCTGAAACGTGTCATGGGACAGGCAGGAGGAGATGCCATGGGGATGGACAGAGCTCATCCAGCAGCCCCAAGGGAAAGCACATCAGGGCTCCTTTGCCCTTTCGTTCAGGGACTTTTTTTGTGGGGGAGGGAGCAAGGAAAGAAGGGTGCTGATTATGTCCATTTTTCTGGGATGCTTACTTTGCCTCTGGTAGGCTCTGATCCTCCTTTCCCATCCAAGTATGGAATCCTCCACCCCAGTCCCTATGACCTGACACTCAAGTCCATGAGAATTCCAATCCCTTTACCCAGGCACTGAAAGCTACATTTTAAACTCCAAGGTGGAGCTCTGAAGGGATCACCTAGATTCCTGAGACCTGGGGTTTGGCTCTGGAATGATTTTCCCCCTTCGTGAAAGCCTCTGCCAGACTTCAAGCTCAATGCAGATAATGCTGTCTTACAAACCCAAACTCGAGGCCTCCGTGGGCCAGAAGTTCTGGCTGAGCCACCTTCTGCCCTGGGCCATCCCCCTCTGTTGCCCCACTCTTTAATCAGGCTGTGAATCAGGCTTGGGAAGCTGGCCTAGAGTCAGGTCATTGTGTCTGGAACAGTAGCAGCCTTGCTGGGGAGGAAAACACCCCCCACCCCCACCCCGGGGAAAGTGTATCTGTTGGTGAAGTTTGTGGGTAAACCAGATCCTTTCTACTTCCCCCTTGTCAAATGCTGGAGCAGGCCAGCACGCACGCGCGTGCACACACACACACACACACACACACACACACACACACACACACACACCAACTACAACTAACTAAACCACAGACCAACAAAGAGAGCAACCAGTAGATTTCCTAAGTGTGGGCTGGGACTATCCAAAGGGCCTGTGGGAGCCAAGTAGGGCCAGACCTTCCTACCGTGCTTGCATATTCAGGATAGGGTGCTCTCCTGGAGAATAGAGCACTGCCCACCAAGATGAATTGGATTCCAAGTGCTCCATTTTATTACACACTGAGGCTCCTTAGAAATCAGTGGAGTCTCTAAGCACAAACCTAGTTTCCTAGGCTGTTCATTGTTGCCTTTTGTGTTAGCTCTGAGCTTTGGGGGACTAGGGGTGAGAGTGACACCTGGGGCTTGGCTCTGGAATGATAGATGAAAATCTCATTCTTCAAAGGGGTGATAGATAACATCATTGGGATAACAAAATGGCACCCAAATGAAGGAATTTCCATCCTAGGAGGTTAAGTATTGGCTTTTTGCCCACGGTCACACAGGTGGAAAAGGTCAGAGGTGACATCTGAAGCCAAGTCCTCAGAGGACTTCTCCACCATCCTGCTTCCTAACCACCTCCCATTTGGACATGAATTTGGCTTTGCTTCATACAGCTGGGTCCTGATTAGTGCAAATAACAAATCCCTTGAAGTGGTCACATTATTCAAATCTAGACTGAATATTTCCTTTGGGCTGGAACCAACAAACACATTTTACATAATTATAACTTTGAATATTGTGAATCAAAAGGTACAAATTGCCTAGGTCCAAACTTTTCAGGCTCACTAGAATGTAGGCCTTTGGAGCAGTGCGACTGTTTCCTGTTTGTCCTTAGAATTCCAGGGGCTGGCACCCAGCAGGGACTTAATAATCATTGGATAGTTGGATAGCATACATCTTTTTTTTTTTCTGACCAAGGACCAGGAGAAAAGGGTCCCTGCTAACTTGTTTCTGGAAATGCTAGGGCAGGGATTTCTGCCTACCTTGCTCAAAATGGGCGATGAAGCCCTTGGCTACATTGCTGTGATTTGCCTGCCCCACCTGTGTCCTCAATCCTGGTGTCTGGCAAGGGGTGGAAGGACTCTGCCAAAGAGTTAGGTGTTTCTGGTTCCCACTTGAGCCCAGCCCTGACAAACTCTCACTCTTTTTGCTCTGACCTCGGTGCCACCTCCAGTTTTCTGTAGAGTTTTTCAACCAAAGAAAGATCTCACCTCTTCCCTACTGACTCATTCCCACCGCCGAAAACAGCTACTGTGAAGGGTTAGGATGTTAGGGGATGGCATCTGCTAGGGATCAGGGAGCTTCATCAAAAGCTAGGCATGGAGGGTTGTAAGCCTAGCTGGGAAATGCTGGCCAGGATAGACTAGTAATACTGAAAGAACAATCACAACCCAGGGTCTGGCTCACTCCAGGACAGGAGGACAGTGTCAGTGTGCGAGACGTTTCTCAGCTCTGCTCTATGGAGGACATGGGCATGTCTAGAACACAGGTGTGGAGGGGCTGTGCAGCCCACGTGCACAGGCCACGGAAGCACATCAGCCTCGGCCCTTGGTTATCTCCAAGGGCTCATCGAAACCTCCAGGTGTAGTGGAGGCCTCCCCTTCCATCCTGCCCCCTGTAGCAGAGTGGCAGCTGCCTCCGGGCATGAGACACACTGACCGCTGATTAGTGCCAGCTAACACCACATGCTTGTTGAGACCAGAGAAGGGAGAATGATGTAGAATGGGATGGAAAGTCTGTATTAAAAGGAGGCACAGGTAATTTTGCCTTGGATCCAGGCCAGGTCTCCAGCATGAAAGTTCTTCCAGTCTATTTTGCCTTGGGATTTTTGTAAAGGGGGGTTGAGGGAGGGAAGGGGTGGAGAGGATTTCTGTAAGAAAGCTGGGTTGCCTCCAGAACTAGCCTCCAGACACGGTGGGGCCGTCCCCACCCATCTTCTCACCGGCTCTGTGGAAAGGGAAGCTTGGCAGCTGGGAAAACAAAGGGCCAGATTTGAAAGGCTGAAAAAGCTTCATTCCCAGAAATCCGTTTAACTAAATCCTTGGTCCTCTTGGTTTAGAAAAGTCGGCTGGCAGAGGTTGGGGAGCAAGAGGGAGTTTTTCCCTGTGCCCACAGCTGAAAACAAATTGCTATTGTATAGACAGATATGGGCACGGAGGAGATTGTACTTTGCTCAGAAGGGAAGGAATGTTCCTTTGAGGCATCTGTCATCAGAATCATCCTCTTCCCTCGCCCTCACACCCTCCAGCCAATCAGCTGCCAAGTCTCCTGGATTCTCTCACCATAACATCACCCAAAGCCAGCCCCTTCTTTCCACTCACATGGCCACCACCCACCCTCCTGATGGCCCTCCTCACCTTCTGCCTGAACGCCCGCAATGGCCTCTCCCTTCTCATCCCCCTAAGGCTTGGCAAACTATAACCGAAGCTCCATTCCCTTGCTCAAAACCCTGCAATGATTCCAAGTATGGAAACCTTCTTTACCAACACAGATACACCCCACATAGGACTTAGCCTTAGATCATTTCTAGCTGTGTGTTACTGTGTAAGTAGAATGATCCTCTAAACCTCACTTCCTTCATTTGCTAACTGGGCATAATCAGAGCACGTACCTTGATGGTTTGTCATGAGGCTCAGAGCAGGCAGCTAGGTGGCCTAGGGCAGGAACTAACTGTGTGTCATGAACCCCTTGGGCAGTCAGTGAAACCTATAGGCCTCCTCCTCAGAATGTCTTAAATGCATAAAAGAAAATGTGGATGCTTACAAAGGAAGCCTACGGTTAGTGAAAATAAAGTGATTTTTCCCTCATCCAAGTTCATGGGCCCCTGAAAGTTACCCAAAGACCCCTTGTGGATTCAAACAGCTCCCAGGCTTAATGGATAGAGCACTAGAAATTCCCAAAAGAGCTGAATTTGAATCCTGCCTCAGATGTTGGCTCTGTGACTTTGGCAGATCACAAAATGTTAGCCTCAATTTCTTTGTCTGTAAAATTAGGGCAAGAATAACATCTGTCTTACAAGGTTGTTGTGAGGATTAAATGAGGCCATATGTGTAAATTGCTTTATAACCGTGAATGTTTATTATTGGTGGTAGTGGTATACGAGGGTCCGTTGGTGGCAGTCTCCTTCTCACCCTCTTCTACCAAATCAGTCAAGCATGATGGATAGTGAATAAAAGACTGGGCTTGGAGTTGGTTAGGCACAGGCTCAAATTTCACTGCATCTGACATTTATTTGTTAGATGACCTTAGACAAGTCCTATGAGTTCAGCAATTCCCTGGGATTTACATTGGGACTACAGAGATTCTAATCATCCTTGCAAGGGAGAGTTCCCATAATGGAGCTCCCCAGTCTGAGGAAATTACCAAAGCTTCCTGTATGCACAGCCTCAGTTCTCTGCCAGGACTCTTCGAGGGTCACACCTCCTTCCTGAACTTCAGGGCTGAGCTGTTAGGGGACAAAGGTTCTGATGCTACTGAGCTGGCTGGTCTCTCCCAAGGGCTTTGGGGGTTAAATGGAACAGCAAAGATGCTGGACTTGGGGTAGGTTGAGGGACAACAACCAGAGGGAGAGAGCCCTGAGCAGTCATCCACATGGCTGGTTCTAGAGGAAATGTTTGAGACCTGACTTGGGTGGAGAACATTGTGGGGGGTGAACCCCGGGTTCCTGGCACATGATCCAATGGGATGTGATTCTCCAAGCTTTCCTGTCCTCCAGTGTTCCCAGAACCCCTCTCCCAACTGTCATAGCCACTCACTCCATCTGTCTGCAAGATGAGAACAGTGAAGAAGCCAAGGCCAGAGATTCAGGCTTCATCTGAATGGCCAACATGGAGAAGGTAGATAGATGATGGGAGGTTACTCCTTGTGTGCTTTTCATCAGGACCAACAGCTGATTTGTACCCTTAGGCAACTCACTTTGGGGACCCTCTATAAATTAAGGGGGATGAACTCCATCACAGGATCCTGGATTATGAGCTATAAGTGACCTTAATCAATTATCAAGTATTGATTAAACACCTACTGTATATGCCAGGTTGGCAGCTAGGTGGCACAGTGGATAAAGTGCTGGACCTAGGGTAAGGGAGATCTGGGTTCAAATCTCATCTCAGAAACTTACTAGTTGCATGTCCCAGGGCAAGTCACTTAACCCCATTTGCCTCTGTTTCCTCATCTGTAAAATGAGCCAGAGAGGGAAATGGCAAACCCCTCCAGTGTCTCTGCCAAGAAAACCCCAAATGGGGTCATGAGGAGTTAGTCATGACTAAGCGACAACAATAAATAATGTGTTAGCCTGGGAATTCAAAAGCAAAGCATAAAATGATTCCTACTCACAAGGAACTGGCATTAGAAAGGACCTCAGAGGTCATCCTGTCCAATCTACCCATTTCACAACTGTGGAGACTGAGGCCCAGAGAGGTGAAGACATTGGACCAAGCAGCAGAGCTGAAACTAGAAGCCGCATTCTCTAATTCCAAATTCAAAACCAGCGCTGATCCCCCTGTCCCATCCTCCCCTGAGCCTCCTTCTGTCACTGAAGTTCCTGTCTCTCCATCTGAAGGGTCTTCCTTAGTCTAACACCCTTTGCATCAGTAACACTCAATCCCTTCTCCATGCCTCTGAAGTCTTCTCCTGGGTAATGAGGGGGGTTTGCTACGTATCATCTGTGGCTCCATCCGGCTTTGCATATGGGATACTATGTCCTTGGAGCATAACAGGACTCAGCATTTCACCCAAGGATCCTTTTCTGGGAACTAGGATACACGGAAAGAAATTTTCCAAAGCACCCAGCACATGGAGGACATCTCAGAAGGTGCCTCATCTGTCCCTTTGTGATCACTATGTTCTCGCCACAACCCCTTTCTCTGAGTTCCAAGTTAAGGAATGACTCATAAACGGAGGTCACCTGTGGCACATTATTACAGGAAACTGACAAAAGCAAGTCTCTTGGATAAAAGTAAAATCAGACTGACTCTGGGATCCTATTTGACCTGTAAAGTCCTTGAGAAAGAAGGGCGGTGTCACAATGAGTTTTGCAGCTTCTGGCATCATGCCTTGCACACAGTAGATACTCACCAAATGTTTGCTGAAATTGCAAATAAACAGACATTTTCTTCCCCATAGGCTTCATATTTAAATAAATCACCAAAAAGTGGATACAAAGATTTATTTGGTAGATTAAGTTAACGGACTTTTTTCCCCTGCAAATATAAATTCAACTTAACTTGCAGTTCAGGGGGAGGGTAGACTAGAAAGAAACTCTCAACTCTCAGGGCTTGGAAAGCTGAGTCTCCTGGTGATCTTCCATTAACTTAATAATAGATGGCTTTTAAAATGCTTAATTGAACTTATCTTGCAACAAGCTGGAAAGTCCCCACATTTCTTCACTTTCACATGCGATCCACAATCCCCAAATCCTGTTTTTGCCATAGTGAGATTGTCAGACTGGCAACTTTCCTGTTTGACTGTTCGTTATTATGGATTTCAGATAGTTAGCTTGGGGTAAAAGGCTTCATTTTTCTCTCTTTCCTTGCTTCAAAGTAGACATTATACTAGATTTTTTTTAAACAGGAAATGCTTACTGAAATGTGGCTTATTATGAATGTCTTAAAGATTTCGGCGATCTTAGGTTGCCTTAAAGAAAAGGCAGCATCCAGAATGAGGGGAATAATATCCTTGCTGTCCTCCGCCCTGGTTGAACCACTCCTACAGCACAGAATGGTGTTCACCTGTGGGTGTCACATTTTGGAAAGGCCATTAACAAGACAGAGAAAGGAAAGTGACCAAAGCCATGCCGTAAATGGGATTAGCTCAAAGAACTGGGAATATTTAGCCCAGACAAGAAGAGTTTGAGGGGGCACATGTGAGATGCCTTTAAGTATCTGAAGGACTGTCATGCAGAAGATTCATATCTGTCCTCTTTGCCCTCAGAAGGCAGCAGAACCACTGGTGGAAGCCGTAGAAAGGTCAATTTGGACTCAATTTAAGAATAAACCTCCTCAACAAGGAGAACTATTCAAAAGTGAAATGGGCTACCAAGAAAGGTAGTGAGTTTCCTGGGAGGCTGGGAATGCCCCCTTCTTCATCTGTGCCTCTTGACTCCCCAAGATTTCATCATGTGCCAGCAAAAATCTCAACTTCCATGGGGAGCCTTTCTCCACCCCTCTTACTTGTAATACTTTCCTTCCATTGAATATTTCCCACTTTTCCTGTACAGCAATAGCCAGCATTTATACAGCTGTGTGTCACACTCTGTGCTAAGGGTTCACAACAAACCTGGGATGTGGACGCTATTGTTATCCATATTTTACAGATGAGGAAACTGAGGCAAATAGAGAGTAAGTGCCTCAACTAGGGTCGCACGGCTAGGAAGTGTCTGGGCTGCATTTGAACTCAGGTCTTCCTGACTCTAGGCCCAGGGCTCTATGCACAGTGCTACCCTTATCTGTATGTTGCCTTTCCCATTAGGCTATGAACTCTTTGAAATGTCTTTGGCCATTCATTGTGTCTTCAGTGCTTAACATAGGATCTGGCACACAGTAGCAACTCACCAGATGTTTACTGACTAACACATACCTCGATAATAAGCTTTTCATTTAAGAAATGGTAACAACTCACACGTTCTGCTCCTACTTTGGGGTTAATAGTACTGTGCAACGGAACATTTCCTCCACGCAGCCATGGATGATCTTGTTAAAGTCCTAAAACACTTTCAGAATTAGTGTTAGCTGAGGTCACTGGGCATTTGTGAGAGGACAACAGTCTGCAGGAGTTCCATGCTCTACGTGCAAATGTTTATCAGTGCATCTCAAAGCTTTACCAAGACACAATTATTTTCTTAACAACTAGGTGAACTAAATGAGCATTTATACCCATTTTAAAGGTAAACTGATGCAGAGATGTGAAGAGACTTGCCCAAAGTTACAAGCCCTCGTGACAGAAGTCTCAGAACTTTGAATTCCTCATTTTCAGATATATGCCCAATACAATATCAGAGCCTCATCAGCCAGGGCCAGAGATTTAGACCTTGGAGACGACAGTTTATACAGTATCAATCCCACCCCCTCATTTTACTGATGAAGAAACTGAGGTAGTTACTTCCTTTGCTGAAGGTCTCACATGGATTGAATGAAAGACTAAAGAGTTGAAGCCAGGTGCTCTAACTCTCAATCCAACACCATCTCCCTGCCTTCCCAGGACATCATGATGGAAGTCACGAGTGGTCTCTATCTCTAGTAGATCCAAGAAGAAAACTGTGTGTCTTTCACAGGCAAAAGAAGGCCAGCCTCTTATTTCTGAAAGTAACACTGGTGACCATAAGAAATGGGGAGCGGCAGAGGGAAGCTGGGGAGCATTGTGTCATCATCCACAGCTGGCCAGTTCTTGTGCCAAATAATTGCTGGTGCTCACAGTGGATAGGAGGAGTCCTTGGGATGGTAGATAGGATACCTACTACTTTCTAATCCTACCTAGGACACAGAGAATCATTGAAACTTCATGGACCTCAAGTAAGAGTGCTGGATTAAGTGTTCTTTTAGGTCCCTTCTGGATCTAGAACAATGACCCAATGGTATTCTCTAACTTAATCAGCTTTCTCCACCAAGGAACCACTCAGGTATCCCGGGTATGGGCTGAGAGTTCTATATAAATACAAAGAAATAAGCAAAAAAAAATTTCTGCCCTCAGCTTATATTTTACTGGGGGGATCAAATCCTGACTCTGATAGTTACCAGCTGTGTGGCTAAGCCCAAATTAGGTCACCTCTCTGTGCCTTGTTATAGACTGGAGGCTTTCTGGTGGGTTCCTCAAGAAATCTGAGTGCTGGGAGCCAAGATGAGTCCTGTTGAGAGGAGGTGGGGCATAGATTCAGGAGGAGGGATGGTGGATTCAGGTGAGGCACAGGAGGAAGAAGCAGCAACCGGATATTCACGGAACCATGACTCACTTTCCCAGCGATAAGTCATCTTCCAATGCATAGTTTGAACATTGTTTCTAAACTCATTGAATTCATTGATGTATCACTCAGAAACAATTTGAACGTAGAAGTGAAAGAGTGTTGCACAGTAGACTGGTCTCTATGAAAAGGAAAATGTGACCCCCTCATTGCAGTCAAGAAATCAGGTTCATAGAAACACAGAACTTCAGAACCTCAGATGAAAGAGACTTGGGAGGCCACTGAACCCACTTGTTCATTTTGTCCATGAGAAATTCCTTACCTGAGTAAAGAATCTCTGCCACCTGCCTAATGAATGGGACCAGAAAGGGAAAATGGCCAGAGATGGGACGTAGAGGGATCAATTGGAGAAGCATCGAGGAGGCCAATGTCACTGCTTTAAATAGTTCCTGGAGGTGAAGAAGATCTAAGAAAACTGGAAAGGTGGGTGTGGGGCTGACGCACTTTGAACACCAAACAGCATTTTGATGTTTGATCCTGGAGGTGACAGGGAACCCCCGCAGTCTAGATGGGAATAAGCAGAGGGGGAGGTGTGGTATGTGGTCTGATCTGCGCTTCAGGAAGATGACAGACTGGAGTGGGGACACTCGAAGCAGGAAGCCCAACAAATAGGCTGTTGGAACAGTCGAGGCACAAGGTGACAAGAGCCGGAATTAGGATGATGAGAGCGTCAGAGGAGAGAAGGGGCGATATGTGAGAGTTATTATGAAAATAAAATTGGCAGAATTGATGGGGGAGGGAAGAGAAAGGGGGGAGGAAGAGGGAGGGAAGCAGTCAAGAAAAACACATGGGACACAAACATGTGTGACTGGGAGGATGGTGGTGCCTTTGAAAGTAATAAGGGAGTTAGGAAGAAGGGTGTCTTTGGGCGAAAGATAAATGAGTTCCATTCTGGACATGTTGAGTTTATGATGTCTACAGGACATCCAGTACAAGATGCTCATTAGGGAGGTGTAGAGATAAGAGATTAGAGGCCAAAGCCAGCTTAGAACTGGATAACGGCATTTGAGAAGCATCATAATAGGAACGGTCATTGAATGCAGGAGAGTTTATGAGAGCACCAAATGAAATTATTGAGAGAGAAGAACTGAGCCCTTGGCAGACTTGGGAGATGTTTATGGTATGAGAGTTGGACCAGGACAGGGATCCAGGTGATTTTGGTTTAGGGGCACTGTCAGTTTCTTCATCTGCTGCAAGGAACGTTTGCTCTCTGGCCACGTGGCCAGAGAAGGGGTAAACTAGACTGCCGAATCTGTAATCGAAGGGCTGGCTTTGCCACTGTCACTTAACCCCTCTGAGCCTCAGTTTCCTCATTCATAAAATATAGTGGGATGGACTCAATGACACCTAAGGGGTCACTACTTGCTTTCATTCTATGTTCCTCTAAGAGAGAGGCTAATAGTTCAAATCCACAGGGCTTTGCTCCTGGGAGATTTAATCCATCCTATTCCCTCCCTCTTCCCATACTGCATCTGTTTGCACGACTGTAGAGGGAGGCAAATGGAGTTTGTGAAAGTTCTGGGTTCAGTGCCCACCCTTGGCACTCACTCGCTGGATGTGTGACCAACACTGAGCTTGCCTCCCCTCATCTGTAAAACCTACTCTGTGAGGCTTAAATCAGAAAGTAGATGTCAAAGGACCCGGCAGACGTTAGAGACCTGTAGAAATGGCCATTGCTGTTACTGATGTTCAGAAGAAGTGAGTTCAGCCAGATGTGTGGAGGATGATTTCCTTTCCAGCTTGATGCCCCAAATCTTCCTCATGGAATGTTCCCTCTGCCCATGACTTTGAGAACCTCAGGTTTTACACCTGAGAAATTGGAGGCTCCTGGAGGGCTAGTGACTCCATCAAGGTCACATAACTAACACGGGAATGGAAGAATGATAGATTTGGGGGCTCTCCTCCACCATGCAGGCTCTCTGCTCAGTCGTCAGTGGAAGCGTCTTCATCTAAAACTTTGATTTTGTTGGTGGGTCAGAGTGAGTCTGTGGAGGCCTCCCTGGGCCGGCAGCCTGCTGTGGACAAGGGTAGAACCAAGAGGGATTGTGAAACATTCACTCAGTCCGTGAATGATGTCTGGATGACTTTTTAATAGAATAACCACATGACAGGCTGTTACTATACAGTGTTGAATCCAGCCTGGGGTGGGGAGGGGCACAGGGCAAAGTGAGGTGCTCACCTGGAGTGCAGATACCAGGGGCAGAAGCATTCTCTGGCATATATCAGGGCTACTGAAGGCCTAGCTTCTGATGAGGGGGGATATATTGTAGAGGGGGAGAGGAAGAAGGGGAACGACTACTAGAGTCAGGGAGGGTTCCTGGGACAAGGCCACAATTACTAAAAGTAGGATTGGATGAGGAGGAGTTCATTGGGAGTGCAGAGTCTGAGGAAAAAGCACATCACAGAATGGTGTCATATACATTTCAGTACCCTGAGCCAAGGCCCCAGCTGCCCTGCCCTAGTTATGTCTCTGGCTACCAGCATAGATTTATTTCAGAGTCAATTAATTTCTAAGTTACTGTCTGGATGTGATTAATTTCCTCATCTATTGTTAAGACTGACTCCCAGGGGCTTATGGAAGGGCAGCTAGGTGTCCCAATGAACCTCTCTTTGACCTTGACTGGAGTAGCCTATGGATGACAGACACATAGCTGGTCATTGGGCTCAGATTCAACTAGACCTTTTCAAGTGTGGAAGGAGTTTCTAGTGTTCTCCCTCTCCACCGGCAAGGCCTTCAGCAAGACGGTGGCCTCCGCACCACCAGTGATGTCAATGGAGGACAACCTAAGCAATGCTGAATAAAAGCTATGTTCTGTAACTCACCATAATGTCCCCTAAGAGAGTCACTTTGACAGCAGCACTGAGATAGTCTGAAAGGAAATGTCTGGACTTTGTGGTTTGTCCCGTAGCTCTTCCTGGGTACAGGACTTACTGGAAGCTATGAGTCATTATCCTGGAGTTCTGTGGTTGATGATTTGACTTACGGTGTTTCATGTAATAGGTATATTTCAGGGGGATCATGGAATAATTATTTAGTGGAAAGAATAGTAGACTTGGATTCACTGTTCAAATCTCCCAGGTCCCTTGGACAACTGGTGTCAACTGTTGGAGTAACTTTCAGTGACTCATCTGTAAGACAGACTCCCCAGCAGCCCAGCACTCCCCACCCCAGATTCTTGTAAGAGTGAGGATTGTACACAAAACACAGCATTTATGAAGTGCCCGCCATGTGCCAGGCACTATCCGGGAAGGCTGAGATGACCAAGGCCTTGACTTCCTCTCTGCTCCCTCAGTCCAAACTCATACCTCCACTGTAACTCTCTCCACAGGTCTGACCAATCCCTCCTTCTGACTGAGCTCTTCCCAATGTCCTCCAATCAGGAGAGACCTCCTGATGAAAATGTCTTTGATTCAAGAAGATATCCAAGTCTAGATCAAACTTGGGGAACATCTTGATGTCTTCTCCCCTGATAAATGTATCTAGCCTTAGCATCTAGTCACTTACTTTAATTGGATTAGGCTAGTTAGATGACTTCACACAGTCAATCCCAAATTAATTCCCCTCAAGCTTAAATCTAACCATATTCACTCAATTCAGGGCTTCTGTGCTCTAGGACAATGGTTCTTAACTGCAGAGTAACCCAAAAAAGGATCTAAGAAAAAATTTAGGTAGTCTGTGCTCTTGGATGAGAATATATATATGTGTGTGTGTGTGTGTGTATATATATATACATATATATATATGCGTGTGTATATATATATACATATATATATGTGTGTGTGTATATATATACATATATACATACATGTATACACACATATATATACATATATACACATACACATACATACACATATATACATATATGTATATATATATCTATATCTTTTTACTCATCTCTGAAATTGAGAATTTCCCTTGAATTTTTTTAAAGTATGATTCTAAGGAGAGCAGAGATTTTGCCTCTCTCTCTCTCTCTCTCTCTCTCTCTCTCTCTCTCTCTCTCACACACACACACACACACACACACACACATCCTGCTCTAAAACAAAATATAAACTCTTTTCCTTAACTTTTTGAGCCCAACCCAAATTCCCAGCCTCATGGACATTTTTCTGCCCTCCACACTCCCCCATCCAATCAGAATGGCTTTCTCTTGGATTTCCCAAAGGGATATTCCATATTCCATCCTTCGATCTGATCTCCTCTTATTTGCAGAATGCACTCCCTTCATGTGCCCACCTCATCGAGGTCTTCTCTTCCTTTAAGATGTAGGTCAAGCACCATCAGCAAGAAACTTTTCCTGGCTGCCCCAGCTGCCTGTGCCCTCCTTCCCAAATGGCAGCTAGGGGGCACCAAAGTGCACAGAGCACTGGGCCTGGAATCAGAAAGAACTGAGTTCAAATTTCTCCTCAGACACTGAGGTCAAGTATTTAATACCTGTCTGCCTCAGTTTCTTGGACTGTAAAATAAAGATGATAGCATTCCCTCAGCGGCTTGTTAGGAGGATTAAATGACATAATATTTGTGAAACGCTTAGCACAGTGCCTGGCACAAAGTAGGTATAATTGGCATAATTTTGCATGCATATTTTTGGACTTTGCTGTGTTAGAATCTAAACTCCTTACAATCAGAGATCACTTTACTCTTCTTCCTTTTATCTCTAGTGCTTAGCACAGGGCTTTATTGTGCATAACAAATACTTAATGAATGCTTCTGGATTAATTCATAGAGGTGCACGTAATTTATCTACCCCAGAAAAAAATCCATAAACAGTACTTTGGGGAAGAAGGTAGCAGCTGGAGCAGGTATCTAGGCCTCATGCAAGAGGCCTGTGACATGTCTAAAAGAAACTAATGATTCTAAAGCATAGGGTCCCAGAGTGGGTAACACCACCCCCTGAGGGGTGCTGGAACAACGAGAGGTAGTACATTAGCAGCCTCCGTGGCAATTGGAGGTGGACATTGAATAAAAATAAGGGGGTGGTGGAAGCATAAGGAAAAAAGAAGATAAGAAAAATTTTTTAAAAATTACATTTCATCCATTGTGTAACAGAGTTAAAGTCATAGTAATTATATTAATTTTCCAAATAAACACACAAAATGCAAGTTATAACTTATCAGTGGTCAAGTCTACCCGACAGGTCTTAACAAGCGAGTGTTGGCAGGAGAGCACTGGGACGTCCAGCATGTCTGGGCAGGAATATGTGCACGTAATGACTTGATTACAATATGATAGCATATGGTTACATGATGTTATATTGTGTCGTCAAAATTTCAATGGAGACCCCCCCAAAAAATTTATAATAAGTTATTAGATTTAAGATGTGTCATTTAAAAAAATATTTTATATTTTTGAAATATGACACAAAATTCAAAACAGTTGAAAGAGTTAAAGAGCGTAGATTTCCAGGGGGCACTGAATATTTATTTTTGAAAAGGGGATAGTAGTCCAAACAAGTATGGGAACCTCCATTCTAGAGGGTAGGAAAGAGGAATGTGAGGACATTCTAGGCCTGGGGGATTGTCATGGCAAAGGCCTGGAGATGGGAGATTGTGAGGACAGCAAGAAAACAGCGTCATAAAGTGGCAAGATCTCTGGATTTGCCTGCAGAAGACTTCACTGTCAAAATTCATTTTTGGTCATGGCCTAACACAAAGCGTCATTTCTATATCACGTTAAAGCCCTCGACAAGCATTAGGATGTACTAAAAATGTCATTATCACTATGAGGAAATGAGGGCTCACAGGCAAGCAAGGTGCTGAATCTATTTCCACAGTCCTGATTAGCCCTGAAAGCTGGACTCCAAGCCCAGTCCCTCCCAATTCTAAATGGAGCCTTCTTTTCAAGCTGGAAGATTTACCTGGAAGCTGAGGATGCCCTTCACGTGCATTCTGCCTGGTCTTGGAGAAGCCACCCCCTGCCTGTCCCTCTCCTAATATTCTTTGCTCCTTCCCCACCGCCTAGCTACTAGGGCCTCCTCCTGGGCCTGACATCACCTTCTGGAGATTGCCCATGTAGTGTGTGCGTGTTTGTGTCTATGTCACCCTAATTCCAGTGGCCTAAGGACTGGAGCTGATGCACTTCTGCTTTTGCTTCTGCTGTGCCTAACAACACAGCCTGTCACATAGCAGATACTGAGTAGGTTCCTGTTGCTTGGTCACCATTTCTTGGCCTCAGTCTTTTTATCTCTAGAATGGAGCCCTGTTTCCAGGACTCATTATTTCACCTAGTGGTCTAGGATGGTGAAATATGATAATGAAACTACTTTATAAACACTGGCACAAATACCTTTTACTGAGGACCATTCTTGCTGATACTAATCCTTGTATCTTTTTTTTATTTTTTTTCCATCTGTAGATTGGGAGCAATATGTATTTGGCCTAGGCAAATTAAGTCCCTGGGGAATCTGCAGCCTCGTCTAAAATCTATAGTACTTTTTGGCCAAAGGGTCATCAGTTGTATTGAGGGACTTTTTGACAATTAGGAGCATTCTTAGAAATTAAAACAAAAAAAGACCAGTAATAACAAAATAAAGCGCATTCCTGCATGATAAAAAAGATTTTGGATCTCAGGGTCTGGGTTCAAATCCTGCCCCAACTGCTATTTAATCTTCAACAAGTTACCAACCTGCTGTTCAGTTTCCTCGTCCGTCAGATCAGTCACTCGGACAGTCCTTTCACATCCTCAGAAGGTCTTTTACGTGAGGAATCGGACAGATGGAAAAAAAGGAGCCACAGGAGGCGAGAGGTCCAGGCGTCCGGGGAGACCTTGACCGGCAGCTCCCTATCGGTGTCTCGCAGTCTGCCTTGACTCCCAGGGGGGTTGGAGAAAGCATTTCCAATGTCCAGGAACACTAGCACTCAGATTCCATTTGGCGCCAGGCGGATTCATCTAAGCATGGGCAGAAGTGCCTTTCCTGATGCTGACTGTGACCACGCAACATGGTGGCAGTGAGGAGGCTGGAGGCATGGGTGTGGGGGGCTCAGAGAAAGTGTAGCCTGAGACAGGAATCTAACAGAATTACATGAAACGCTTAGACATTATGGCAGGAATTTAATGAAACACAGGGTGAATTTGGTCATCGGTTACTCAGCTAAAACCCCAAGGCTGGATTCCATGGTAATATTCTTGTGTGCCTATGGAGGCATATTTACAGGACAAAAGCCAGTAAACTCTTACCTTGGAGGACCCGGCCTTCCTACTCATCTTTTCAATCTTGTTTGTGTCTCCTTCAGCTATAGCTTTGGGATGGCTGACCCCAGGGCGCAGAATGCTTTCTACTGAAAACCTGGATTTGGAATCACAGAGGGAAGGGCTAGCCGAAGAATTATTTGAGTCTGGATTTGGGCTTTCATTGGGTGGCTCCCAGTCCTGGAAAAGGGACTGATCAGTCTCAACTCTGAATTACTTTTGTACAAGCTGTTTTCTTGTGTCTCTCTGAGCTTGTTTATTCAGATTGAGGTAATGGGCTTCAGGGTTCTGATTTGTGGTGGAAACAACACCAGCTCTCCTGTTCACCTGTGGTGGAGTGGCAGGCCATAGGAGTCAAAGACTGTGTGTTATGGTGGGACTGGGAAAGTGCAGGAAAAATATGTCCCCCAGCCCTGAAAATCAGGCAGCTGTCTAAAGTGTGGGCAGCAGTAGTCTGATGTTGCAGGCACAGTCACAAGTTTTCTTTTTTGTACGTGTATGTGTATATTTCCTTCAATAATCCATTTCACGGATACCTGCTCCCCCTCCTTTATTTTTCTTCTTAGTTTACTTTTTTAAGTTTATAATAACTTTCAGAAATCCCTTACATGAATTAGTGAACTAGTGGTGGTGTGTCTTCTTTCTTTCTTTCTTTTCTTTCTTTCTTTTTCTTTTCTTTCTTCCTTTCTCTCTTTCATCCTTTCCTTTCCTTTCTCTGTCTTTCTCTTTTTTCTTTCTTTTTCTTTCTTTCTTTCCTTCTTGTTATCTCTCTCTCTCACACACACACACACACACACACAAGGGAAAGTTCTGCAGCTCTTGCTCTTTCTCCTTGTTGTTGTTATTTTTTTTTCTTTTTAAAGATTGGTGATAAGGAATTCTAACCACTTAATGAGATGGGAGAGGCCTCACTCCATTGGAGTGGAGGAGTCCAGGTGGAAGTTTGATGGATTGGACAGGTAAAGTGAACGGTCCCGCCCCTTCATGCCTATAGTTGGGTATATATAAGGAAACCTTAAATTATGCAGGGAAAGAGAGAGCAAGCCTTGAGTGCTGTTATCTTCCTAGGAGAATCCTGCATTGAGGGTGTTAGAGGGGGTGGTGGGGGGGTTGCCAAAATCCTGGAGCCAGAAGAGCGGACAGTGACGCTGATCGACCTCCCAGCTAACATGCTGTACCTGGAGAACAATCCTCAGACTCAGTACAGTGAGGTAAGGGGCTGCTGGGGACTTTGGTATCCAACCGAGAGATGTTCTCTTAAGTTGAATATATATGCATATATATGTGTATATATATAATATATATATGTGTGTGTGTGTTGTGTATATATATATATATATATTACATATATATATATATATACATACATACATACACACACCTTGCTAGAGAGATAGAGACCAGCATTCAGGGCTCTTGGTCACCCAAGTCAAAGTTGTACTAAATTACCTATGGAAATTTCACTTTGGGGCCGGCTCCATGTGAAAAGGCAAACTTTTTCAGCCCGGAAAGTATAGGAGAAATATAATTCAATTCATATTTGTGAAGAAATAAATTGTTGTTTTATTTTCCGTGGGTTGAGTTTATATATATATATATATACACACGTATACATGTATACATATATATGTGTATGTGTATATACACACACATACACATTTGTATTTGGGAGAATAGGCTGGACAGTCCAAACTCTTGGGTCCCAAATGCACAAAATCTCCCATGTCCAGCAGCTGTCACTTCAATGCGTCGGCTGTGGCAGGATTCCTGAACACAATACTCCTTGCATACTTAAGTCCTGTGAAAAGCAGCAAAGTTTGACCCGCAAATCCACTGCAAACTAGTGAAAGCCTTAAAGCCCATCTCATCTCTTCTAACTGATTCTGATCCTGGCCCTCTTTCTCAGAAGAGACAGCATAACTAGCACGTCTGTTACCTGGTGGCAGCTGAGGAATTCCACAGGACAATGACAATCGGAAAGGATGCATGCCTATTGATTAAAATCAAAAGTTAGATTCTTGCCTGTGGGGTGATAAAGAATACCCTGGTCACATTTACCTTCTAGCCAAACACTTATGACATCCGTTAAATAGGCTGGGGGTTAAAGTGATTGGGAGGGAGGGCTGGAGGACCACCCCCCCACCACCACCTCAAGGGCTTGGAGGAAGTCTCCTGGGGTTGAGGGAGGTCTCACAACAAGATTAGTTTACATTCCACAGAATAGAGCAGCTGTGTTGACATTAATCTGATTTTTTTGGTTGGGGGGGAGAAGGCTGGAGAAAGAGTTCAGGATTTCAGACAAAAATGCTGAATGCTCGTTGGTGGCAGACAGACAGGCCAGGCCACTTCCATCAAAATAAAACATTCTAGAGCAGTTTGAGGGGAGGGAGGAAGGGAGGGGGCCAAAGTTGGCACAGCCGGCCAGCGAGGGCTCATTGTTTGGGCCGTGGCTGGGACACCTGAGTTCTAGAAATGTGATCGGGAAATGTTGAGTGAACAAGAGATGGGCTAGGGGGCTCTGATTATCCTGAATATGCTCTTGAGCATTTGAGATTCCCTCTTCTTCTTCCCAGGGAGGAACAGAACATGTTGGTTTGCTCAAAAGGTTGAAACTCTAATAAATGATGATTTTAAAAAATGAGTCAAGCGCCGCATGTTAAATACTCCTGGTGATGAAATAGCCCCTGTGTCTGATGACTGAAGTACTCCACTCTGGGGGAAAATGAGACCAGAGTTGCCCATTGTATCTTTTTTCTGAGACTGGTTGACCCCCAGTAAAATATCATCGGGTTATTGTTCACGCATGGACACACATGCAGTATTTATGGCCCCCAAACCCACAGGTTTTGCTTTTTTAGATTGAATGTGCAAGGGGGTGGGGTGCTTATGTCTTTCTTAAAGAAAGTTTTTAAAGTGCTTCGCTACCTCTAGTGACACTTTCCATCATTATCATTTTGGAGGCTCATATAACATTGGGGGAAATCAAGATCTCGGCACTATCAGGTTAAATATTAAATTCATGAGAGAGAAATCAGCTAAATACATCAGTACAGTGAGCAAAGGTGATCTAGAGGCATTGTTCACTTTCACAGGGTGAGCTGGGTCAGAACATCAAGGGAATTAGAGCCAGGACTTTGGAACATCTTGCTTGCTTGTCAAAGTGCCATAAATTGGGCTAGCTTTACGGGAGCCCCCATCAGCCTTGGGAGACATGGTCATGGTTTACCTGGAAGATCTCGAGATCTGAGCCGGTGCTTGAATGAACTTTGTCTAGGTGCTTAATTTTTTTGAGGGTATGTGAAAAAGAATGTTTAGGCGCATTGTACACTCTGTAGACCATAAGTATTACCCCAATCCCAAGGCTAAAACTTGTAAACATAGATTTTCTTAAATTAAGGACTTTTCTCAAAAAAAAATATTTCTAATGTCCATTTGTGAGGTGAGTCACCAATTTCACCTGGGAGCTACCAGTGTCCCTAGAGAATATTTAGCCAAGAAACCAAGGGGGTGGTAGTTATGAAATTCTTTGGGAAAGCGATTGTCTTCATTTCCTGAGACATCTTGAGGTCATGGCCGATTTTGGGAAGTACAGACCCAAACGTCTGGACAAACTGGCCTTGCCATAAGGAGGTGGTGTGGGAAATAGACCAAACACTGCATGTACAGGCCAAAGACTTAGATTCAAGTTAAACTCTTTACCCTAATTGCCCCAATTAAGCTAGGTGACCTGTAACTCACTTAACATTTTTGAGCCTTAATTTCTCCATTTGTTAAATGGGCAGAATAAGGCACATGCTTGTTGCATCACAGGCATGGTATAAAGAAAGTTCTTTGTAAACTTCAAATGCCTAAATCAAGGTGATTTTTTTCATAAAAAAGACATAATAGTATGTATCATTTCTTTCATTGAATCTACAGGAGATAAGCTTGTAGCTTGATATCTTTATTCAGTTAAAACAAGTTATTCAGTCATTTCATCCACCTATTAAATAATCATTAGCATATTATATATGCATATAGATACATATATACATGTGTATATATATATATAATATATGTTGTATGCGTGCAAGTTTTTTTTTTTTTTTATGACAGCAGGATAGTGACTTACCCTAGGAATGTTTTCATCCCAATCCCATTAAAACTCTGGAAAGATTGAAATGATGGGAATGCTAATTAAGGAGATTGTACGAAGAGTAAAAAGAGAGGAAAGCCGAGGAAGGTGATGGGTAGCCTTAGAGTCGTTATTTGGGGCTCCCTTGAAGCATCTTCTCTCTGAGCACTGATATTGCAGACAGGGGAGTTAGGGGCTCCCTAGCCTAGCATACATCGCCTACTCCTGACCTCTACCAAGGGAAACCAAGGGAAACCTTGGGAATGTTTCAGTTGAACAGGAATGCATTTCTGCAGACCTGGGAGAGAAAAGCACAAAGGCATAGGCTGTGACAGGCCAACTCTCAGCTCCTGGGTTCTCAGGAATCCTGTGCTTAGGCAATAAACAGAATCCCCAGTATTTGATTCTGGACTCAGGGGAGAAGCAATTTTTGCTTAGTTTGTAAGGGGAAAAAAGAGAACGAGAAGGCGCCGTGTTAGCTGAAAATTTTTCTTTCTAAATGTCTGCATGAAAAACTTGCCTGGAATTCAGAGACATTCCCAAACTCCCAATTAAAAGAGTTCTTCTCACCCTGAGGTGATGGGGGAGAGAAACAAGCTTTGTTGGCAAACTGTGCAATCCTACAACTACAAGGGACTTTCGCGATCACCTGGCTACACTGTTTATTTTACAGATGAGCTGATGACTTTTTCCTTCTTGAGTTGAGAGGTATCTATCTGTATATAAATATATAAAAACATATAGAACATGATTAAAATACAGTAGCTAGAATTTATGTAGAGAACTTCCAAGTTTGGGTTCCGTGTACTCATTGTCGCCTGATATAAGCCTAAATCAGTCTTTATAAGTATGTTCTCCAAGTATTCCCTATTCCTGTTTCACAAATGAGCAAAACGAGGGTCAGGGGCAAAGAGTGACAAGATGTGGAATTGGATTCTGGGTCTCTCCTGAGTCCGATTTCAGTGGCTTCGATTCATGTTCTTCTTTCCCCCCTCCTCTCCTCCTTCTCTTCTCCCCTTTCTTCCTCTCCTCTCATGTCTATGTTCTTATACATATTAGGGTCCAAGCTCTAGAGTTGAAAGGAGGATCTCAAGCCATCCAGCCCAGGCCCTTCATTTTAGAAGGAAATGGAGCCCAGAGAACCTAAATGACTGGGAGGAATTTAAATACAGGTCATCAGAACCAGTGCTTTTTCTACTGTATGAAACTTGCATCCAATTTATATCATGTCCCAGTAACTCATCTTTACATGATTATGGGGATTGGCACAATGTGACGTCTAATGGTGGCCAACCTGGGAATTTCTGCAGTCTTGGATCAGAAGGGCACCGTGAGCTGTCCTTTCCTCCCTGCAGCCAAACCACAGGCATTTGATAGAACTACCAGGCGTTCTAGGTTGAAGAAAGTGCTGCTTTCTGTATGATTGCTGAGTAAAGGATTGGTCTAAATGAGGTGTTTTATCTTTAAAATGTCACTGGTTTTCTCCTGCAAATTTACAAAAAAAAAGCTAACTTTCTACCAAAAGGAGAGATAGTTTGCGCTTAGGAGTTAGGTAAAAACACAT
Source organism: Phalanger gymnotis (assembly GCA_028646595.1). Lineage (NCBI taxonomy): Eukaryota > Metazoa > Chordata > Mammalia > Diprotodontia > Phalangeridae > Phalanger > Phalanger gymnotis. Next base: position 5,733,822 of record CM053626.1, on the reverse strand, counting down.
GACCAGAAAAGGAGATGGACAAGAAGGAGAGAGAACAAATGAACTGCCCAAGTGAGCCACCAACATAGCCTTGAGATTTTCTTTTAAGTGATCTCATCTTGAATCAATTTCCCATAGAGTATTTAAAGTTAAAAAAAAATGTAGGACAATTCCATGAGATTAGCAGTTAGCCAGGATTTAAGATCTGCATTGATGAAGAGGAGTATCCATTTCAATTAAACCATGGATTCATGAAAGAAATTAAAGCATCTTATTGTCACTTTTGTGCGGGCATATACAAATAAGTCAGGAGATTGGAGTGTTAATATGGTCAATCGAGTGGATTGAATTTCCATGAGAAATAATTACCTTTACACTGTGCCCTGGTCATAAGATGGAAGGTCAGTGCAAAGGGAACCAGTATTTATTAAGTGCCTACTATGTATCCAGCACTGTACTAAGTGTATAAACCCCATCCCCACGATATATCTCAACCAAGGGGAAGGGTAGGAGTGCAGATAGCTGAATGCCTCCCATTCTCCACTCTTGGAAACAAACAAACAAACAAAAAACACCACGTATCCTGTATCTATGATAGGTCAGGAACAACTTCTTTGTATTTTTTAAAAGGCATATTTTCTTTTAGAGTACTTTGTGTCTGGGTTTTCATAATCACACTTTAGTATGGAAAGACAAGGGATGTTTAAGGGAGTTATGACCTGAAGTTTGTCGGACCTATGCCCCATTGGCCTGTCTGAGTTTGATTCGCACCAGTTAGCTTCTCTTCTCATTGAACACTTCCTTTCCTCCAAAAAAAATTTTTAATTATAAACTTAAAAATCTTCAACAAAATGAAGCATTTCATTATAAGGAGACCAAGAAAGAGTCATGTGTAAGCAACTACACTTCCCAGAAATGAGCAGCCCTTGTGCAGCAGGGCCCAACATGATTCTTTCTCTCTTCTCTTGCACCCAAACAATAGTAACAACACCAGCAAATCTTTCTTTGGGTCTTAAATTAAGGTTTGCACTTTTCCCTTGAAATAGAGTACTGGTTGTCCTATTTTCTTTGGAGGAAGGGTAGAACACAGCTGAGGAATGGTACACATACTGTAAATCTTGGATAAATTCAGCATCAGTTGGTTTGAATGAACTGGTTTTTTTCTTCTTTGTTTAGACTCAGTTGCAAGCAATGTCTTATTGAGGGGGGAGCATAGGGATATATTTGGAAATCAACATGATGTAAAATCAAAAGATGTCAGTATAAGTTATTAAAAAGAAAAACAAAGGGTGCAGAGGAGGAAAGGCGTCCACATAACCCCTGGAATTGCCTTGATTGTCACTTTGGGAGTTGCTAGGTAGTAGCTATGTCTTAGGGAAGGCAATGGCTTATTCAAGCCTCATCTTTTCCATGACCATGACCAAATGAGCTGTTCCATGGGGAACATCATGATTCTCTGAGTTTCTTGGTTGGGATCATGAGAAAAATCTAAACAGGTACCCCCAAGGAAATCTGACTAAATCCTGAAAGCTGCGTTGCTAAAAGAAGCAAATCAAGGGACATCCTCGGGAGGTGCCTTCTAGCATGGTCTGGGTGTTCTGGGTAAACTGTTCAGGCTCTGGTTAGGCCTCTCCATGACATAAGAAAGGGCAGTTAGTAAAATTGCTTGGTCTATAGAATTAAAAACCAAATGATTAAGGAGTAAGCCCTGTTCCTTCTGTCTAGTCTCTGGTCCAGAAGCAAAGTTTGGCAGTGTAACTCCAGATTCACACTTTCCTCTCTATTTTGGAAAATAGGATTTTAAAGACATAAAAGGAGAGAGGATTGAATTGGGTGGAAACTTGGTTCTCCTGCGGATCCTCCTAGCTCACAGCGCTCTCATGCTTAACTTGAGGTAGATAGACTAGACCACAGATGACAAATTTGCTGGCCGGCCGGCAGGTACCACTGAACAACATGTCTTCTTAGGTCGTTCTAAACTGAAATGCTCAAATGCTAGCAGTTCCCTGTCAATTCAGTAGGTCATTAACCATTCTAATACCTCCACTTTCTAATTATTCACTTAAACGAGCCATGGATTCAGTAGCTATTATCTTGAGGAGCCAGGGATGATAGATTGAAGCGAAATGGAGAGTGGAGCTCATTGTCTTACAGATGAGAAAACCGAGGCCCAGAAACCAGCAGGCACCTTACCCAACATTACATGAGCAGGCGGGGTTCATATGCAAAGCCAAGCATTTTGTCCCAAGATTCTTTCTACCATGCCACACCACAGCTGCTTATCTGCCTGCTTTGGTTCAAATGCTGTGCTAGGATTGAGACGTGCCAATATTAAGACAGCGAGGTGGCCCCATGGATAGAGTACTGGGCTTGGAGTCAAGAAGATGTGAGCTCAAATCCAGTCACAGGAATGACTCACTTAAGCTCTTTTCCCTCAATTTCCTCATCTGTAAAACTGAGATAACAAGAGCACCTGACCTTCCAGGGTGGTTTTGAAGATGAAATGAAATAATATTTATAAAGTGTTAAGCACAAGCGTCTGGCACATACTAGGTTGCTAAAAATGCTAGCTACCCTTCTTATCATCATCATCATCATTATTATAAATGGAATCAATAACCCTATACTTGCCCTCAAGGGGGAGAAGATGATAGCAAGCACACAGATAAATATGCCAAGGAGAAAAGCTTTGAGGTGGAAGACAATACTCATGCTTGATCTGAGGGTCCAGGGAAATCAGAGAAGTGTTTATGGAGATCATGACACCTGGTGGGGGATGGGGTGATGAACATTGGAGCATGAAAGAAAAGGTGAAAATGAGGGAAGGATGTTCCAGGTAAACGCATGAAGGGACATTTAATGGTGCATTAAATCTGACATATGGCAAGTGGCTCTGCCTTGCAAAGTGTTAGCTCTCTTTTCTTGATTTCTCTCATCTGCACATTTGATTAAAGTGTCTGATGTGCTTTGATGTCACCAATTTAAAAAAAAAAACTATTGAATGAAACAGGATTTAGGACAGGGGTCATTGGCAGGGGGACGGAATAGAATCAGCCTTTATTAAGCACTTCCTATGATGTGCCAGGCACTGTGCTAAGCATTTCCCAAAGATTTCATTTGATGCCCACAATAACCCTGGCTGATAAGTGCTATTATTGTGTTCAATGTACAGATGAAGAAACTAAAGCAAAAAAAGAGGAAGTGATTTGCCCAGGGTCACCAAACTAGTCTCTGAGGTCAAATTTGAACCTAGGTTTTCTTGACTACAGGCCTAGAACTCTCCCTACTGCACCATCCAGCTGCCCAGGCCTCCCTCAGCCTGACACCCATTCACCCATTAATCAAGAATCTTTAAGTATAGTCATTCAACAAGCTACAAGGCAACCATCCACTACTATCTGGCCATTTTTCTAATAGTTTAAGTTTCTAGAGGACAAGAATTGCTTGATTTTTGTCATGATCACGACAGAGAAACACAGAGAACTGCGATGCTGCCTAGAGAACAGCACATTTGGTCACGGTCATGGAAAAGATGGGCCTTGAATAATCTGTTGTCTTTCCTAAGAAAATAATCCATTGCCCAGAAATTCCCAAAGTGACAATCAAGGCAATTCAAGGGGCTATGTGGACACCTTTCCTCCTCTGCACCCTTTGTTTTTCTTTTTAATGACTTATACTGACATCTTTTGGTTTTGCCCCACATTGATTTCCAATTATATCCCCAATGCATAGCATAGTTTTTAGTTCTATCCCTAATTCCAAAGTGCTTAATAACTTTGTGTCAAGGTGAATTATTGAAGTTTGTCGATTTGAGAGGGAGAAATTAAAAAGGAAGGGACGGAGGGAAGAAGAAAGGAAGGAAAGAAGAAAAAGAAAGAGAGACAGGAAGGAAGGAAAGAAGAAAGAAAGAAAAAGAGAGAGAGAGGAAGGAAGGAGGGAGGGAGGGAGGAAGTCCAATAAGGGATGCTGAGTTCAGAAGTGGTGAATGGTAAATGATCTTGGCCAAGATTTGGAATTGTGCTAGGTCAAGGATACACTTCACTTTAGAGGCAAATAGCTACCTGACATGCACCAGTGCTACAATGGCCCCTGTGATAGACTCAAAATGAACCTTGTATTTCTTTTTTCTTCGTGGACCCTCCAAAAGGAGCAACTCTTTAATATTAAGCCATGGATTTGACTCTCAATTGTAACTCATAGTTTTGGCATCCTGGCTGTGAGTCATTTAGATTATATCCCTGACAAAGTGGACATGCTCTGTGTTGGAAGGAAGAAATCTCTCCATTCATTTCTTTTTGCCTTATCCTTACAGTCACTCATGTACAGAGAAAGAGAGCCATGATTAGACTGCCTCTCTAGGGTTGGAGTAAGCAGGCAATTCAGAGTGGGACAGAAGGGCAGGACAGGCTTTTCAGGTAGTTATTCCTCATGCATTGACACATTGAAGAGATGTCCTTGTGTTGAAACGGAAACATGGTATGTGGTAGAGTTTATTGTTTTTACCACATGCAGTAGTTAGCCAATTAATAGTGGTGTCATGATTAGCAGAATAGAAATCCTAAGCATCACTTCATTGCTCGAGGGAATTAACTGACCACTTACCAGGGGGATGACTTACTCAGAAGGCAGAGTGTTCACTTAGCAAGGGACAGGTGAGGATTGATGCCTGCATTTTGAATGATTTTTCATAGCTCCCGATATCTGACCTTGCCTAGAGAGGAACCATTGCTTCCTTCCAAATCTATAATTATTAGATGTTCAGTCTTCTGACTCACCCAGCAGTCCTATTTCCAACGTCTCTGGCAGATGTCTATTAAGACTCTGATTGAATGATTCCCATGATGAGGAACTCAGTCCCTTGCAAGTCAGTGCAGTCCATTTTTGACAGCTCTAATTGCTAGAAAATTCTAGAAATTTGTAACATAAATCTTCGTTACTGTTGCCTCCTCCCAGAGGTCCTCATTCTGCTCTCTGATGCTACACAGAATAAGTCTCACCTGTCTTGCAGGTAATCACTTTCCAAATATTTAAAGACATGGCTTTCCCCCATGCCTGCCTATCACTTGTGTCTTGTGCTTTCCAGGCTAAAATGCCTTAGTAGACATGATTTAAGTTCCCTTGCCAACCCTGTCACTGTCTTTGAAATTTGCTCTAGTTTATAAATGGCCCTCCAAGTTTGGAGTCTATATCTTAATACAGTGCTCTAGGAAAGGGGAAGGGAATAAGAATTTTTTTAATTTAAATTTATATGTTTTCAGATTACAACATTCAGTTCTACAAGTTTTTGAGTTCCAAATTTTCTCCCCCTCCTTCTCCTACCCCCTCCCCACCCAAGATGGCATGTAATTTGATATAGGTTCTACATTTACCTTTACATTAAACATATTTTTACGATGGTCAAGTTGTAAAGAAGAATTATATCCAATGGAATGCACCACGAGGGAGAAGAAACAAAACAAAAGCAAAAACAAAGAGAGAGCAAATAGTTTGCTTCCATCTTCATTCAGACTCCATAATTCATAATCTATATGTGGATAGCTTTTTTCCATCATGAGTCTTTTGGAATTGTGTTAGAACCTTGCATTGCTGAGAAGAGCCAAGTCTGTCAAAGTCAGTCATCCCAGATATGATGTGTCTGTACACAATTACAATGTTCTCCTGGTTCTGCTCCCCTCACCAAGCTTCAGATCATGTAAATCTTTCCAGGTTCTTATGAAGTCTGTCTGTTCCTCATTTCTCATAGCACAAAAATGGAATAAGCATTTATATAGTGCCTACTATGTGTCAGACACCTTGCTAACTGCTTCTTACAAATATCTCATTTGATTCTCTCAACAACCTTGAAAGGTAGATGTTATTATTAACCCCATTACTGTTGGAGCAATTGAGGCAAATAGAGTTTAAGCAACTTGCCCAGGGGCACACAGCTAGTAAATGTGTGAGGCTATATATGAACTCAGTTCTTCCTGTCTTTGGGCAAAGCACTCTGGCCACTGTACCACCAGATGCCTCGAAATGAGCTCTGACCTACCTGGTTTCCTCTAATATTCATACTAAAAAAAAACCTAACCCTGACAAGGCTTTATTTTTCCATGGTTGAGACTTCAAAATGGTGAATCATGTTGGGCCCGGAGTCCATTAAGACCCCATTGTCACTGCCGCCACACCCCACCCCCAACTGCTATTTCACCATATCTGCCTTGCGCTGGACTGGTGCTCTGGATTCTCCACCCCCACCCCTGCCTACACCTAAGTGCACTACCCTATTGAGTTTCACCATCTCGGGTTTATCCTGCAGTTCTCACCTGTCTTCCAAAGTATTTGCTATGCCTCTCAGCTTTCCATCATCTGCAGACCTGATAAGAGTACCCTCTTTGTCTTCATCAAAGTCATTGATGAGCATATTGAAGAGAACTAGGCTGAGGAACATGTCCTGGGGCCTACCTCCCTCCAGCTCACCATCAATCCATTAATCAGGGCTCTTTGAGTATGAGTTTTCAGCCAGCTAGACATCCATTGACAGCAGAATGTTTCTATGTTTTCTACACAAGATCTCATGAGACACTGCACACTTCATTCTTTGTGGTCTTTGATATTTCTCTCTTCTATCAATACAATAACCCTTTGGGATTTGACTGATATCGATATGGCTCAGTCTTGGTGAGCCTATTGTGGCCCCAAATGAAGGGACTGGAGATGTTTGGCCTGGAAAAGACAAGACTCAGGGGGAAGAAGATCTTGGCTGTCTTTGGATTTTTAAAAGTTCATCACATGCAAAGGATTAGATACTGTTTGTGCTTGGCCCCAGAGGGCAAATTTCTTTTTTTTTTTTTGTTTTTTTTGGCAGGGCAATTGCAGTTAAGTGCCTTGCCTAAGTACATGTGTCAAGTGTCTGAGGCCAGATTTGAACTCAGGTCCTCCTGGCTCCGGGGCTGGTGCTCTACTTGGAACAGAGGCTGGAAATAGCAAAAGGACCGATTTAGTCTGGAAATAAAGGAAGAAAAACAAGAAAATGAAACAATTACATGGACAAGCAAAATTTATTGAGAGATATATCTAAATCGGAATCAAATACTTTAGGAGGTGGTGGGTGTTCCCTTCAATAGAAGTATTCTAGCAAAGTTCAGGTGAGGAAGCACTAAAGGTGTAAAGTCTGATGGGAGGGCCCTCTTGCACAGGTGAGGACAGATGGCTGTGGTTTCTGAGTTTCTAAGTTTCTCTGTTACTGTCCCTTCCAACTCAGTATATGTAATGGTCTAGTCTACCATTGCTGTGCTCCTGCTCCATGCTTCTTCTCACCAGATCCTGGTGCAATGCCTCATTGAGGCTATGGCGATTTTTCTTCAGATGGCCAGGTCATTTTCCTAATTGCCTCTGTTCTCCCCACTGGTCCTGCATCCCACAGTCATTAGATGGACAACCATGGGCTTTGTTCCCAGAATGCTTTCTGGTTTCCTTTTCCTTATGACTTCCTGGCTGTCTCCTTTCCTATGCATCTCATTGTTCCTCTCCCTGGTCTTCCAATGGGTTACAACATTTTATCAGATCATTTGTCTTCTCCTTCAATTTTCAGCATAGGAGCCTTTGATAAATTTGTCAAATGGCGTCCTACCCACCACATACTATTCCATTGCTCATAAGATGTCCTCCACATCTAGTAAGCAGGAACACCAACCAATCCAATATATTTGTTAATGACCTATTACATGCCAGATTCTATTATGCAGAACAATTATTTCGAATAAGTTTGTTAATGTAAAGAAAGTAAATGTGTTTTCTTTTTTGATATTTGTTAAAGTGTCCATCCATCAATTGCATTTAAGAAGAGTTAATTTTTGCTTTCTTAGCCTTAGAAAGGGGGTAGAAAAGCTCCTCCTTTGGGCTCATTGAGAACAGTGAGTGGTAACTAAGAGTACGAGAGACAAAGGACACAAAACCCTAATCCAGGCACGGTCATTGAAGCAGAGATGATCCTGTTCTTTCTCAGACTAAACTACCTGAGTGGGTTCAGTGTTATCTCAAATGGAGAAATATTTACCATAAATTTTGTGACAGTGGTGTACCATCGAACTGTTTCTCATGTGAGACATTCAAGTCTTCCCTTTGGGTTTGAGGTAGGCAAATAAGTTCTCCTGCCCACTGCCTTTCACTCTTCAATATTGCTAAAGGAAAATCGTGTTGCTACTAATGAGGTTACACCTCTAGGAGAATGCTCATAGTTGGACAGGTCCTGTGACTTCAGAAGCCAAATCAAAGACAAGGTAGATGAACAGGAAAGCCAAAAAGGAGAAAGTCAACTGAAATCCTGAACTTCACCTTTCTGTCCTGCTCTTCTGCTCCCCATCTGGAGGCATTGATAACTGGTCAGTGTTACAAAGAGTCCTATCCTGGCCTAGCCGGATGTCAAAGAACAAGCATGACCCTCATTCAAAGAAATGATGAGTCCACCCCACTTCCTGCCTCATCTTGCATTTAAGCTACTTGCCATGAGTACCCAAGGGCTTTGATCTCATTTGACTTGCCTTTTTTTTTTAATTTTAAAATATTGAGTCCCATCTTCTGTTTAATTTAAAAGAGTAAACGCTCTCACTCTTTCCCCTGACCTTGGCCCAAGTTGATTCATTCTCTAAGTATAAAGCAATCCTGTTTGGGCACAGCTCTGTGCCATGATTATTGTTTCTTACCAAATTATAGGAGGCACAGTGGATAGAACGCTAAGCTTGGAATTGGGAAGACTTATCTTCCTGAATTCAAATCTGACTCAGATATTTACTAGCTGTGTGACCCTGGGCGGGCAAGCCACTTCACCCTCTTTGCCTCAGTTTCTTATCTGTAAAATGAATTGGAGAAGGAAATGGCAAACGACTCTTGTATTTTTCCCAAGAAAACCCCACATGGGCTCATGAAGAGTCAGACATGGCTGATACAAATGAATAGGAACAATAACGTCAAATTCAGAGCCTTAGTAGAGAATGCTTATTGATAATGGGAGCTGCAGCTAGAAAGGATGTGAGGGGCAAGTGGTAGCATTCTGACCACGGAATGTTTCTGGATGTGGGCACGGGGTCAGTTTTGAATCATCAGAATTATATCTTGGCTTGTCCTCTTGAATAATTACAAAGATTTCCTTATAAAAACCCAAAGGAGGGCATTTTGATTCAAGTGGTCATGTGGTGCCAGAGGGGAAAACTTATGAAACATTCCCATCAGCTCATCTGGAACCACTACAAAAGAAAGCCTTCTACTTTCTGACTGACTCAAAAGCTGCTAATAGATGGCACTTAGCAGAATGTGCCTGTGAGCGCTACCACCCCCCAAAGCTGGCGAGAGTTCTGTACCAGGATTCATTCTTTCTTTCTTTCTTTCTTTCTTTCTTTCTTTCTTTCTTCCTTTCTTCCTTTCTTCCTTTCTTCCTTTCTTCCTTTCTTCCTTTCTTCCTTTCTTCCTTTCTTCCTTTCTTCCTTCCTTCCTTCCTTCCTTCCTTCCTTCCTTCCTTCCTTCCTTTCTTTCCTTCCTTTCTTTCCTTCCTTTCTTTCCTTCCTTTCTTTCCTTCCTTCCTTTCCTTCCTTTCCTTCTTTCTTTCCTTCTTTCTTTCCTTCTTTCTTTCCTTCTTCCTTTCTTCCTTCCTTTCTTCCTTCCTTCATCTTTTTTCCTTTCCTTTCTTTCCTCTCTCTCTTTCTCCCTTTCTTTCTCTTTCTTTCCTTCTCTTTCTCTATCCCGCTTTCTCTTTCTTTATTTCTCCCTTTCTTTCTTTCTCTCTCTCTTTGTCTCTTTGTCTCTTTCCTCTTTCTCTTTCTCTCTTTCTCTCTCTTTCTTTCTTTCTTTCTCTCTTTCTTTCTTTCTCTCTTTCTTTCTCTCTTTCTCTCTTTCTTTCTTTCTTTCTTTCTTTCTTTCTTTCTTTCTTTCTTTCTTTCTTTCTTTCTTTCTTTCTTTCTTTCTTTCTTTCTTTCTTTCTTTCTTTCTTTCTTTCTTTCTTTCTCAGAAGGGAACATTCTCAAAGCCCTTCTTTCTCAGGCCACAGAAACAAAGGTGACTAGTCCTTGTCAACTCAAATCTGCCTAATATACTGCTATGTCATTGAAGCTATCCAGTGGAATGAAAACGGAAGCTCATTCTTCTCAGGTGCACAGCCAGTGCCTTAGAAGGGAACTGATTAGTTTTAAGAGCTCTCCAGTGTGACCTTGAACCACCCTAACGGTGATGAGCCTTCACATGAATGAGATGGAGAGGGATAAAGTGAGGAGTTCAGCGTTGGACTTTTAGTCTCCAAAATTCCTCAGGAGACTGAGAGTAGATGGGAAGCCTCTGGGATAAGTGTCAGTAAGAGTTGAAAAGAAAGTTCCTGAGGGGGCTTTGTTTCTCTGTCTCTCTCTCTCCCTTTCTCTCTCTCTTTCTCTCCCGCTCTCCCTCCCTCCTTCCCTCCTTCTCTCCCTCTGTCTCTCTCTTCTCACCCTCTTTTATCAAAACGCTGATGATCTTTGAAGAGTGAGGGTGTATTTTTTTTTGTGGCGATCAGATAATTCTCCTTTTCTCTTATAGAAATTTGATATTGTGCACTTTAAAAGATGATGTGGTATTGTTAATAGCAGGGTGGCCTTGGAGTCTGCAGAGCTGGGCTGAATCCCCTGTCAGACATTTTACAAGCTTTCTGATCCTGGACAAGTCACTCATTTCTGAGCCTTAATTCCACCCGTGAAATGAGGTTATTGACGCTCCCAAATTCTCCACCTCCTTGATTCTGTCAGAGGAGCCCAGGGTTAGCCTGGAAGGGCTGCTTGTGGCCATCTCAGGAAATCCTATATTTTACAGATGAGGAAACTGAGACTCCCTGAGTGGAAGTAACTTCCCCAAGCTCAGATGACCCCTTAGTAGCAGAAGAAGGCTCCAAGCCAGTCCAGGGGTGCTCCTTTTAGTTAAAATATGTCCCGTTCCCCAGGTAGATGAATCCCCTCAATCTCTAGACATTAGGTGGCTAGTTTAAAGACAAAACAAAAACCAGAATGAAATTGGAAAAGGCCTTCCTTTCAATAATCCTTCAAGTGGAAAACATATTTCAGACATCTCTTTAAAAAAAAGAAAAGATGCACCTATAGAAACAAGTCACTCCAAAAGCAAGTATTTAGTACAACTCAATTTAAATAAGCATTTAATAAGCACCTAAGATGAGCCAAGCATTGCACCTGGTTCTGAGCAAGAGCGAAGCTCCTTTGACTAGCCGATTATACAGCATGTCCTGAAAGTCTCAGTGCAGTCAGTCCACAGAAGCTCATTTCTGCGCTGAGACTTTTGCCTACAGTCAGAGTGCAGGATGGGTTGTTCAGGTTGTAAGTCTTGCCCAGCCTGGGATTTCACCTGGGAACTCCAACCTATTTCCTCGGTCCTATGCTACGTAAATTTCACTTAGCTCTCTCCTCCTCAGATTATAGATGTGGATGGGTTGCTCTGGGTAAAGAAACTTGCTGCTTTATAAATGCTTCCCTTTTATTTCGTCATTTTTATTACGGTATTATTAAAGCATTATTTCTGAGAAATCTTTATATTTCTTCTGACCAAATGAAAAGTTAAGTTTGTGTTTGCAATTACACAACTGGGAGATGACTGCGACGGGGTAGGTGGGTGGGAAAACCATTGGGCCAGAACAAAGGCCATGAAGAGAAAAGTCTAGTTCTGGAGGCTGCCTGGTCTTTTGCTGACCTGGAGCCATACATTTTGACTTGTGGCTAAAAGTGACGGTTTCAGGAAAGCGCCATCCTGTCTAATGACACCACAGAGTAAATCACCAAAAAATAGCTAATTGGCAATGATGACAAGAAGTTCAACAATTGAAGAAGTGAGCAGAAGCAAATTAGAGCTTGAACCTGGACTCCCAGTCAGAGTGTGGTTGAGTAAGAGAAATTCTACCAAAGGAAGGTTTTTGGTCTAACTTTTAAGACTAAGTATTCCAGTTGGAATATGAGCCTGAGCACCGAGCTCTCTGGACAAGTTATGAGAATTTGTGGGAGGGGAAACCAGGAATTTTTGATCTCTAAAAGAGATGAATCTATTTATTGCTACATCAAAAAAAAAAAAACCCTCTAAGCATGGCCCCTGTGATTATTGTTTGGCATTTGCTTCTTGGTTAATTTGGCAGAAGGTCAAGTACATTAGAAAGAACTTTAGTTGTCCATCTCCCATGAAACTGTGTCTTAGGACATAACTGTTTCCTGGTGTATGCTTTTTATTTATTGTTACTGTCATTAACAAGATCTCCCCATAGAAAATGAATCATTCCATGACCACAAAGACTTGTGTGTTTTTGCTGTTCTAGACAGGGTTAGACACAAAATCTAGCATATTAGATAAAAGCATGGCTTTGGCAGATGGATGTGTGTATGTGTTTGTTTTAAGGAAGTTAAAGCTCATTAATAAACCTCCCAGCTAGGTGTGAGCTACAAGGGATTACTCACTTTTGGAGAATGACAGGACTGGCTGGTCTTCTATCTGTTCCCATAGAATTCAGCTGCTGAGATCACAATTCCCACAGAACATAAGCAACCAACAAAAACGCAGAGGCTAAAAGCCACCTTGCTATGTTTGAGCAGGAAGAATGTGGACCAGGGAAAACCCACTGAGAATGCATCATTGTCTCTGGAGGGAGGCTGTTCTCTTTTGTCAACATCCTTTATCTCTGAAATGAATATTTCTAGTTGTAGAACTAGAAATGACAATAGAAAGAACACTGGTTTTGGAAATAGAAAATCTGACTTCAAGACTTCTCTGTCCCTTAGAGCCTGTGTGACCTTGAACAAGTCACCCTCTTTGGGCAGTTTTCACACTTGCACTAGATGACCACTAGGATGAATCTCTTCTCTAAATCTGGGGACCTGCAATGCTAAAATTTGTAAACGCTGGGAGAATCGATGTCCATCTAAGTGTCTGTTGAATTTCTGTTTTCGTAGAATCTTTGAGCTGGAAGTGCCCTGAAAGGTTATATGATCTAGTTATGTCAAACTCAAATAGAAATGGGATCATTAAATCCTACATAAGGATCCCTGAAGGTAGCATATTGACTTAGCTACATAGTAACACTGCATGTGTTCTATTGCATTTTTATTCATTTTGTTAAATATTTTCCGATTAGATTTTATTCTGGTTCTAGCAACATGGGAGTGTTGTGGGCTACAATGCTGGCCAAAGGAGCATATGTTGACACCTCTGACCTAGTCCAAGAAAGTCTAAGACCATTATCCAAGCAAGAATTCATTCTCTAAATGGGCTCACTTTGCTTCAGTTAAAGGTCTCCAATGACAAGAACCATGGCTACTATTTAAGAAAAGATTAAAGATTATGTAACTACAGCTCAAGAACTATTCAAAATGTCCATCTTGTCTTTGAGTGTAGGTTTTAATTGAGTGGTTTTGGCCCCAACCATTTGAATTTACCATTGTGACTTACAATTCACTTTTTTTATTTTTTAAGGAATGGGCATATTGTGGTTCCTGCATCTTGGTAGCACAGCACCCAGTTTGTGTGTTTAATTGTAGCATCTACTGCCTTTCTAGAAAGATGACCCTGTGGTCATGTCCAAGTGTTAACTTTCTTCTCCCAAGGCCATCTTCCTTCTGTTTATTGGAATTCTACTTTATGCAAATGGAGTTAAACAACCCTCTTATTGCTCATTTAGTATTTAGACCTGAGCCAGGTTTTCATTGGTAGAGGGAAGTTCTAATGAGGAAACGTGTTATCAATGCAAATGGAGAACTCTGGCCACTTAGTCTCAGAAAGTCACAAATACAATTTTATGCCTTTCCATCTCTCGATTGTTCCTTTGTTATTTTTTTTTTTAAGGAAGCAAGAAAAGAAAGAAGGGAGGAAGGGAGGAAAAGTGAGAAACAGAGAGAAGGAAGGGAAGGGGAAGGGGAAAGGGAAGAAAAAGGAAGGAACTTGACAGTGTCCTATTTATTCTTCTAGAAGAAATTGGGAACCTTATCATCACATCTTTGACCTTGAGAATTTGGGATTCTTGTGTTTGGCCTCTTGGTCTCTCAACTGGGCTAGGTAAAATACTGACATTCAAAGAGTTTCTGTGGTACCACCTCCTACAGGTGCTCATTCTAGATACCCCCAGTTATGAGCACCTCTTCCTTCATGAAATGACTTTGTTTCCTTTTGTGTACATATACATATATACGTGTGTATATATATATGTATTATATATATGTATATATATGTGTGTGTGTGTATATATATATATACATATATATATATATATATGTATGAATTGACCTGTGTGTGTTACATCTCCATAGAAGACAAATAATGAATATGTGTTAACATGAATTGAATGGTGGCCAAAGATGACTCCTCACCTGATTGGGAAGTCTCAGCATTTATTACAATTTCTTTTAGCAGGGTTTTGCAATGATGACCACTCAATGAATTAACCTTCCTAGAAACATAGTACATGGTTTGAGAAGAAATGGGATCTTTATTTTTTTTTCTCCCTTCCCTTCCTTTTTTTCTTGCCTTTTCTTTTCCCCTTCCCCTCCTTTCTTTCTCTCTGTGTTTCTTTCTCTTCCTTCCTCCCTCCCATCTTTCTTTTCTTGTTTCCTTCCTTGCTTTCTTCAAAAAAATAAATAAAACCCTGCAATTGATTTTAGTTATGTTTGGGATCTGGTTTTAACTTCAGTCCATCTCCCACTTCCTGGCCTTTCAAATACTTTGTCTCACACTTGTTGACACTGTTGTCCACCTGGTAATTGGAGCTCACTGCATGCCAGCCAGCTTTATATTTATTTGTCTCGTCTGAAGGCTGATGGCTTTTAGTCACCCCCCCTCCTAAGTTATGGAACCTGATACCGCAGAGAGGCTTAAACACTTTGTGTCAAAATGCAGATGTCTGAGTAGTCTTGCAGCCTCCATCCTGCTCAGGCTTATGGACACCTCCATACCAGAACCGTTTCATGTTGTGCTTCATGCATGGCATTCAGACAAAGCTCATTGCTTTTCTCTCAAATATGTAGTTATAGTTCACTTACAATATCAAAAATTAACACATTAACCCAAAGGTACGGGTCAACACTTTACAAGAAAAAGGAAGAAAATGATGCCAAAGACAGAGGATAATTTGGGGGATCATGTACCTTAGGGAGAAATCATGACTGCTTCATAATCCTGTTAGAGGAGGCACTTTTAATTTGCTTTAAAATATGCCAATATATTTTCTAGACCTGAAAAGAGCCCTTTAAAGCGTGTGCGTGTGTGTAGGCGCACTGTTCGGGGATAAAACAAACCACCATTCCTTAATGCAAGGCAGGTGGTGTAAGACCAAAAAATGACAAGTATTTTCCCCTCAGGCAGCGCTTGTGGAAGAATCACTATCCTGTGGGGGTGGGGAGGGGGCTGGAGCTCCCTAGAATAAGGACATTGTCAAGTCAGGCCACAAAGCGTAGGAGTGGGAGGGGTCCTGCTCCTGGAAGGGGATTTAGAACAGGAGGAAAGCCCAAGCAGCATGAGCCGCTGTAGGTTGAGACTAGAGCAGAGGTGACTTGGAAGCTTCCACATGTGCTGCTGCCCAAGCAAAGGAAATGGCTGTCTCTCCTCATCCTCATTTCATAGTGTTTTCTCCATCTCAGCCATAGTCCACCAAACATTAAATAGAAATCATCACAAGATGGCCTTTTGGCCCAGGACCATCTGTGTCTATCTGAACCCTACCCAGAAGATGAGGAGATTACTATTATCGTTATCTTTGCAATCAAACTAGACAATGTAGTTTTAATATTATATCCAAGTGAATTTCATTGGTAGTTTTTGTGTTCAAAATTGTGACTGGGAATAGTTACTGATGTGTTGTTAAGAACAGAGAACAAGCTTGCACGTTAATGGTTTTATTCACCCATAAAAAAGCAGTCATTGTACCCACCTATGTAAAACTACAGAAGAAATAATGTATGAAATCTAGCTCTAATAGAATGTGTTATGATTTGCCAAGCACTTGGCAAATGTTATCTCGTCTTATCACCACAACAACCCTGAGAAGTACATGCTGTGACCATCCTCATTTTATAGATGTGGAAAGGGAGTGACTTGGCCAGAGTCACACAGCCAGTAAGCACCTCAAGTCAAATTCAAATGCAGGTCTTCCTGACCCTAGGTCCACTGCTCTCCCTTAGCAGCCTTGTAAATATAAACAAATGATGGTAGTCTCAGGACTGTCACTATATGAACCCTATTGAAAAAAAAAATGGCAAATGAGATAATAGCGCAGCCATGTCCAGAGTGCTTTAGGGTGGAGAAAGCATGTTCCACACAAGATCTTAGCTGATCCTCACCAAAGCCCTGTGCAATGGGTCTTGCTCTATGACAGAACCATTTAAATAGCCTGCTCTATGACAATTAGCCTAGAATTTTACAGACAAAAGAACTTTAGACTGTGCAATCCAATCTCCCCATTAAAAAAAAAAAGTAGGGAAACTGAGGTTTACAGAGTGAAAGAGACTTACCAATGACTTGCACAGCTAGCCAAAAATGTAATAAAAACCCAGGTCTTTGGATTTAGTGCCCAGCAGCCTCACCACTGACCCTCACCCAGCCCCAGGGACAGCAGACAGCAGCCACTTCTCCCCCAGAACTGAAGAGTGACTTAGAGCCTTTCCTCTAGAGAAAGTTTTTTTGGGGAAGTGACAACTTCCTGAGACAAGGAGCTGATCAGGTAGTTAAAACACATTTTAAAAGATTAAGTTTAAACTGTCCACTCTCCCCACCCCATTTTAACTCCTCTGATCCTTTGGTGAAGGGCTAGGTCAGGCCTTCTGAAAAACAAACAAAGCCATAGACTTGGTTATCAGCCCACAGGCGATGGGGGGTGGGAAGCTGGGATAATGCAAAGGGAACTTCAAACAGTCCATTATCTTTCTGTGAGGCAGGAGAAAGGAGGGGCCCACTTCTCTGTCTGCTCCTGAGGGAGCACCTACTAAGCACAGTAAAGGCACTGCAGGCAGCGAGGTGCACTGCACAGATACTCACTTTCCTCCCCAGCCAGGGAAAGCTGACTCAAGGAATACCCGAGGAGACCATCCGAGCCACAAGAGCACAAGCTGTGCTCCCAAAAGGCTGGAGTAAGTCAGTTCTGCAGAAAAACTCAAGCCTACTTTGAATGACTCTTAGAAGGGTTTTTGTGAAGGCAAGAAACCTATTTTAAGACCCAAGCTCCTGCTGACCCGGAGGGAAGATTGTGTGGAGGAGGCTAGACAGAACACAGCAGGAAAATTGGGATCTGAGAACCATCTGCCTCTGATGGACCCAGTGACTTGGAGCAAGTCTCCTCATTTCTCTTGGGCTTGAGGTTTTCTACACTCAAATTGTAGGAGTGGAAGTGATCAGGTTCTTACTGTGGGGAAAGACATATACATAGATGGATATACATGGGTAGGAAGATAGATACATGAATGGATAGATAAATAGATACATATATAGATACATGGATAGATACATCTATAGATACATGGATGGATACATAGATAGATGGATGGATACTTGGATAAACAGATAACAACATCCGTAGAACTGGTTTCCTTAAACATAATCTGTCTTTCAATTTACGCAGTCAAAAATGATTATGAGAAGCGGTCCTTAGGCTCACTAGACTGACTCCCCATAGGGTCCAGGAAACACATATAAAGGCAAAGAACCTTTGGATTTTGTGATCTCCCAGGCTCTTCCTCCCCCTGACTCTAATTCTCTCTGGCTGTCATCTGCTGGATTTTGTTTTTTCACCAATCGATTGCTCCACAAACATTTATTAAGCATTGACTGTGTGCCTAATGCTTGCTAGACACCAGGGATATGAATAATGATCATGTAGACCAGAATATACAATATTAACAATATGTCTCAATAATCATCGACAGTTTGCGAAGGGCTTTGCTTACACCAGCCCTATTTGTCGAGCACAGATGACATGACCGATGGAGAGCAAGGGGCACTTCTCCGTAAGGGCTGAGAAGGATCCATGGAAGCGCAGTCACTGGATTTCAGAGCTAGAGTCCTCCACTCAGAAGCAGGCCACCCAGGCCCATTCATACCTGAACTAAGCTGTCATCTTGCACGAAAACACACTCCCTCCCACCCTCCTAAGGGAGGCCATTCTATTCCTGAGGGAGTTCTAATTGTTAGGAAATATTTCATTTCCTAAAGCTTCAATGTGCCTCTTCTTCCAGACTTCACCAATTATTCT
This sequence comes from Phalanger gymnotis, assembly GCA_028646595.1. Taxonomy (NCBI): domain Eukaryota; kingdom Metazoa; phylum Chordata; class Mammalia; order Diprotodontia; family Phalangeridae; genus Phalanger; species Phalanger gymnotis. Next base: position 5,715,626 of record CM053626.1, on the reverse strand, counting down.
TGTTTCTGTTTTCTGGGGCCAAGAAAACTCACTTCCCTCTTCCACCAGGCAGCCTTTCAAGTGCTTCAAAATAATTATCATTCTTTCCCCATCCCCCAATTCAGTGAGTTTCAGGTTTAAAAGATAGGCTCACGATTGTATTCTTTAAGGCTTATGCTTCAATGACAATAATATAGGCAAAAAAAATCACATGGAAAAGGTACAGAAAGCTTTCTAGTCTGTCCTACAAACAAACAAACAAAAACACAGCCATTCTACCTTACTTGACAAATTTGATATCTGCTAAAATAAGTCACTTGGCCCTTTAAAGCACCAAAAGTGGAGCCAGGAGAAACATGAGCCCCCCCTCACCGTCAACTAAAAAAAAAATACATGGAGTGGGGAAGATGATGCTCAGCCCTCATAGGTAGGCAGAAAATACACATGGACGTTGGTATTTGTCGACTTTCTTGGCAGCTAGGCAGACTGATTCTTGTTGTGCTCAGACTTTTTCCAGTAATAATGACAAGGAAGTAGAAATTGCCTTCAGACTCCCTAGACCATTGTGTAAAGCTATGATTCTGAGGTTCCCCCTCTCCCAGCATGGTATAATTTTGAGTCATTCTTGGTTATTGCTTGGGGTAAATACATAGTCCACATGACTGAGGATAGTATACATTTTCTTATCCTCTCTGGGTTTCAGATCTGACTCTCCTAACTCCTCCATGTGTGACTTTGGTCAAGTGCCTTGACATCTCTGGGTCTCCATTTTCTCTGGATTTCATGACCTGAATAGACCCTTCCAGCTCTAAATACCATGATCTTACCAAGGTCTCAATTCAGGCCAATCACTCCCCTTTCTTGTTTTTGGTTGGCTTTTGGTTTGGTCCTGAAATTACAGATGATCAAGCTGCTATTGTGAATTCAGAAGAAAGAAACCAATGGCATTTCTATGCCTACAAAGCTCTTGGTTATAGTAAGTTAGAAGAATCACTGGGGTCCTTTAGGCTTCTCAAAGGGAAAATGTGTCCTCTCTCTTCCAGAAGAGAGATGTCCATCAGAATGCCTTCAATAGACCCACTGGAGGCTTTAACTTGCATTTGACGATGCAATCACCACAAGCAGACTGCAGGCGTGATGGGGCATCCAGGTCATAGATCTTAGACTTTGAGTTTAAAGCCCATTTAGTGCAAGTGCCCTATTCCACAAAGGAGGACACTGGGATTCAGAGGATGTGACCTGCTTCAGTCAAAAGAGCTGGGAGGCAAGCCTGGGTCTTTAGATTCCAAATCCCCAATCATAGATTTGAATATAGAAAGGACCTTTGAAGACACCTCTTCCAACATCCTCATTTTACAGATGGGGTAACTAAGCCCTAGAGAGTGGAAAGGACTTGGCCAAGATCTCACAGGTAGTAAGCCAAGATTTGAGGCAGGATTTGAAGCCGGGTTATCTGATCTTAGAACCAATGATTAGATAAGAAAGATGTTGTCAAGATAGAATTTATAACCCAGATAATAAGATCCTAGTTTTAGTTGGATGTAGGAGAGCCCTCAGAAGTCAAAGATGTTGAACTCCAAGTGAAATTAGAGGTCACATCCATACCTTTTACTTTAGAGATGAGGAAAGTGTATCACAGAAGTCAGGATTTCCTCAAAGTCACTCAAGAATGAATCAGGGGAGCCAGGCTTTGAACTCAGCTTCCCAGAAAAGAGCTGAGTGACAGAGACTGGTTCAGAAATATATGAGAATGCCAGCTGTAACATACCTCCCCTGGAAAGCAAGGGGTGGGCCAGAAGATTACTGCCTTCAGACCCACAGGTCACTTCTATTCAAGGAAAGCCTTCCTCCATCTCCCAGATATGGGATTGTGTCTCAGTACCTGGGGAAATCCTGGCCATTGTGGAGGGCCTTCTCTGTCCTTTGAGCAGGATGGGAAGCTTTAAAGAGGAAGAAGAAAAGGAGGAGGAGGAGAAGGAGAAAAAGGAAAAGGGTGTGTTGGGCACTTGGGCTCTAGGGTGCCCTCTCACCCACCACCAGCTCTCTCTGGAGGGGAGCGAGGAGGTCCAGGAAGGTGTGGCCAGCCCCAGGCCTTTCTAATGTAGCACTTCTGGCCCCCTTGGCCAGCTCCTCCTGGCCTTTGTCCTCTTATCTGACTCTGTCAACACTACCTATCTCCCTTTGAATCAAAGACATGGAAGCCTTGCCTTTTACACACATAGTTTGTGGCCATTCACTTCTAAAATATCATTTCCTGCAGCTGCTGGATGCCCGCCCTCTCCCCCCCCCCATTTAAACTGGAACAGCACAAAAGGCCTCCAGGCTGAATTTTCTTGCAGTTCTTTTGAAGTCCCTGGTGTAAAAGAATCTGCTTCAATTTGGGCTGCTTTGGCTTTCCGTGTTGATCTAATTTGAGAATCTCTAGCTTCCTCCCAGGCTCTGCTCACAACAGCACCTCCTACTGGAACACCCCCCCACCCCCACCCCTCCTGCCATGCTCACCTCTACTTGGTGTATATTGATTTCACTGCTTCTGTTTCCTTGTAGCTCCCCAAAGGTAGGGCCATCACTGCTGGTTGCTTTTGTATTGCCCCCGGTGCCTAGCACATGGCAGGTGCCCAAATCCAGGGTAGCTGAATGTGGTTTTTGCTCTAAGGGGCCATCAAATTTGATTTCATTTCCCCCTATTTTTCTAAACTCCCATTTTGAGGGAGAGAATTAGAGAAATTAAAGATCCCATTCCTCCTCCCTCCCCCTTTTTTCAACCTACATGCCATCATCATGCCAAATATTAAGAAAAACAATCACAGTGTTAGAGTGTATCTAGGAACTCCCCATAGAAGCCCCCCAAATAGTGGCTGGCATACAGTCCACACCTAACAGTAGGCAGCTAGGTGACTCAGTGGATGGAGCGCTAAACTTGGTCTGAGTCTGAAACCTGTCTCAGGCGCTTACTAGCTGTTACCCTGGGGAAGGTACCTCTCTGCCTCCACTTTCTCATCTGTCAAGTAAAGAGAACAAGAGTCACTCCCCCCTCCCAGGGCTGTTGTGAGGATCGCTGTGCAAAAGCTTAATGTGTTGTATAAATGTTGTTGTTGTTGTCATAACATGCTTGTTGACTGAATTTTATGGCAATAAATGTGCTTCTTGCATCCATGGGAGAACTGGAGGGTGCCAAGCCTTATTCTGGGGAGTTAAGAATATCTGACTTCAAATGTAAATTTGCAACAACAGTCAGTGCATTATCTGCATTACTACCCCCACTTAGAAGTGATAGTTCCTAAACATTTTTGAACTTATTCCCCCCCCCCCCCCCCCCCCCCCGCAATATTAGGGGCTTTTCTTCCAACTTGAGGGATTCCTTTAGAAGAAAGGTCTAATGAATGAAGCCCATTTTCCTCTCAAGAATTGTTTGTTTAGAAGGGGGGAGAGGGAAGGGCCCGGGGGACACTGGTTCTGGAAATCGTGTCTTCTTTATTTCTCCATTACAATCTCTTGGGGAGGGGAGGGGGGAGGGGAGTGGAGGGAGACTTAAAGGACTGTGTCCCTTTGTTCTACCTGGGCCCTCCCTCCATCCTGGGGTGGTGAGGAGGGCAGTCTTCAGGCATCTAGGAGAAGGTTTTGACTAAGGGGGAGGGGGAGTCTCTTTGTCTTTCTTGGCAGGGCTCATTGGTTCCCTAATTGCTGGGGCGTAGTGAGTGGAGCACGTGCCTGGGGAGGCAGGAGCTATCTTCTGCCCTCAGCCAGTGGGGAGCGGCTGGCCTATGACCCTCACCTTGAGCCCAAATCACAATCTCCTCCAACTGCTACCCCTGGGTGGGGGGCCAGACCTGGGGCTCAGAGACCCAGGCAGAATTCTGGTTCAATGAGGGGGAAGGAAGGGGAGGGTAGGCATGGGCCTCCCTGTCTCACCTGGCTAGTGCAGAGGTTGGGGGAGAATCAGAGCTGTAGGAGGGAGGAGAGGAGAGGAGGCAAAGAGAACAGCTGGTCTTGTCAGTGTGGGGATAAGTGTAAAGAGATTAATAGTTATTTAAAGAGCAAATGGGGACATGGCATTCGGCACTGGAATGTGAGGGTATAAATGGAATGGAATGGGCATGGCCCTGTTAACATTTAGACAGATGGCCTTAGGACTGAATGGAATGAAAAGACGCCCCGCCCCCATCACACAGACACAGAGTCACACACACACACACTTTACGGAGACTTAAAGGTAAATAAAATCCCATTAACAACAATCTCCTTTAAAAGGCCCAGGGCTAAGAGTGCCATATTTGGAGTCAAAGACTTGGGTTTGAATCCTGCCTCTAACACATTCTTAACTGGTCACTTAACCTTTCTGGGCCTCATTTCTTTATCTGTCCAGAGGAATGGGTTGGCCCTACACAGGCTTCTTAGCCTGCTAGCTTTCTCCTGCTTGAGGCCACACAGGGGATAGAAGGTTGGAGTCAGCAGTGGGCTGGGGACCACAGTCTTGGCTCCAACACTTCCTGGTGTTGGCTCCAAGATCCTAAATTCTGGGATCCTCACTTTCCCCGTTGGTGTAATGGCAATGACAGTAGTTGCACCACCTAATTCATAGTTATTATAAAAGAAAGGGGCTTTTCCATGACTTTCTGAAAGCTCACATTTCTAGGCTTCCATGACTCTCTTTAAAGCTCATGCTTCTAGGGCTAGGCTTTGAGATTTGCCAAGCACTTTCCATTGGCAAGCTCAATGGCTTCTCACCCAAACCGTCTGAGGTCTCTGCTGCAATTATTCCCATTTATCAGATGAAGCCATTGAGGCTCAGAAGTTGAGGCTTCTGCCTGGGATGGTCAGAGCCAGGTCTCTTCCCACCCCATAATCCAATGCTCCTTCTCCTAGCAGGTGTTCCTTCACTAGAGATCCTTCTGGGGGCCAGCTGGGGGGAAGAAGACACAGTCTCTAGTGTATGGAAGTGGGTGGAGAAGATGGAGCACCTGCTGGGCACAACAACTGGTGCCCAACAGGTGCATAACAAATGTGGATTGATTGCAAGTTAGAGTGAAGAAGGGTCCTAGATAGGAGAGGAAGACCGGCGTTCAAATCCTTCCTCTGAAAGCTGCTAGTTGCATGACCATGGGCTCCGGTCAGTGAACTCCAGGAACCTCCTGTTCCTTTCAGATCAAGTAGAAAAGATGTGTGTAACCCTTCAATCTCTACATGAACAAAGGGAGGCAGCTTGGCCCAATGTAGATGGCTAGAGTCAAGAAGGCCTAGAATGAAGTCTCACCTCTAATGCTATGTGGACCTGGGCTAATAAGTCACTTCAGTTCTCCGAGATGTGATTTACCCGTCTGTACAATGGGGATGATGATGCCTGGAGTGCTTTCCTCACGGGGTTTTGGTAAAGCTAAACAAACAATCAAACGGTATATATAAAGGGTTCTCTAGGCTTGAGTGTCATCCAAAGGTCAGTTCATGATGATCACATCTACCTTCAGCTTCTCTGGCTGACATCATCCGTGCCTCTGATGACTGACTTTCTCTAGGCTGGCAGTGCTAAGGGCCCAGCTCTTCTCTACAGGTGGCTAATGGCCAGTCCTCTCTTCTCTCTCCTGGCAGCCGCAGTACACAAACCTGGGGCTCCTGAACAGTATGGACCAGCAGATCCCAAATGGCTCCTCATCTACCAGCCCCTATAATACGGATCATGCCCAGAACAGCGTCACAGCACCCTCACCCTACGCACAGCCGAGTTCCACCTTTGATGCCCTGTCACCTTCTCCTGCCATCCCTTCCAACACAGACTACCCAGGACCCCATAGCTTCGACGTCTCATTTCAACAGTCCAGCACTGCCAAATCAGCCACATGGACGGTAAGTCAGTGGTTTACCCCTTTTGGCCCTGCCTCCTTGTCTACTGTCTCTCTGAGGACATAAGGTTCTGGTGAAAGAACGCACAGTGGCCTTGTGGTGAAAATACACAGATCTCTCTCTTCTTACACAGGGTCGTGCCCTTTTCACTTGGGGAGTTGTTTGTCTTTGCCCAATAGATTTTGTTCTAGCAGAGGACATTCCGATTCAGAATCCAGCCAGCACTTATTGCTGAGAGAGGACAGAATTGATTTTTGCTTTTGCGTTTCTTTCCCCAAACCCCAACTCTTGGCACGATGCCAGGCATATGGTCGTCTCTTCAATACTTCTGAACTGATTATCTATAGGTTAAGGAATTAGCTGCCAGTTCCTTGTCAGGCACTGCAGTAGGCACTGAGGATTAACAAACAAACCGACCAAGGGCCATCCCTGCCCTCGGGGAGCTCCCTGATGTATAGAAGATGGGTATAAATACTGATGCCGATGTGTGGATTGAGAGAATGCCTATTCCTAAGGCACTTTCTCTTATACTGGGTTGTGTAGGTTACCCAAGCTTTCTCAGAATTTTACAGATGAGTAAATGATAGAATTTGCCTATGCTTATACACATCTGTAAGTGGGGAGCCAATGCTTGAATCCAAATCTCTCTGACAACAAAATCATCTCTTTGTTCTGTACCATCTGTATCCCTGTACTTGCATGTGGAGGGGAAGGATTTGCAATTTCACCAATGTGGAGTACTCCCTCCATCATGAAGATTTCAGATCATCTTTGTCTTAGCAGGTAGGGAATTCAGTGTGTCCTAGACAGTAGATCTGGAAGAGCCTTAGAGGCATCACTTTAGGAATGAGGAAATGAGGCCCTGAATGTTATGTGAGTTCACAAGTTAGTCTGTGTCAGAACTGAGATTTGAATGCATGGTCTCAATGACCACATAGCCTTTTAAAATTCACTCTTTGTTTGAACTAGCAATGGTCCAACGTTCACAAAATTGGATCATTTTGTCAGGTTTTTTTTTTGTTTTGTTTTTTGTTTTTTCCTGATCACTTGAAAGAATCTTTTCAATTGGCAAAGATCCTTTGGCTGTTCACCAGGAGGTTATTATCTGTCAATGACTTCTGCCTCATATGGTGTCAGTCTTTGTTCTGTGTGTTTGCAAAGCTCTCTGGCATAGAGGGGAACTCCCAGCTTCATTTAAGGAAGCACAAATACACAAGAGAATGATCTGCCCTTCAGAGACCAGATCGGGTCCAATATCCTGGAGCCTCTCTTTTCATCCTATGTTTTTCCTACAAAACACACACATACAAAGCACAGTGATACATTTGGGTAAATTAGGCTGCCAGGAAACACTGAAGACCTGAGTTCAAATGCAGCCCAACACTAGCCAAGGAACTCCGGACAAGTCACTTAACCGTTGTCTGCCTTATGGAACTTTAAGTTAAGGATAAGAATAGCACCTGCCTCCCATATTCATAAGCATCCACTAAGATAATATTTGTAAAACACTTATCACAAGTGCCTGCCTGGCACATATTAGGTGCTTAGAAATGCTTATGCCCTCTCTCTAATTATGATAATTATAGTAATAATCATTAGCATGTTTGTGGTTTGCTACGTGCTCCTCATATGTTATATCTTTTGATGGTTACAACAGTCCTGCAAGATAGTTGTTACAATTATCTAAGAGAAGCTGAATGCCTTGTTTAAGGTCATGTAGTAAATGGACATCAGTACCAGGATTTGAATCCAGATCTTTCAGACCCCAAGTCCAGTGCTATTTTTTCTACCACCTAGATGCAACCACCAGGGGCAGCTGCGTTACTCCTTAGGCACCTGCACCTTCCCTGGTTGGTGTGAGTGGATGAGTGACCCAAATGAATCAGAAGAGTGATTTAAACTTTATTCAGGAGGAAAGAATGGAGTCTAGATGGTGTAGGCTGGGTGCCAGGGGCCAGGACTTTTCATCTTAATTGATATTAATTGACTGCTTCATTGATAGATAAAAAGCCCTCATTTATATGGCACCTTACAGTGTATAAAGCCTTTTGCTCATGGTAGCTCTGTGAGGCAGGGAACTGGATTCATTCATCAGAGCTGCTGCTGAAATTTCCCCCATAACCAGGGAACTGGATTTGATAGCGCCATCTTGGGCAGGGTGGTTTGGGTATGCCTCCTTCAGGCCCTTCTTTAAAATCTGAAAAAGAAACAACCTTTGTTCAATCTGATTTCATGTCTCATCAGCATCTCTCTGCACCAAACCGGCCTGTTAGAAATGCTCGTGCTCCTCAGGTTGAGGGATGTGCAGTTCAAAGAGGCTTCTCTCTTTTCGTGGTTTAAATAATTATTTTGATTTAGTTTCCAGCTCAAAAGAGAGGTGGCATTTCATCCAAGCTGCTGCCGTGGGAATTAAATAATTGCTTTAAAGTAATTACAGTTCTGCAAAGTACTTTGTTTTGCCACACAATTCAGTCTAGATTTCTGTCTCTTGAGCTCCATAAAACTTACCCAAACCAAGTCCTTTTTAAAATAATATATATTTAAAAAGACCTGATTCTTTTCCTCTCCCTTCCTCTTCTCTCACTCTCCCCTCACCTCCTCACTGTCTCTCCCCCTTCTCTTTTCTCCTCTTCTCTCTTCTTTTACTCTCCTCTTCTTCCCCTCTTCTCTCCTTCCCTCATGTCTCCATCTTTCCATCCTCTTCCTTCCTCATCTTTTCTGTCATTTTTTCCTCTCTTCTCCTTCCCCTCAGTTCCTTCCCCCTCCTTTGCTTCCTTCTTCTTTCCTCTTCCCTTTTACCTCTTCTACTTTCTCATTCTCACCTTCCCTCCTTCCTCATCTCTAGTCAGTCTCCATTAAACTTCAGAGGGAGAAGTGCAGGGAGTTACTTTTCAAAGATAAAGGCCTTGGTCCTAGATCTTTAAGGGACTGATGGTGTCTATTATCTAAATGCAGAAATTGAGGAAAGATTTTTTTTAAAAAAAACTCTTCAGAGTAGAGAGAAGACTTTATAGAGACCTTGAGGCTAGGTGCAGAGAAAGCCCAGCAGGGCACTCACCCAATAACCTTTTCCATCAGAAGCATCTCAGATTTGAAAAGCTCCCAGAATCCCAGAGTCTGAAGAGGAAGGGACTACAGGGGGCATCTAGTCCAAATTCTGCCTAAAGAAGATGCCTTCCTGTGACGTGTTTAGTCCTCTGTTCTCTGGCGGAGGAGCCCCAGTGACAAAGACCTTACTGCCCGCCAGTGCTTAGCATACTTCTGAGTCCATGGTAAGTGGTTGCTTAAAAAATGCTGATTCCTGCTGCTGCTCATTTGGCCCTACATGGCTCTGATTATTAGGAAGTTTCATTTTGTTTAATAATCTTGAGATTTCAGCTCTCTCTGCAGCCTCTCCATATTGCCTCTATACCTTGAACTCAGATTATTCTCTTGCCCAGTGAGGGAGTCTGAGGTGGCAAGGGTAACCCTTAGGACCCATTTAACAACCCAGAAACAAATCTGACCTCTTCGCTTATTTGCCGAAGGGGTCACTGAACCCAGGTCAGTGGAGGGAACAGCACATGATAAACATGAACACAATTGTTCCCCACAACCACCGCCAGTTCTGTGCCTCGCCATCCTTCTGTGTTTGCTGTTGGTGACCTTCCTGTTAAGAATCTTGAGGGCATTCTTCTTGGTTGTTTTTTTTTTCCTTTTCATGCCAGTTTCACTTTGCGATCTGGGGCCACTAAGAAGAGGAAGTGGGGAGGTCTGGGAAGCTTTAGCCAGGGGAGCAGACCCTTCCAATAGGAGCTCCACTCATCTTCCGTGCCCCTTTGCCTCCTCTGGCCCTGGCAGTCAGGAGTTGAGCCTGGTCTCATTTACTCACTGGCAAAAGGAGGGGAATGGACTCATCCTTAGAACCAATGGTCCTAGTATGTGGTAAAGAGGAGGTGAAAATTTGTACTAGAAAGAAAACAGTATTTCCACACTGGGAGCTCTGCTGATGATATCAGAGGGGAGACCAAAATTCAGCAGAATAGCAGCAACAGAAGAAGACAAAAGAAGCATAAAGCTTTAAGCGCGAGATTCCAATTGGCAGCCCGTTGGGAGATCCACCATCAGGATGAAGGGAAGGATCATTCACACTTCAGAACTTTCCCAGAAAACAGAAAGCAGGCTAAAAAGCACACCTAAGAGAATCATTACTAGGTTGTCAATTAGGGAATTAGTCTGTCCTCTTTTATTAATCTTAGAGATTTATCTTTCATGGTATTAACTGAAGCTGGCATTTAAATAAAGCATAGCTACCTACAAATGGATTTTCTTGTTCATTTTCTTACACTAAATTACTTCCTTACCTTTTAATGGTTATAAAACATAATTTCATAAAAAAAAAACCCTTAAACCTACAACTTTAGTTCCTTCCCAAGAAGGGGGTGGGTGGAGGGATGAGAGAAGGCTCTTAGTCATTAGACATTGTATACAATGCTCTCACACTCTGAAATTGGCCCAAAACAGCAATCAGAAAAGAGCAAACAGACTTAGAAAATTTCAAATATATTTTCTCAATTCCCTGCTTAATAATTTATTTTTAATTGGCACATGTATATAGGATTGGGGGGCAGGGGAATCACAGGGAAACTGAGGCATAAATGTCTTAATTGTTTTTAATGATCCAAAGAAAATCGAATATATCATTAAACATAGCAGAGATAACTTAAAAATAAAGTGAATTGGCAACCACTACTGAATATTATTTATCAGGGCTTGTAGGATAAATATTCAGAGTGAATTCTGATCAGTGAGGTTAATGTCATCTTCCAGCTGAGCTTGAGAGAATGGGCCAGTGAGATCCTTACACCTGAGATTGTTTTCCCACGTCTGGCTCCTGCGGAAAAAGATGCTCAGCCTTTCTCAAGACTGGAGATTTAAACTTTGGTGACTAGGAGTTTAGCTACAGCAAAGCAACATACACCCACGCACCCACACCATCCTCCACGATGGTAGCAACAATTACTAAAGACATTAGAAAGATAACACATATACTCATTTGGATCATCGTGACTGAAATGAGAATGGAGAAGAAAGCCAGCTGGAAGGGAAAAAGCTTGGAGTCCCTCAAAGGTCGGGGTGAGATTTCTATGGCAGTTAGAGTTCAGTAGAGGCAACCAAGGACAGCTGAAGATGCTGAGCTAAGTGTCCTCTGCAAAGCGTTGATCCCATGGTGGATGAACCGATAAATGCTTTTCATTAGACTCCTAGATGCCTGAGGATCTGGGTGCCCATCAGATCCTCTCCCCCACGCTTCTGGTCACTTCTGGCGTCTCTGTTATTATCCATCTATCAGTTCCCTGCACTGGCGATAAATTAAGGGGCGGATTGGAGAACTCAGTGAGCCAGGAGGAAGAATAGGCACCAATTTAGCACTTGGAAAACACATGGCCTCTCTGAGCCCTCTTCCTTGGTTTAAACTTTGAACCAATCATCAGGCTGAACTTCAGAGTCACAGGACCTGAGTTTGAGTCCACTCTAACATTCACTACCTGTGTGACTTTGGATACCATATGGTATATGTTTGGGCCCCTGCTTCCTCACCTCTAAAATCAGAGGGTTGGAATAGATGCCCCTACTATCCCTTTGTGATTTATGGTTGATTGACCATCTGAAAGACCCAGGAGCCTGCCTCTCCTTGAAGAGATTCTCAAGCCTCCTGGGAGAGCCATGCAACCAACTTGTGGTGATTTCACAGAGCAGCTTTTCCAGGAAGATTTTCTATTTCTTTCTCATTTGAAAAAAAAAAAAACAGTTTAAGGTCATTAGAGCTAGAAGGAATAGTCTATCTAGGCCTAACCAGTCATTTTCCTAATGAAGAAACTGAGTCAATTAATTTTTATGAAGTTATTTGTCCAAGGCCATATGGGTTAAGATCATTTTAGTTCGGAATGGACCCTAGAGACCATCTAGCATAATTTTGCAGATAAGGTTACTGAGGTTCATAAAGGTTAAGCGAACTACTTAAGGCCACACAGGTAATAGGTAACAAAGTCAGGATTTGAACCCAGGTCCTCTGACTGTATCAAGTCCTCATTCTTCCATGGCACACTGCCTTCTCAATGGAGCAAGAGCTAACAGGCAGCTTGGGGCCCAGGGGAAAGAGGGGCCAGAGAGTACTGCACTGGGAGTCAGGAAGACCAAAGACCCAAGACCAATCTTGGGCACTTCTTGCTCTATAACCCTATGCAACTCCTATATGAGCCTAGGTTTCCCATCTATAGAATGGGGATAATAATGGCACCTGCTTCACGGGTTGTTATAAGGATTAAATGATATTGTATTCATAAAGTGCTTGGTAAACCTTATATAATATAGTATCACACATTATACATTTACTTAACTCCTATCAGGCACAGTGCTAGGCATTGGGGTTAGAAACAGAGACAAAAGACAGCCTCTGGCCTCAGGGAGCCTACAATCTAAGGGAGAAATGTTGATGATAATTGCTATTGTTACTATTACCTGTTTTATCTGCTACTAACGTATTTTTATGCCTTCTTGGATATCCGGATTAGTCTCATGATCTGAAAATAAAATGGTATATTCATGTATGATATTTCTCTAGTGTTTCAATATTTGCAAAATATTTTATGTGATTAGTTCGGTGGAGAAACTTCCTTATAATTCCTGGGATGCAGTGGACAGAGGGCTGGCCTTGCGGTCAGGAATATTGGGTCTTGGAAGTTCTGGGGTCAAACTGCTGCTTTGACACATCCTGGTGGTGGATTCATTCTCTTGGGAAAGGGGGAGGAGGAGATATAGGTTAGACCAATAAGCCCTGGGGGCCCCTTCCTAAAGATATTCTGAAATTCTATGAATTCTAAGCCTTACAACAGCCCCATGAAGTGGAGACATGCTATGCCCCGTTTACAGAAGTACAAACTGAGGTTCAGTGAAGTTAAATGATCCCAAAGTGTCACATTTGAAGCCAGGACCCTCTGTATGCTACACCATGATACATCCTATAGGTCCTCAAACCTGAGCCAAATTTCTATATAAAGAATGGGAGTTCCTTGGGGGAAGGAACTCTGTCTTTTTTTATCTTTATCCCCTGTGCCTAACATAGTGTTTGACACATGGTAGGTGCTTAATGAATAGTTACTGATTGATTATGTGACCTTGGGCAAGTCATTCCCCTCTGTGGGCATCAGTTTCTACTACTGTAAAATGGATCGGTTGGAGGTTGTCCTTAAAGACGTTTCTCTGCTCTCATCCTATAATCCATGGCTAGCCTCAGAACTATTGCCCTCTCTTCAAGTCAGGTGAGAAGCACAAATAATTAAAAGGTCGATTTCAAAGGGCTTCTGTAGTTGGGTTCTGTTTGTTTGTTTTCTTGGGATGGTTTCCATGTGGTGTTAATTATAAAGAATGATGATTGTTACACCTTGCGGGTCTTGCTCTCTGTTGGAGAAAGACATCTGACAGTCTCCAGCAGAGTGTGTCTATTTAATTAGAACAAAGGATTGAGGAGGACTCCTGGGTCCTGGGGGCAAGTCACTGTCTCTTTGCCAATCTGTTAAATGGGTGTGATAGTACCTCCCTCGCAGGGATGCCATAAGGCTTAATTAAAGCTTGTGAAGTGCAGTGAGCTAGAGCAGTGATCTACCAGAGAAGCAAGAGCAAAGATATATTATTTTCTCAGGCTTGCTTATTGTTTTCTTCTTCCCTGTCTAACAGATATGTTACGGTGAGGGTAGAAAAGTTTCATACACAGTGTGAGTGAAAGAAATGCCTTTCAAAAACCTCCCCTCTCCTCAAAGCCAAGCCAGATGTGGACATTGACCTCCTCATCAAATACTTTCAGTTAGGTCTTGTTAAACCTTATCAGATTTTTTTTTGGTACCACCTAGGAGGTTGTTGTAACAGAACAATACCAATGTTAATTATGTTAGTGCCAGGGCATGATAATGAAAGAAAGGGAGGGAGTAAAGCAGGAAGGAAGAGAGAGAAAAAGAACCTCCCACTTTTATTTCCTTAGTGCCTTAATATTTACAAAGCACTCTCCTCACCACAATCATGTGAGGCAAGTATCCCTATGGTATGTGTGAAGAAAATGAGGCTCAGAGAAGTAAGATGCCTTCCCCAAAGTCACACAGCTTTGGGACTGGTTGAACAGCAGGATCTAAGCAATAGACATTAATGGCTTGGGTCAGCTTGCATTAGGTCTACAATGTGTACTTAGGTCCTGCTGTTTAGTCACAGACATAGGTTGTGTGCTTATCAAGTATGCAGTGAATCCAAAGCTGGAAAGAAAGGTTGAGGAGTGCCTGGTGCTGTGTGAGAAACTCCATGTGGAATGGTTCCTCAGCTCAGCTGAGTGGTCCTGAAGAAAGACAATGACAAGATAAGACAAAAAGAAAGACAAAAGAAAAAGAACTTCTCAGAATCTCAGTTGGCCCATTTGCAAAATGGAGGCGATACTTACCTAACCTCTCAAACATTTTGTGTTAGTTGTTGTTCCGAGTGTCATAGCTGGTTGAAACCCGTGTCTGCTAACCGAGTCTAACCTACCATAGCCATCCAGTGCTCGGTTCTCTTTCGATGAGGCAGGGAAGAGTACCTCGGACAATGTTAAACTGGGAGGTTTGGATCCACCTCAGAAACTTGCTCACTGTGTGACCCTGCCCTAGTCATTTAACATTCCCGGTCAACTAAGGGCAATAATGGGCAAAACCCCCTCCCCAGGTGTTGTGAGCATGAAATGAGATAGAATACATTGAGTGTTTGAAAATGCTATGTCTAGATCAGGCAGGGTAATCATTAGCATTGTTATTATGCAAAGAAAAAGCTGAGATTGAGTGATGTGTGTGTGTGAACATTTAAATGAGAGGACAAAGTGAAACTGAGGGCAGTGAGAGAGACTTCCATAGAAAACTGGAGCTCCCGGGTGATGGCCAGAGACTGGAGTTCGGGAAGTGTCAGCTAGATCAGAGTGGCATGTTGGGAAAGGTAAGAGGGAGGAAGGAAGGGAGGGAAGGGAGGAAGGGAAAAGAAAAAAATAATTTTCTTAACTAAGATTTACTTTAGTTTACAAGAAACAAATAAACAAACTTCCCTTTCATGTTTAGGAACAGGGAGACCAGTAGCTAAAGAATTCCGGCTGTCTCTGCCTTTTTGTTTTTAATCTCTGTGGTCCTGGAGGATGAATCAATGACTCAATCAATGAAAATTTTCTGAAGAACCGCAGGGTAATGTGGAAGGTTGAATTTCTGCTCCTGATCAACAACTTGGCGTTCAAAAGGGGAAAGAGATGAGGATAATCCCCTAGTCGTTTTTCTCTACGTACGATTTCTCCACTATAGACAGAAACCTCCCAAATCACTCCATTAAGGAAACTTTTCAAATGTTTTCATTATGCCATCTAAACTTTCAAAGACTTCACCAAGTTCTTCTGGTAGCTGTAGGCACCGGAGAGCTTGACATTAGGTCCTCATAGGGTTTTGGTGAAGAAAATACTTTGCTGTCCCAATTTCAGTGTCCATTCCTCTTTCCTCTGCTTGTCTCCATTTCTTCTTCCTCCTTCTCCTCCTTCCCTCCAGCTGAGACAACTTTGAGGACAAATTCGCATGGGAAAAGTCCCACCCAAGGGATGCCTGATTAGGAAGAAAGCTCTGTGTTGGTGGATGGGGAGCCTGGAGGACAAGGGAATGGGAGCTTTGGTCTATCAGCTTTACAGCTGGTGAAGTTATTTCTCCCTCCTCCTCCTTTCCAGTGTCAGGAGCTTGAGACCCTGACACAGAAACTTTTAAATGTGATATTCAGAAAATCCCGAAGGGAAGTATAGCCTTAAGTACTTTTATAAATTAGAAATGAGTAGAGAGGTACAATGTTGAAAAACAGTCTTCTTGTTTTGGACAAGCCCAGGGCTTCCATTTTCCAGATAGATTATTAGAAGAATAATTTCATTCCATAAAAAGAGGAAGGTGATGATGATAAATAACATTTATGTAACAATTTAAGGCTTTCACAGTGTTTTACATAAATAATATTTGATTCTCACAAAAACTTTATGAGGCAGAGACTATCATCCAAATTTTACAAATAGGGAAACTGAGTCTGAGAGGTTAAGTGATTTGTATAGCATCACATAGCTAATAAGCTTTCGAGGCAGAATTTGAACTCAAGTCTTCTTGACTCCCAAATGTGTCAGTCTAACCACTCTATATATACAAATTCATCACTTTCCCTCTTTCCAAGTCCCAGCATAAGCTTTTTCCTTTGTATTTTTAAATTGCATCTCTCTAGGATCACTGGCTTCCTTCAGACTTCGGGTCATGTGTCCCTACCTTGAGCCTGGGCTGTTGTTCAATGTTCTCTCTCCTTCCCCAAATTATCATTGACCCCCTTACCTACACTTAGAGTGCAAAGAGAAATGAATTGGAGTCAGAGAATTGCCTGGAATTGACTACCTCCTCTTGCTTGTAATACCACCAGGCCCTGAAGCAATTGCTTCACAGCTACTGTTTATTTGTAGCCTCT
>CM053626.1:5683869-5699191 GCA_028646595.1 Phalanger gymnotis | reverse complement strand
AGACATGTGGCTATGAATGTTCTAGAAGCAGGAAAGAATTCCTCCCAAGAGTAACAAACAGGCTGAGCCAGAAGTCCTGAAGGCTCCCTCGTTCTGGCATGAGGTGATCACAGGTATTTGCTCAAGGTCCCATAGATTCCCTAGTCATAGAATTAGGACAAGAACCTGGAGTCTCCTGTGTGACCCACCCCCCAGCCCCACCTCCTGGTACTATCCCTGCTGGAGAGAGATGCTTTAGGGAAAAGTAAAACCATTGGGGTGGCCCTGGCATAGAACTGGACCCCTGAGATCTGTGTCGGTTGAGACCTATCACGCCAAGGACATGGGCTAGGTAGGCTGACGGCTTTGATTTTTTAAATGACATTTTAGAGCTTGCTTTACAGTTACCTCTCTGATGCATGGATGTGGGCCCTAAGATTGCTATTGCCCCTGGTACATGGACCTATTCAGAAATTGGGATGAGAAATCCCGGGGCTAGAAAATGGTGGCAGAGGAGGGTGCCCTAGGTGTTGTAGAAATGTGTTTCTTTAAACTCCAGGGACTTTACACACTCCTCAGTTGTAATGAATTTTGAGATAATTAAATAGTAACAGTAATTATGTGAATAATAGTAACTTTTGCAAACTATTTTAGCTTCATTATCGAGCGCTGTGGGTATTTGAGGCAAATGAAGCTAGAAAAATAACACAGGCAGCTCACTGTCACAGAGGAGCTGTGTGTGAATCCTGGTCTTCCTCATCCCACTCCCAGCCCCCTACGCTTCTTGCACCGGAGCTTTTCAGACACACAGATGCGCCAACTCCAATCCAGTGCACACAACATATGGCCCCCTGGACTTGGGAGAGAATAAACCGAAGGGAGCTGTATGAGAAACTGAGACTCTCCCAAGCAGATAGGTGGTAAGGAGGGAATTCTCTGGACCCCCGCCCCCAACAAGGCATGAAGATCTAGGGGCAGGAATAAATGCCACATTTCTTTCTGCAGAAAATAGGAGCAGGAATCCAGTGTGGGGAGCATGCCTTTGGTTATGAGGCTTGGGTTAGTGTTCTCAACTTTCTCCTCAATCACATATTGTTCCTGAGCTTTCAACTATAGCAATGGTCTCTGGCTACTTGCAGGGTCACATTAGCCTGGTAATTTAGGGGTGTTATGCTATCGTAGTGGCCAGTGCTTTTGAAACAGTCCGTTCAGGATCCAAGAGTGCCCGCATCTCAGATTAAAAGGGACCTTGGAAGCCAGTGATGAAATTTCTGCTGGAACGAAACAAAAACAAAAAAAGACCCAACCGTTGGTTTAAGACTTCCAGTGACAGGGAGCTCACTGGCCTTGGCGGTAGCCCGTTGTGCTTCAGGCTAGTTCTGGTCATTCGGAGGTTCTTTTGGACATCAGACCTAATCTGTCTCTCGGCTCTTTGTTCTGTCCTGTGAAGATCAGCAGAAAAAGGCTAACTGCCCCCTACCGCACGACAGACCTTCAGACACTGGAAGATTACTCTCAAGTCTACCATGAGTCTTTTTGACTCCAGGCTAAATATTCCGAGTTTCTTCCACCCATCTTTATCTGAACTCATCTTTATTTGATCTTGAGGCCCTTTGGGCTCCTGGCTGCCCTCCTTGGGATGCATTTCTGTTCATCAACGTTCTTTCTAAACTGTGGGCCCCAGGATTGAGCACACAGATCCAGACACGTGTGACCGATATGCATTCATGTGGTACCACAAGGCCCGCAATGCCCTCTTCTCCCCAAAACCTGAAGCAAATCTATGAGGTAACAGATGTAGGTAACTGGAGAGGGGCAGTGTTGCCTAGTGGGATAGCAGGCTGGTCTTGGAGTCAGCAGAAAGCTGGGTTCTAATGCCTCCTGTGACACCTCCTGATTGAATGTGCTTGGGCACAGGATTGCATCTTACTGAGCCTTACTTAGCCCACCTGACAGATGTGGATAAGAATACCCATGGTGCCCCCTCATAGGTTTGTTGGGACATGATAACGATTATAACAATAGCAAACATTGAGATGGCATTTTATAAGCCTTTGCCAGCCTTTATATGGTGATAGTTTGGATTTGTTCTTGGTTTTCAATTTTGCAGGTGATGAGATGGGACTAGACAGTTGATGAGCATTAATTAGTGCTTCCTGTGTGCCAAGCACAGGGTGCTAAGTGCTGGGGATGCAAAAAAAAGGCAAGACCAGCCAATAAGATTTAGACCTAGCCATGGGGTAGAGCAGATTCTCATCTGGAGGATCTACTGGGTTTCTAGAAACTCTGGAATTTGGGGCTGATTATTCCAGGAGAAACTGGACCTCAAACCAGACCCTCCTAACCCCAAGTCTGCTTGTCTGTCTTCTGAAAGCTGTTTGCCAAAGGAACACGAGCTATATTTGAAGGCAGGATGGGATCTAGAGGCCTCCTTCAGCTGCCCTCAAGGAGCTTAGGCTGTACTGGGAGAGATGATACGTGAAAAATAAGAGCCTGAGTAGGAAGAAGGCAGCCTCAGAGAGTTAGCAGAGGTTAGCAGTAGGGGGGAACCTAGGGAGGCCTCCTGGAGAAGCTGGAATTTGAGCTGAGTCTTGAAGAAAGTCAGAGAAATAAGGGGTAAAGGTGAGGGGTTTAAGGGCAGAGCTAGTGCCAAGGTAATGAGATGTTCGAGGAATTACAAGTAGATTTCTGGCCAGTGGTGTGGGAACCATTTCACAGGGCAGCACTGGCCTTCGAATAGAATCCTGGCCTAAAGACATTAGGGAAAATCAATCCAGCCAAGGAAAAGCCATTTCTGTTGAAGGGGATTGGGATGGAGAGCATCCCACCCATTGACTACAGAGACCTGAAGGTTGGATTGAGCAGGTAGTAGGACATGGAGTCCTGGTTCTTATGAGCCCTGCTTGAAGGAGTTACAGGCTGGACACAGTTTCATATGTCTGCAGGGATGACTGGGCATCATGGGACCAACACCATGTACTTCTATTGGAAGGTTACTCTTTTAGGTAGAGTTTTTTTATCCTCTATCCCACAGAGAGATTATATCAGTAGTCTCTGCTCTCCAATTGGAGAGCAATTCCAATTCTTCCTTGCAGAAAAATACACATACTCATAAATTTATGTCCATTTTTAAATACATATATCCATACAACAGAGATAACATGGTGTAGACAGAAGTGGGTTCAAGTCCCATTTCTGCCATATCCTGGCCATCTGATCCTGGACAAATCACTCAACTTCTTAGGCACATAAGTGACTCTAAAACTAAATTGCTGAGAAGAGGCCAACCTGTACTGGCAGAAAGAGTTTCCTCGTCTGGGAGTTCCATCTCCCAATGAAATCACAAGCACTGCTTCTTTCCGATTTGTGCCGCAGAAGTGATCAGGCCCTGTGGTATGCAATGCAGAGAGGGCTGTGGGCCCCATCTTTAAAGCCCAAGGTGAAGAGGGATCATTTGTTCACCCATTTCATTGACTTGCGGATTTCTAGGTGGGAAGGCTCCGTTCATCAACGCAGAGCAGCAGCTTAGCTATTACTTGAAGTATCAATTGCTTGGGTCATTGAGGGGTTTAGGGCCTTGCCCAGATCACCCAACCAGTATATTTAAGAGGGAAGACCTGAGCTCTGTTTTTTCTTGATTTCAAGGCCTGCTGTTTTTTGACTCTACCAGGCTGCCTCTCAGCTATCATATATGAGAATATTTGTAAAGCACTTAGCATGGTTCCAGGCACAGAGTAGGTCCATAAAAATGATTTTCCCTTTCCCCCAGTGTATGGTTGTGTGCAGAAAGTGACAAATGAGCAGTAGAGAAAAGTATTTTCCATGGACTTTTATGGGAGAAAGCATTTCTGGAATGACCGGTTTAGGAAAGCATTCCTGGAAGAGGTGGTATTAAAGCTGGGTTTTATAGGATGGGATGTAAATGGAGGGAAATTTAGGAGAATTATGAGAACTTTAGGCAGGGGAAACAAAACAAGGCAGAGAGGCAGTAAAGGGAGTGGTACATGGGAGAGGCTGGGGCAGGGAAGGTGAGGGGTGTCTTAGAGCATCACACAATCATTGAAGCACGAAGGACTTAAAAAACATCCAGACCAAGCCCTAACTCAAAGTGCACCCCCATTACCTAAAGACCTTCACTGCTTCCCTCCATTGCCTCCCTCCAAAGGAAGTCAGCCCCACTTCAGGGAAGCTCTCATAAAGGCCCTTGAAAATTTCAGATTGTACCATTCGATGGTGCCCCCTACCACGTGCCAAGTACTGTTCTGTGTACTAGGGAGTACCAAGACAAAAATGAAGAAATTTCTGCCATCAAGGAGTTGATCCTCATAGGTGTCGTTGTCCTTACTTCACAATGAAGAAGCCAAGGCTCAGAATTTACATGATTTGTCTATGGTCATATTGTTAGAAGCAGGATTCAAACTAGGGGCATGTAGCACAATACAAACTGACATCATCTTAATGCTAAATCCAGGCTCCTAGCCTCTGGAAGGCAAGAAATGGTCCATTAAGGACAGACTGTGCAAAACCATGAATGCAGAGCTTACAAACTTGGACTTTGATTAGTAGTCAATGGATAGGCCTTGAATGTCCCTACTGAGAAGAAATTCATGATCAAATCAGTACTTAGGAAGATGAATCTGGCAGTGGTGCATAGCAGCCCAGCATGGTAGTGAGAGGAGACTGGAAGCAGAGAGACCAGTTAGACTAATGCAAATGTTCACATTTTATGTGCTGAGGGTGTGAAGGGGGTCGTGGCAATGGCTGACCCAGTCATTGGGAGATATTAGAGACCAATTAGACACACAGAGAGTAATGCAGTAGTGTCAGGCTCAAATAAAAATGAGGCCTCTAACCTATATATAAGGATCCCTGGAGGCTACATATTGACCTGGTTTTAAAATGTAATGTCGTCTGTGTTTTGAGTCATTTTTACTTATTTTGTTAAAAATTTCCCAATTACATTTTAATCTGGTTTGGGCCACAGTCAGGAGAGCTGTGATCCACATATGGGCAATCTGTTTGACGAAGCCCAGCCTCCAACATTGATAAGCAGAATTCCCCCCAAAAAGACACCTCGTTTCTTGATCCTCACATTTCTCACCTCTCTGAAAAGTGGAGGGGATGCCACCACAAGACAGGGTTCTTAGAATGAAATGTAACCACACAGCTATGTTATTTTGCAAACCTTAAAGCCCCATAGAAATGTTAGCTGCTATTATTATGAGAAATGTGAGAATGGGGAGCCATATATGGGAAACAGTTCACATTCTTAAACTTGAACATGAAAGCTTTTCTGTGTGTGTGTGTGTGTGTGTGTGTGTGTGTGTGTGTATGGTGGGGGAAATGGAGGGAAGGGAAGGACAGAGAGAGAGGAGACAGAGACAGAGGCAGACAGAGACAGAGAGAAAGATAGGCATCATAAGACACTAGACTGATTAAAACAGGATCATACGTTTACCGTGAGGTGGGGGAAAGGGTGCTTAAATCAGCTTCATCAATGCCAGAAGAGAGCTTTATTCCCAGGAACAGGAAGTAACTTGCCCAAGGTCACACATATTAAGTGCCGGGGCTATGATATGACTCCAGGTTCTTCACATCTAGACCTCTTCTCGCTCCCCTAACACTTTCTTTCCCTGGAGCTCAAGCTAAAGCATCCCTTGTCCTCATATCTCCCATCTCATCCTTAAAAGAAAGAGTTAAATAGTGAGCAGTCCAGAAAGATTTCACGAGGCCACCTTCCTCTTTCACTTGGGTTGGTGAAATCAGTAACTTTCACCTCACCAGGGCCAATTTGACTTTGGAGAGAACTTATTGACAGGACCCTTGGAGCAGTTTGAGGCTAGAGATAGCCTGCAGCCATCAGTCTCCCAATAGACAAAGGCCCTTTTCTTGGCCACGAGGGGGGTTGGCATCACGTTTCCTGGCCCAGAGACGGCCTGCCCTGCCCACTTGGTTTCTGTGGGTTCTCTCTCTCTTTATGGCCAGCCGAGCAATTTATCTTCTGCTCTACCCCTGGAAACACTGGTGAGAGGCTGTGGTCAGCATTCTCTCCGCTGAATCATGGCCATGAGCTAACGTCTCTAGTGGGGTGAGTCAGTGCTAGCCCAGGAAGGGTGTTCCATAGGGAAGGTGGGAAATCTTAAGGCCAACACAGTTTGGCTTCCCCATTTGTTGTTGTTTGGGTTGATGGCTGGAAAACAGTCCAGACAAACACTAAAAAGTGGGTCTGTGGAGCTCAGCCGGCCACTTGTACTTGGCTGCCTATAAAAACATCAAAAATACCTTCCTCTGTCTGTCTACCTGAGTTCAGGTAGTTTTAAGAGTTAATAGAAAAACCAGCCTGTGATTTTTTTCCCCCCACTGTGCTTCGGGCTAAGTAGGTGAAATGATGTGTTTGGGAGATGAATGTTCTTGCAAAAGGCAAGATGTAGCTTGCAGGAGAACATCTGCAACCAGCCCATTCTGCAGGAGATGGGGCCAAGGCTTGTTTGTGTCTTTACGCCTGTTTCAACATGCCACTGAGCTTGGAGATTTTCTAACTGAGGAGGGGGAGACCACTAACAACTGGGGTTTCTTAATAAATTGCATATATGTATTCCAAAGTAGAGGGTTGAACCTCCATGGGGTGTCTATCGGGGAGATCTGGAAGTACCTATTCCTGCCCCCCTCTGCTGGGATGAGAATGGGAAGCTTAACTCCTCTGCCATGAGGCTGACAGGAATGTGTATGCATCTAAATCAAATCTGCTGGGACGAGAAGCTTCCCGTAGGAGGGAGGGCAAGTCCTTTGGGGCCATTCTTCACAGAATAGACAACAGAGGGCATTCTGTGGAGGATAAGTTATCATACTCAGACAAGCAGGGATGCCAGAGCCCTGGCCAAATGGAGAATAGCCTGCCTGGTGCAGTTTGCCTGGCTTTTAAATGCCCTCTCTGAAATATGACAGGATCACCCAGATCTTCTTCTCCCTCCCGAGTCCAAACATAGGTGCTTGGGCATCAAGAAAAGCAAGCCTGATTTTCATACTGTTGTAACATTTCTATGGAGGGCAGGGAGCCACCTCCCTAGCACATCTCTTATCAGAAAGGAG
This sequence comes from Phalanger gymnotis, assembly GCA_028646595.1. Taxonomy (NCBI): domain Eukaryota; kingdom Metazoa; phylum Chordata; class Mammalia; order Diprotodontia; family Phalangeridae; genus Phalanger; species Phalanger gymnotis. The sequence goes on along the minus strand of CM053626.1, from coordinate 5,692,123 downwards.
GTTAGGAGAGGGTGTGGACGCTGTTGCTTTTCTACCAGTCCTTAGTAAAATGAAAAGTTGGCTTCCCCTTCTCACTCAACTCCAGCTCACACCCTTTTCCATTTTGCCTGGCAGTGAATGAGGGAGACCAACCAGAATCCCAAAAGACAGAGGGAATAAAGGACAAAAATAACACTGGAAGGGTCTCTAATGCTTGTCTGAAGGGACTGGTTCAGTCCTTGCAAGTGAAATGTAATGCATTTTTAGAGCATGGGACTTGGAATCAGGAAGGCTAGAGTTCAAACCCTGACTCAAACACTTAACTAGCTCTGTGACCCTAATCAGGTCACTCACTGTACAGGAACTTCCATCTGCTCATTTGTAAAAGACAGAAAGCTGTACTTAATGGTATCTGAGGTACCTGCCACTTCTATATTTTCCATATTCTGAGGCTTTGGTAATGAAGCCAATTCCCCTAATCATGACTCAGTTTCTCCATCTGGCAAATGAGGAGGCTAGATGCTCTCTGGTCTCTTTATGAAGGCTTTTACCTATGCCCCCCTCCCCCTACTCTCCCTCGGTGCTCTCACTGGTATCCATTCCATAGGTATTACAAATACATACACATACAAACATACACACAGGCATGTGTGTGTAGTTATTTATATTTATATGTATGTATATATGAGTGAGTGTTGTCTCCCTTGAGGGAAGGTAAGCTAACAGACTCTGTTAGGTATACAAGGCATGTAAGGCATGTATTTTAGAGATGATGAAATTGAGGTTCATAGTGGTTGGGTGTCTTGCCCATGATACCTAGCTAGTCTGTGCCAGAGGCAAAATTCCAATCCACTCTTTGAGTCTCCTGCTATAACAGTCTTCCCACCATATTCTTCAGCCTTTTGTCTCAGAATCATGTCTCTTTCCCCTTTCTGAGCTTCTCAAGAGAGGAGCGGTGCCTCATTCATCTCTGTCGTCAATCACATGCCCTTAGAATTTGAGGCATTGAATTTACAGGATTTTTACTCAAGACTTAGAAATGTTCTTTTCCTTTTTGGAATACAATGGCACTGTAGGACGGAAGTTGGCAAGGCTAGAAACCAGGTGGCTGAACCTAATAACACGGAATTTCTAAGAAACCTGAGAGAGACACATGGGGCAAATGTCTCAGAAGACTAGGTGACATCCACCAGAGTTGAGATGAAGCAAAGTTGTGCTGAGGAGCCCAATAGAGCAGACTCGGGCAGGAGGAAGGTCTCTTTGCTTTTGGAGGCAGAGGCCCTGAGTGTGAATTTTGTCTCTGGCACTTATTAACTATGTGAGCCAAGTCAAGTCACTATACTTCATTAGTCCTCAGCTTTGGCATCTGTAAAATGATGGGCCTGGGCAAGATAACTTGTCTGTACCTTCTAGGAGCCATGCTTTCATTCAGAGAAATCTAACAATGCGCTAAAATGTTACATAAATGTGAGCTACTTCATTGAATTCACTCCAACTCACAGTTTCCTCTTATTTCCATGTTTGCTTGCACAGATGTGCACACCTATGCCTTGGCATGTGGCACAGCCTCTGGAGTCCTGGGCTGCCATCTTTGGGCCCACTTGTCTCTGTGGTTCATTGAGCAACACCCCGTCTCCCCTGGGTGGATTCAGCCAGAGTTCTAAAACTGTGGGCCACCTGGGCTTGTTTGCCTTGGAGCTGCATCAACCAGTTGGTGACTTGAGGAAGCAGCCTCAATGCTTTCTACTTTTTGGTACTTCCAAGAGGTGGTTCTGCTGGTGCTCCCTTATGGGCTTTTTTTCCTCTAAGCTAAACAGTCCTTCAGTGTGCTGTAGGGGGGGAAATGCCAGTTTTCACATGGGTTTCACCTGGGTTCAATCTAGATTCTGTCACCTACTAGATGTATGACTTTGGTTCAGCCACCTCATATCTCTAAGCATCAGCTTCCTCACCTATAAGATGGGGATAACAGGTAAAATGTGTGGGCTGAGTTGGATGTACTTTGAGCTACCCTCCGGCAGCAAGTCTCTGATCTGGCAATCCACACATATAAGAGGGTTCTCATTGTTTGGTTTTGGAGAGACTTGATACTTGCACTTTAGAGGTGTATGGTAAAAAAGAGAAACTGAGGGATTGGGGCTCTTTTGAGGTGACAATATTGGCCTTGGCAGCAGATCCAATGCCATCACAGGATTCCATTCTTTAGCATGTCCTTTAATTCTGAGTACAGTAAAAATAGTTCCAGTACAAAGTATTCTCTTCATAGAAGGGACGACTTAATGTCACCATCATAACAGGCATTTACTCAATGCTGAAATGTTTTGGAAGCACTTTCTGTCCATTATCTCATTAGAATCTCACAGCACTCTGTGCATCTGTGAGTAGGATGGGTGTCATAGACATGTAGTCAGTGAAATCTCCACAATAGTGAATTAGAGAGACCCAAACATGGCACCAGAAAGATCTAGATCCAAGGTCTCATCTCTCACACTTTCTGGATGCATAACCAACCAGGAGGCAAGCCACTGAAACTGAGACTGTTTCCTCATCTGTGAAATGGGGACAATGCTAAAAAGTGGGATTCCCCAGTCATAGGGCTGTTACCAGGAAGAGACTCAGAGGTCTTTGAAAACATTAAATCCTAGGACAGGGAGTCCCAAAAGTCTCAGATCCATCTTAAGTGATTCAGACTTAAATCAATATAAATTGTTCTTCTTCCGCTAATAATAGACAATAACCAGTGGAATTCATTGCCCAGTGACTTGTAACTATACAGCCCCCCTAGTCAGGGCAGCTTCCATCAGAGTCCCTCCCTAATCCATTGGTTTTATTCTCCATATTCATTAATTATTGATGCAGATTGTGGGTTGCAAGGGCAATTCTGGTCTACAAGTTGGTTCCTCCTTGGTAAACATCATAGTTTCCTCCACTCTCCAGATGCTCTCTATGTACACTCAGACCTGAACCCTAGACTAACTCTGAGAATTCCTTTGGAAAGTCATGAGTTAATTGCTAACAAGGACTCTCCAACCTTTTCCTGACCATGTCCAATAGCCACTCAATTCTGTGAAGAGCCTCCCATTAGAGCCTGAGAGAGCAAATGAGGCCTGATAGCAAAGCTAATATTTAATCATGAATTAATGTTTCTCCACAGTGCATAGGGAGAGATTACTGCATATCTGGGATGAGGGGAAATTTTGTCCAGAAAATTAGCTTAGCCTGGTTGAAGTGTCATGGTCGCGTTTTTGTTTTCTAATTAAAGGATTAAGTAGGCAAAGATTTGGAGAAAACTGTCAGAATGCCACAGAAACCTTTGAGGGTTGGATCTGGCTAGAGGTGAAATGCACTGCATTTTCAGAGTATTCCAATTACTGTCTAGTTGTACCTTGAAAATAATATACATGTTGTTCTCTCTCTCCTTTTTCCATGATGCAAAAATGCATGTCACAGGATCCAGTGGAGGGGGAGACGATGTGGTAACAGAATCCCATTAGCCACATAATTCTTGGCTGCTTACATTGTGCTATCCTTCACAATTAAAGCTTGAAGCCCTGAATTACATTATGCTTAACAGACTATTAGAAGAAACTCTGGACAATATTTCTTAGGTTGGAGGACATGTTTCAGCAAATGAGGCAAGCAACTTGGGGTTCTGTGTGGGAATCTTTTTTTCTACATCACTGATCACCTGAAGTGTAACTCTGGACCTGGAAACAATCTCGGAGGTTATGTGACTTTCATATCTCCTTCTGCAGGGGATGAATTCCTTCTATGGCCTCCCTGATCCAGTACCAGGCATAGAGTAGGTGCTTCATACATGCTTATTGACTGATTTTCCATCCCCTCAATGACAGAGATCACTTGGTTTACAAAATGCACAGTCTGCATCTATTCTCACTCTATTAAAAGAACAAGTAATGAGGTATTTGGGAAGAGTTTTAGTTCTTTGAGAGGAAAAGTAAATGTAATTTATTGGTAGCAATAAATTCACTTTCTGGTAAAGGAAAGATCTCAAAGGACCCTTAAAGCATGACAAGCTTTTGACAAATGGGCTCAAATCATCTGTGATGTTTGCAGCTACTTTCAGTCCAAATTGCTAAGCTTGCTGTACAGATTTTTTAAAAAGCTTTTCATAGTTGGACCAGCGTGCTATTAGGGAAATGGAAAAACCCCAAAGGCTCATATATCAGCCTCTACCAATGGCAGCTCATCAGATGAGATCTGTCAGATTCACTAATCCAGTGAAGCAACTCCTTCCCACCCCACTCCATTGTTTTCACCGCCGGTTCATTTGGATGATGTTGCCCATTTCCAGTGAAATTGAATCATGCAATTAGGGGGTTAAGAAACAAGTTGGTTGAGAATGTGGCCACACTTTCTTGGATGAAGAAGAAAAAAAGGGGGTGAAGTAGGAGGGGGGAAGACCAGAGGTCTGCTTTAGAGAAATCGGGTCAAGAGCTCAGGATCTTCGGTGATTCCTCTGGTCATTTAGGATTGCTGTTGGCAACTCCCTCCATGCCTCAGTCTTAAATTTCTTCCATTACAGAAGCCATTTTGAGTAAGTAGGTACAAAGTCACAAGGCTCACTGTTGGGCCCCTACTCAGCACAGGACTCAGGACATTTTCTAAATACTGTTTTCTTTTTAATGGGAGAGAAACTGCTCAAAGCAGTCATCTGTTGTATGTGTGTGTGTGTGTGTGCACGCACACTCGTGCATGCATGTTTTTAATCTACTTCTTGTGTGAATGCCGTCATTAAAGGAGGATATGTTTTGACTTGTAACTAACAGTCTCTGTTTTAGGATTCATAGGAATAGGGTGAAACTTGAGGGTGAACTATAGGCCTAGGATTCTCATATACAAGGAAATCTATGACTAGGTTGGTCTTTTGAGGAAAAAGCTAGACTTCAGAGAGTCCATGAAGACTTAGAGAGAAGCAAACTTCCTTAGAGACATGGGCAATTGCAAAAAATTTAAAACAAACAAACAAACAAACAAAAAAACAAATCAAGTGATCCTCGAATGATGAGGGAGATGGCTGATGGACTGACTACCAGTTCATAAGCTAACTTATACATGCTTCATACATTCATCCAAAATGTATTAAGTGGCTGCTGTATATGAGGCATAAGCCTTAAGGGTGAAACAGTGAGAAGTAAAAGGAAAATCAATGAACAAGCATGTGTTAATTAGGATTGGGGCTACAAAAGAAAAAAAAACACAACAAAACAAAAACAAGGCAGTCTCAGCTCTTAAGAAGTGTGCAGTCTAATTGAGGGAGGCAACACATAAAAGAATGTCCAGCTGCAGGGCAGATGGGAAGAACTGAGAGTCCTAAAGTCCTATTCTTTTTTTTATCTCTCTCTCCCTTCCTTCCTTCCTTCCTTCCTTCCTTCCTCTCTTTTTCTTTCTTTCTTTCTCTCTCTTCCTCTCTTTCTTCTTTTCCTTCTCTCTCTCTCTCTCTCTCTCTCTCTCTCTCTCTCTCTCTCTCTCTCTCTCTCTCTCCCTCCCTCCCTCCCCGTCTCCCTCTCTCTTTCTCTCTTGTGATGTAGCAACCAGTAAAAGAAAAAAGAATATTGGCCTTGGTTCACTAAGTTCTGGGATTCAAGTGCTGTCGTTTACACTTACTAGTTGTGAGAAAGTCCGTTGTCCTCTGTGAGCCTCCTCTTCTGCCATAAAATGTCTATAATGCCTTCCCTACCCACCTCCTTCATAGGGTAGCTGTGAGGAGTCAATGAGCATCTTTCCGGTTAGGAACCGTTCTACGGAAGGAAGACGAGGCTCTCTGAACTACCAGGTTCATGTGGATCTTAATATCCACAGCATAGCCCAACCTGCCCGTGCCCCTCCCCCACTCTCTTGTCTTAGGAGTCATAATGGTCATTAGGGGCTCCCAAGCTGCATTCCCAATGATTGATGACTTTATATCCCTCCTGTCTGTACTCTGTGATAGTAGCAAAGAGAGGCAGATGGCCAAGTGTTGGCTGGGATCTCCAATAACTCCTTATCAGCCAAGGTCACATTTTGTAATTGGGAAGTGATAGAGGCTGAATGTAGAGGGAGGCTGAATTACCCCTCAAACTCAGGTACCATATTGCTACCCCTTCCCCCGAGATGCTTTTCTTTATGCCCTCCTAAGAATGCAAGGCCCACATCTGGACAGCCCAGTGGTGACAGGACATGGCAGTCCACCAAAACCTCAGCTATGTGCTTCATTCTCTGCCCTATACACACATACTCATACATACACACACATTCACACACCCATACACACTCATACACACACACACACATACTCATACACACACATACACTCATATACACACACACATACACATATACAAACACATGCACCAGGTTTAATATGTTCATTCAATTTAACACTCATTCATTAGATTCATTAAGTGCCTACTATATTGCAGATACTACTTGTTGTTGGGCAATGGGGTTACAAAGCAAACCCCCAAATGGTACTTGTCCTCAAAGAGCATGCATTCTGTTGGGAATACATTTGTACCCAGATAAATAAATAGAAAACTATTCATAAGGTAAGAGGAGAGGGAGGTTTTGCTTTATATCCCCAATGCTTTCTTTAGTGTCTGGACAATTATAAGTGCTTACTAAATGCTCGGCTTAGTGAGTATGTGAGTACTCACTAATTGCTATGTGTCTTACAGTAAACATGTCCAGTTAACAGCTGGAGGAATCAGGAAAAGCCCAGAAATGCTAGAGTTGAACCACAAAAGTAGCCAAGGGGCAAGTGAGGAAAGAGAAACAGCCTGGGCAAAGACATGGAGGTGAGAGATGGAAGGCCTAGTTCCAGGGCACAGCAAATTAGTCAGTGTAGCTATAACACTGAGAGCCCCAAAGGAAGTCCTCTGGAATCAGATCATTCTAGAAGGAAAAAGCCTGGAGCCACAGAAACAGCTTTTCTCCTCTTTCACATTCTCCATTTTTAAAAACTAAAAGTTCTGGGGGAGGTTATATGAAAATAGTGAAGGCCAGAAAGTAAGTAGGCTGAATTGTCTTAGAAGCTGAAAATGGTGCTCCTTTGGCTCAAGGCCTGCCTTACCAATTTACAAGCTCAATTACTGTTATGTAAGGCAAAGTCTTAATAACAGCCCAACACCTCACATCCAAAGAATGAAGAGATGGTTGCAAACAACAGTCTCAAAATACCCCAGTGATGAACCTGTGTTTTTTTTTTTAATGCCCCGTTTTATAGACTGGGAAACTAACCCAGGAATATTCCCTGATCTGTCCACCCAGACCAAACAAGGGCCAACCATGTAGGTTGCTGCTTCTTGAGAGCCCTTAGACTATGTGGGTAGCCCATAAAGTGCTGTTTCTTCCCCCTCGTATTACATTTGGAGGGGAAAAAAAGGAACACAGGATACACATATTTGCATAAAAGTTACTCCTAGAGTTGGGCATTGAGTATTGGCAGCGCCCAGGGAAAATGGCTGGGTCCCCCTGGTTCGTAGGAGGGGAGAGAGAAAAGTGATATTCATTTTCTGTGGATTTCCAAACCAGCCTAACCCAACAGTCAGCTTTCGAAGCTCCTTTTGACACTTAGCCGAGATGATAAGAATTATCATGAGAAGCAAGACCGGCTCCCCTTGAGCCTGGCCACTAGGGCTCTGCCCGGGGTTCAAAACACCAGCCCCAAATTTAAGCCTCCCTTTTCTGAACGACACAAAGATGAGAAAGTCACTCTGGGTACAAAACAGATGTGTGCAAGATTGTTTTTCTCTCTTCGAATAAAAGTCCAAGAACAAGTGGGGTGTGTGAGAGTGCGTGTGTGTTACAGATGAAACCGATTGGGGAGCCTCAGAGACATGACAGTACATGCAAAGTATGAGCAAGACAAGACCAGAGGCGCCGGGAAGCTGGGCTACTGTCGAGCGCTCAGTTGAGACTTGTCTGCACCCCATGGCCTGCGGCATTGATGTAGAAATTGGGGACGCTGCTGCTCGCTCCAAAGCCTGGCCTGATCAGACCTGCCCGGGTCTGAGTTTGGGAAAAAAAAGTGTTTGAAGTAAACAGGAAAATTACTCACCTAATGATGTGTTTCACTGGCACTGATGAGGCTTCGAGAGCCTGACAGATTTAACTTGGGGGTGTTGGGGGTCTGGCAGGAACTGGGAAGATTGAGGGCAAATGATTAATAGTGAATTTGGAAACTGCAGATGCCTAGGCACACCTGAGTGTGGGCTGGGGGCCGAGGGGCCAGGGGGAAGACAGGAAGCATTCTAAATGTATGCAGTTTAAAACT
>CM053626.1:5640368-5676232 GCA_028646595.1 Phalanger gymnotis | reverse complement strand
ATAGGTTCTACATATACCTTTGCATTAGACTTATTCACACAATAGTCAAGTTGTAAAGAAGAATTATGACTAATGGAATGAATCATGAGAAAGAAGAAACAAAACCAAAAAAGAAGGAAAAAAGAGAGCAAATAGTTTGCCTCAATCTGCATTCAGACTCCATAGTTCTTTCTCTGGATGTGGATAGCTTTTCCCATCATGAGTCTTTTGGAGCTGTCTTTGAACCTTGTATTGCTGAGGAGAGGTAAGTCTATCAAAATTAATCATCACAGATACCTTGAGTCTGTAATTGGGTTTAATGTTCTCCTGGTTCTGCTCCCTTCACTCAGCATAAGATCACTTGAGTCTTTCCAGGTTTTTATGAAGTCTGTCTGCTCCTCATTTCTTACAGCACAATAGTATTCCGTTACATTTATATACCACAATTTGTTTAGCCATTCCCCAATTGATGGGCATTCCTTCAATTTCCAATTTTTTGCCACCACAAAAAGAGCTGCTACAAATATTTTTGTATGTAAGGTCCTTTTTGCACTTGTGTAATCTCTTTGAGATACAGCCCTAGAAATGATGATGCTGGGTCAAAGGGTATGCACATTTTTTATAGCCCTTTGGGCATAATTCTAAATTGCTCTCCAGAATGGCTGGATCAGTTCACAACTCTACCAACAATGTAAGTGTTCCTGTTTTCCCACATCTTCTCCAGTATTTCTGATTTTCCTGTTTTGTCATGTTAGCCAATCCGACAAGAGAGACATGGTAACTAAGAGTTGTTTTGATTTGCATTTCTCTAATCAATGGTGATTTAGAGCATTTTTTTTCATATTCCTATAGATATCTTTAATGTCTTCCTCTGAAGACTGCCTATTCATTTCCTTTGACCATTTCTCAATTGGAGAACGACTTGTATTCCTATAAATTTGACTCAGTTCTCTATTTTAGAGAGGAGGCCTATATCAGAGACTCTGGTTGTAAAAATTCTTTCCCAATTTTCTGCTTCCCTCCTAATCTTTGTTGCATTAGCTTTGTTTATACAAAACCTTTTCAATTTAACATAATCAAAATTATCCATTTGGCATTTTGTAATGCTTTTTATCTCTTTTTTGATCATAAATTCTTCCCTTCTCCACAAATCTGACAGGTAAACTATTCCTTGTTCTCCTAAATTGCTTATAGTATCAGTCTTTATACCTAAATTGTGAACCCATTTTCACTTTATTTTGGTATATGGAGTAAGATATTGGTCTATGCTCAGTTTCTCCCATGCTATTTTCCAGTTTTCCCAGCAGTTTTGTGAAATAATGAATTCTTAGTCCAGAAGCTGGACTCTTTGGTTTATCAAAGAGTAGATTGCTATAGTCATTAACTACTGCATGTTATGTATCTAACCTATTCCACTGATCCACCACTCTATTTCTTTGCCAGTACCAAGTAGTTTTGATGATTGCTACTTTATAATACAATTTAATATCTGGTATGGCTAGGCCTCCTTCCCTAGCATTTCTTTTCAATTAATTCCCTTGATATCCTGAACTTTTTGTTCTTCAAGATGAATTTTGTTATTATTTTATCCAGCTCTGTAAAATATTTTTTGGTAGTTTGATTGGTTTGGCACTGAATAAGTAAATTAATTTAGGTAAAATTGTCATTTTTAATTATACTAGCTTGGCCTAACCATGAGCAACTGATGTTTTTCCATTTATTTAGATCTGACTTTATTTGTGTGAAAAGTGTTTTGTAATTGTGTTCATATAGGTCCTGGGTTTGTCTTGGCAGGTAGACTCCCAAATATTTTATAGTGTCTACATTAACTCTAAATGGAATTTCTCTATCTCTTGCTGTTGGGCTTTATTAGAAATATATAGGAATGTGGAGGATTTATGTGGGTTTATTTGATATCCTGCAACTTCTCTAAAGTTGTTTATTATTTCAAGTAGTTTTTTACTTGATTCTCTAGGATTCTGTAAGTATTTCATCATGTTATCTGTAAAAAGTGATAACTTAGTTTCTTCTTTGCCTATTCTAATTCCTTCAATTTCTTTTTCTTCTCTTATTGCTAAGGCTAACATTTCTAGTACCAAATTGAATAATTGGGGTGATAATGAACATCCTTGTTTCACCCCTGATCTTATTGGGAATGCATCTAGCTTATCCCTATTACGTATAATGATTGCTGATGGTTTTAGGTAGATGCTACTTATGATTTTAAGGAAGATTCCATTTATATCTCACTTTTTTTTAAAAAGAAAGAACAAAGAATTCAAAGGAAGATTCTGTTTCAGCCATGGAGAAATGGGGTTTCAGATGGAGAAGCCCCTTTATGTCCTTTTCTGAGTGAAATCACAAAGCATGGGCAAGGAATCCTTTCTCCTTTTGCCCTGTTTCTAGCTTGCTTGCAAATGTCTCTTCATTTGAATAGCATATGTCTGCCAACTTATCATCACAACCTGTGAGTGCCTGTTTACTCTTTGTTTGGATAACTGTTACCAGGCACACAGCTTGAGAAGGGTGGTGCCAATGACTGGGTGGCTGCACATCTGCATTAGCCCCTGGTTGGAACACACTGATTTGGGCTGGGCCTGGGGGGAGATAGACGCCTTTTAATTCATGATAATGACAGCAATGATGATAAATGATATTAGCTAACATTTATAAAATATGCCCAGCAGCCCTGTATAGTAGGTGGTATAAGAATTTTCATCCCCATGTTATAGTTTAAAGAGTGTAAGTGATCTATTCAATAATGCCCAGATAGTAATCAGAAGAATGGCACTTGGACCCTGAGGTCTTCATACTCCAAAACCAGTGTTCTTTCCACTATAATTGTCGATTCTTATAGAGATATGGAGGTAAGGTCCTAGAAAAAAAAAACCTGTGTGGTTAATACCCTTGGCCTATAGAGAGCTGTGCTTCCAACATTTTCAAGTCCCAGAATCACAGCTGTTGGAGTTGCTATGGAGCCTGTAGGCCTCTAGTCTGACCTCTCCCCAAATAAGAATACCTCTCCAACATCTCCAGCTTCTGCTCGAAGATCCCCAGTGAGAAAGAAGAGTCCACCCCTTGCCAAGGTAGGCCCACCCACTTTGGGACAACATTCGTTGTTAGGGAGGTTTGGTTTTCCTTTCATTGATCTTGGTGACTTCTGCCCATTGTCCAGCCCTCTAGGGCCAAGAAGAGGGAGACCAATCCCTCATTCTGGGGACAGACTTGAAAACATTTCAATATCTCTATTGCAACCTCTGAAGTATTTTCTTCATAGTTCTTATTTTAAAATAAGCAAACACATTAAACATATGTGCTTACGTATATACATATATGTATATGTATGTGTGTATATGTGCATATTGATGCATATAGATTCATACACATGTGTATATGTATGTATATGTGTGTCTGTGTTTCACATGGACACACATACATACATGCACACAGGCAGCAGAAAGCTATGGTGAACATTTTGGCCTTGTCCAAGACCAGAAGAGCAGCATATGTACCCAAACATTTGTTCTGAGTTTTAATCAGAGGAACTTGGTTTCTAAGCTCAGCTCTGTACTAATCACCCAGAGGACCTTTTTCAAGTCACTTAAGCTCATTAGGTCTCAGTTTCCTCTTATGAAAAATGGAAAGGTTACACTAGATCAGGGGTTCTTAACCTGGGGTTTGTAAATTTATTTTTCTTTTAATTTTTCTTTTTCTAATTGTATTTTTAATTTTTCTTTTAATGGAGCCTGTAGGTTCCCAAAGTTTTTTCAATAAAATTAGTTTCCTTTCTAATCCTACCTGGTTCACGTATTTTGAAAAACTCAATTCTGACAAAGGGTCCATAGATTTCCACAGACTTCCAAAAGGGTTGGTGATACAAGCAGATGTAAAAGCCCTGGACTAGATGTCAGTAATGACATCTATTTATACTATGTGCTGTGGAGATTAACCACTTTTCTTACAGTATCTCATTCAAGCATTACAACCTGTAGGAGGGAAGTATTCTAGGTATGATTAGAGCCATTTTATAGATAAGAAAACTGAAGTTAAAAATGGGATTTAGCCATGATCGCATGGACAGTATTTAACCGGAGTTCAGTCCTTCATCTACTGTGGAAGCTGCCTCTCATAAGTAACCTCGACCATCCACTTCTAGCTCTAAATCTCTAGGCCTATGAAAGAGAAGATCACCTATTCAGTTGTCAATCTCTCTCTCTCTCTCTCTTCCTCCCTCCCTCCCTCTCTCCCTCTCTCTCAACAGTATTCTACAGAACTGAAGAAACTCTACTGCCAGATAGCAAAGACCTGCCCCATTCAGATTAAGGTGATGACCCCTCCACCGCAGGGTGCTGTGATACGGGCCATGCCTGTCTACAAGAAGGCTGAACATGTCACAGAGGTGGTCAAGCGCTGCCCCAATCATGAACTAAGTCGGGAATTCAATGAAGGTAAGGAGATTGACATGGGAAGCTCTACCACCTTTCAGTTGGTTCTTTTAGAGCATGCCCATGCCTTTAATCTGTGCCCCAAACAGTATGTGTGTAATTATGTTATGCCTGATGAAAACTGAGCCTGGTAGGCTGAGGGACAGCCAAGTAATTTTGTTTTCTTTTCTAAATTTTCAGTTGATGATTCTCCCTGTTTTGAACCTTTCCACTAATAATTCATGGATATACTCAAAGTCTGCACCTCTCTCCTGCTGCTGTGGCTAGATTAGGGCAAGTATGAGGAGAGAAGTGGCTAGGCCAACAGGCAATTTGGGCCCTAGGCCATAAAGCGCTGCTTAGAAGGAAGCTTCAAAAAGAAAAATGGAAGTGGGAGAAATAGGAGGCAGGGGGAGAAGGGAGAAGTAGAAAATGGCAGATAAATTGGTGGATCAGAGTCATTAGCAGAGAACAAGTTCTAGAAGGTACAGAATATTACCAAAGAAGAGAATTCAAAGAAAAGAGGGCTCAAGACAAAGCAAGAGAAGGTGCTTCAGAGGAGAGATGAGAACAGCCAAGCTCAGAGGAGAATGTGAGTGGGGGAGAATGGGTATGTGGGCAGGAGAAAAGGGAAACACTCAGTAAAGAGTAATGGGCAAATGGACTTGACCCAAAGAAGAGAGTAAGGAAATATGAAAGAAAGAGAATGGGTAGAAAACAGGATGAGGTAGTGGGAATGGTGGATAGCACTAGCAAAGGGACCATGGGATGCCACTGCTCAGCCTATTTCTTCTGAACCAATCTTATCTGGAGTCTGTCAATATCTGTCTTATAAGAGACAGTAGACTTTGTACAGACCCTAAAATCATTTACCTCAATTCTTGCTGTCGTTACTGATTCAACCTATTTATTTTCATTCTTTACATTGTTTATTGGCTGAAATTTTAAATCCCCTCGATTCATTCTCCTCAGGTCTCTTCAGATTAAGAGTAGTCCTGCCTCCCAGACATTTTCCTTACCCAGTATGTGTGTGTGTGTGTATGTGTATTCGTTTGTGCACATGTGAGCACACATATACACTGTTCCCAGAGCTGTGCTGAGCTCCATTTTCTCTCTCAGCCTTGCCCTGTTTGTCTGATTATGGAAATCTACCAGCAACAACATCCAGAGATGCCTCATCTGGCATTCAATACTAATGCTGACACTTGACTTACTATAGAGGGAAATGTTAGTATAAAATGTGTTATGTTGTTGCTTATGGTTTGGGGCCCCTTTGACAGACAGAACATGGGTAGCAATCTCTTGTGTTTTGATTTTAAGCTAGACTCTTTTCTTCTCTCTTCCTTTCTTGAAAGTTGACTTTTGAGTTTTCCTTGGTAAGTTGGGCTACAAATGTAGTAATGACATTCCACTTACATCCGTGAGTCCTCAATCCTTACATTTAGTAATGTTGCTCTCCTTTTCCCAATCCCAAATGAGTATTATGCTGCTGTATTCCCTTTTCATCATTCCATCTCTTCCTTTTACAGTAATGACAGTCATACCTGTTACTGATATAACAAGAAAACATCATCTTCCAAGGAAGTCTCCTTTACCCCCTCTTTATATACTTGGAAAATTCAATGTTCTGCCTGTATCTCATCCATTCTTGTTTCTTTTTGTTTTGTTTTCCCCCTTTCCTTAGGGAAGGCAGCTAACTATATCACATCATATTCATTTCTTTGTAGGACAAATTGCCCCTCCTAGTCATTTGATCCGAGTAGAAGGGAACAGCCATGCCCAATATGTAGAAGACCCCATCACAGGAAGACAGAGTGTGCTGGTACCTTATGAGCCACCACAGGTAAAATCAGACCAGTATGGGCCAGGTCTTTTGAGCAAATAGAGTATAGGAGTGAAGTGGGGGGGGTATTGTTAGTGTCTGCTGTTCAATATTTTGATTTTGACATTGTTCTTAAATGTAAATTTTGGATTATGTTTCTTTTCTTCCTCTTCTTCATCTATCTCCAAGTTTATACTGACCTCAGATATCAACATTCCTATTTACCCTCTGCCAACATGTGTACACAAGCAAACCTCATAGGATAACAGTCATAAAATTAACAATCACAAATCAAATATTAAAAATATAAATATTATTAAAGAAGCAATAACAAAATAATAGTCATAATAATCAAATAAAAACAATCATTTGATAGTCATAAAGTTTAAAAGTTAATATTTATCAATTGTCTCTATGTATTTCTAAAAGGATAAGGTGTCCATAATTATGGTGGTGGAGGGGAAGGAGTGGAGATCATATGGTGTGCATTTGTAGTAGCCCTCCCCTGGGAAATTAGAGCCCTATTAATGTTATGTTACCTATAAATTTTGAGATACGAGGACTATTATGCCAGGGTTCATATTGTCAGCCATCAGACAGTCAATGCCTTAGTAAATGGTGACAAATTTGCCAGCAATGTCAGGGAGCCTCAGGACCATGATCAACCCTTTCCAGGATGTATCCTATCACACTTGCAATTGAAATTCTCTCTCTCTGGACTGCAAAGGTGACAGAAACACTATTTCAGTGAGAAACTCTAGCCAATAGATCAGATCTTCCTTTGGTTTGTATGACCAATGGAAAGTGTCCAATTCTTCCTTCATTTCAGTGCCAGTTACACCCATCCATGTCTTTTCTCTCCCTGGGTCCAGGTTGGCACGGAATTCACAACGGTCTTATACAATTTCATGTGTAACAGCAGCTGTGTAGGAGGGATGAACCGCAGACCCATCTTGATTATCGTCACCCTAGAAGCTAGAGAGTAAGTCCTGTATGTGGAGTCACCATCTCATGTGCAGGGAAGAGGCACTGGGCAGGCAAGGTCCACTTGGGAATTTCTTTCTAACTTGGCTCAGTGTGTACACCCAAGTCTTCTCCCTGATTGCTCCCTTTGTGCTGTAAATCTCTGAGCAAACAGTTTCATAAAAGACATGACAAAACGGAGAACTAGGAGGGTATGGTGAAGTGGGAGGGGTGAAGAGGGAAGAATTGCTTTATCTCCCAATTCTTGACATTTGAATACGATTGTTTCTTATTAGATAATCTTTGTTTTCATTCTCCCCCAAGCCATTTAACAGTTTCTTTGAGTAACTCTGTCTTGCCTAAGGGGATCTTATCCAAAGACATCCACTGGCTTAACTCAAATTTCCTTCACAATATATAGTCAAATACAGCTGCTCTGTTACTGGGCTCACCACTGTTCCTTAGAGAACAATCTGAGAGTGATTTATTAATATCAGCCGAAACTTTTAAGCCCTTTGGTGTTCTGCCAGGTGCTTTAGCCATTTAATTCATAATAAAGGCAAGAATGTTATAGCAAGGGCATCTGCGGCCCCTTGGTGACATTTCTAGTCCAAGTGGGGCCACAGAAATGGGATACTCAGGCCAGGCATGCTAAAAAGGGTGTCTGAGGCACACCCCGGAGTCTTCTGGTCCCAAAGCAGGGGCTGGAAAATTGGTGTGTGAAGTCAGGCATGCATAGTATTCTAGGAGGAAGTGTGGTTCAGTGGGATAAGGACTGGATGCCATCAGAGGACATGGGTTCAAATCTATCTCCAAATCATGTAAACTGGTGCTAGTCACAGAACCATCTGTAGAATAAGAGAATTGGGCTCCATGGCCCTTATGAATCCTTCCAGGCTGAACTCTGATGCCTCATGGTTTGATGTTTCCGAATTTCCCTCTTCCCTCTCTTTGGTTCCCAGTGGGCAAGTTCTGGGCCGCCGATGTTTTGAAGCCCGAATCTGTGCTTGCCCAGGTCGAGACAGGAAGGCAGATGAAGACAGCATTCGAAAGCAGCAAGTCTCAGACAGCTCAAAGAATGGTGATGGTACGAAGCGCCGTAAGTAGCTATAGCGGGCAATAGGCTGCATTCAAGGATTGTCGTTAGATGATGGAGGAGATAGCTGGGCATGCCGACTCATTGACCCTCAGTACAGGCCACAGGGACAACATTCATTGCTGCCAGGCACATAGAATCAGTCCATGGATTGTCTATATTTAAAACAGAATTCATAATCTGATGTAGAAACTCAGAGGAATCCAGCCCTTTCACTTTATAGATGAGAAAACTGAGATCCAAATTGGAAAGGTGGCTGGCTCCAGACAACACAATAGTAAGGCTACAATGAAATTCCAGATATTCTCTCTACCATGGCCTTCTACTGCTGCTCTTTTACTTTCCTAATCTGTAAAATCGGGAAAGATAGGGAGAATAATCCACATGTTACAGTCCTTTGAGGCTTAGAATCATTGCCTTTTGCCCACAACTCAGCAATGCAGGTGTATAAGTGTCATTCTCATTTTGAGTTCAAAAAAAAAGCCAGTCTTAAGGGAATTGAATGATTTTTCTCTGATCTGAGCCCCTCACAAGGATATAACCTCAAGTGCACCACACGAACAATGTCGTTATCGTTACTATTAAATGTGCCTTTTACAACTTGGATGAGCCTAGGAATAAATGTTAGATCTGTTCAAAGCGCTGACTAGCTGAGGATGGAGATGTTTTATCACCACAATGTTGGCCACTCAGTTATTTGTGTGTGTGTGTGCATGTGTATACACATGTATATGTATATATGCTTATATTCATATAAACACGTATATGCATATATGCACATACATACATCTAATACACAAATATATAGAGGTGGATGGGGCAAAAACCTTGGGGGTAAGAAAACACATCAATGTTCATCCATGAAATCAGACAGGGTCCCAGCACAAAATCCCCCTCAGGACTATGAAGCTTTCTTTCATTTCTGCAGTTCCATTGGTATAATGGCCAAAAAAAGAAGCCAGAAAGAATTTAAAAGCACACGATTTTTATGATGTCCATAAAGATTCATTTAACTCACTGTGCTGAATATGAATCCTTCGCCCAACTGTTGGTTGCCAGATACACACTGCCATCTTGGTCAAAAAGGAAATCAGAAGACATCAAGTGTTGAAGGCAAACGAAAGGGTGTTTCCGAGTCTCCCCTTAGAAAGAAAAAAAAAAGAGCTGAAGGTATTGGTTTACTAAAGTCCTGAAAGGCAGCAACCAACGTTATTGTACGGGATATTCGCTTGTCTTGCTTTGCGGTGTTTGCATTGGGTGTAAGCAGAAAGACCATCATGAAGATGATTGTAACTTCTGCATCAGCATCCATTGGAGAGGACCCAGAGAAAGTCTAGGAAGAACTTGATGAGCATCCAAATTAAATCAACATATACTTTAATACTGTCTGATTGAGAAAATGAGATGGGCTCAGGAGGACTGGGAATCTATGTTGGAAAGTAGGATTGAAGACCAACAAAGGAAAGCACCCAAAGGCTTGTTGCTTACTCAAACGCTTCATGCCTATACATCTCGTATTTCCTTTTAGCGAAGCCAACAGCACTAACGATGGTAAGTGTTTAATGGACGACAACCTAAAATATTCTGTCATACCAGGCAAATGACCGGTTACTGACATAGCTGCATTCTAGAATCAGCTGTTTTGGTACAGTTATCTGATGAAAAATGAAAAGAAAGTGCAAAATAAAAATCAAGGAGAAGAAAGGACAAAGCTGAAAAGATCCTGATTGCCAAGACTCTAGATTTCCAATAGCAAAGGACCATAGAGGTCGCCCTGTCCAAACCTCTCATTTCACAGTTATAGAGATAAACGTGATTTGTCCAAAGTGACTTAATTACTGACAAAGCTAGAGTGCGAACCCAGGTTCTTTGACTCAAAGTTCTATGTTCCTTATTTCCCCCCTCCTGTGCTAACCCCAACTCCAGCTCCAAAAGAAACTACAGGGTGTCCCTAAAGTCTGGACACATAGGCAACAATGCATATTTTGAAAGATCTGGAATATTAACAGACCTTAGGCCCCTTGGCTTCTTTTTTCTGGGCTATGTTAAGGAAGAAGGTGTCCTCAAAGAAAATTACAGATGTAACGCACTTTATTGAACACATAAAGAGTGAATGTACTAAAATTAATGGAAGTGTGGAGTTATTGCATTAAGTTCACATGAATCTTGCAAAGCACATCAACCTTTGCATCACAAATGATGGAAGTCACATTGAAGACGTTATTTGTTCATATTCCAATTAAATAAAATGTTGAAAATTTCATTTGTTTCATTTCTTGAAAGTGTGCATTTTTGCCTATGTGTCCAGAACTTTAGGAACACCGTGTATTTAAATTAGGTATCAATCTTGAAAAGTGGGAAATGGACAAATAAATAAAGATATCAATTCTCACTGTAGCCATTCCTTAGAGAAGTTTAACTGTTGAAAAATAATTGCCACATCAAGGAGGCTAGAAACCCAAAAATTGTCTCAACCAGCATTGGTAGAGGAAAACGGGTAATTAACAAGCCTCGATATGGAACAGAACTGTCAGAAGTTCTATAGTGCTTCGTTCTCCCCATCTGGGACAGTCAAACCAATATATTGGGACTCTGCCACATGGTGTACACTGTAAGACAATATCAGTGGTGTTTAAGAAGATGAAGTTGACAAGAATGCTGTCTCCCCCCACCAAAAAAAAAAATCTGTGGTGGATATTATGTGATTTGAAATGCATCTGGGGAATCAATGCTTATCCAAAGATGGGAAAATTTCCATCAAATGGTAAATGTTGCGGATGTTATCATAACCAAAAGGAAACAAATATACTATGAGGAAGCCATCAACATCTACCCTTGTGGGATACATCATAAAGAATCTTGAGATTCAGCATCAGGCACTGACTTCTCATGGCAAGATTTCCTCAACAACATGGACATTGGACATGGAAGAGTGTCCTCTGAAAACAGCAACAACAAAAAACCTCCCCCAGAGGCCAAATCAAATTCATGCTCTATGAGGCCAGGAGATATGAACCCAACTAACCCACCATGATATTGCTATGAATGACTTTGACCGTTCAGGTCTGAAGTGTAGCAGGAACATTTGGTCAGCAGTTCCACAAAGTGTCTTTAACTTGTAGGAGGAGTCTAATGAGTCTCACGGGTTGTCTGAGTGTTTGATGTTACTGTATTTGGTCGCGGGCAATTTTCTCAGTGAGAAAAGCAAATTCATTCCAAATACCCACCTTCCCGCTCCATAAAACATGACATATCAGGAACTCTTGAGCCTTACAAAAGCTTTCTTTGTACTCTCGAACCTATTGAGCGATGAAAGATATACTGGATGAAAAGACAAAAAAAGGAACATTGGTGCTGAAACGGAAGTGCAGAATCGATATCCTCTTCTCAAGCACCTGCTAAATGAAAGCAGATGTGTCCAGTGCTAGAGACACAAACTCTCCCTGACTTCAATGAGCTTATGCTATACTGTAGGAGGTGGTGGTTGTGCTCAATGTACAGGCATAAGGAATAAGGAAGGAGCAAATACTACCCCAGTGGGAGACAAGGTGGGAGAGAGGAGGAAAAAGGAGATGAAAAAAGGCTGTATGGAGGACATGGCACCTGAGCAGAACCTTGAAAAAAAATCAAGATTCCAAGAGGTAGAAGTGAAGAGAATGTGGATTGCAGGCATAGTAAAGGATACTGGATAAAAAAGTCAATATTCTTGTTAAAGGCATTGAGATTATAGGTGAAATAAGAAATTCAAGAAAATCAAGTCATGTCAGCAAACATTTACTAAGTGCCTATTATTTGCCAAACAGGATTCTAAGAATTGAGCATGCCAACAAAGTCAAAATTAGTCCTTTTTCCCAAGTAGCTCAGCTCACAGTCTAAAGGGAGATCTCCAAAATCTGCTTTGACTAGGGGGAAGAGTGTGTGCAGGGGAGGAATGTGAAATAAGTCTAGAAAGGTAGCCCAGAGCCAAATTGTGTAGCCCACCTCATTCATAATCTCATGACTAAGAGGTAAAACAAATATAAGATGCCATTATTTTTACTATTTCACTTTTTCACATGACCGTAGAGTAGGTTGGTAGAGGGGAGCTTGAAGGCTCTCCTCTGTGTCAAAAGTAGACAAAGCTCAGACATGTGTGAAGAAAGAGATTCGCTTGACTCTCTCAACTCCTGAGCATGGATATCAAGCAAGATACAATCTCAGCAGCTTGTCAGCATCATAGAAAATACCTTATTTGGGGTCTGAACCAAAAAAAAAATTCAATATTTTTTTATTTGAATGTGAGAAGTGATGTAATAATACAATTGTGAATATATATTATAAAAAAAGATTGTTGGGCATATAGTAAAGGTGAATGATTAACATATGGACACCTAATGCTATTTCCATGCCCCTCCTTTCCAATATATTTAATATCAGAAGGAGGCCTCCACCTCATTGGCTGGACATTCAAAGAGGACTTTTAGAAAGTTTTCAACGAAAATGACACATAATGGGAAGAGATAGAGATATTTTCCTCTGCTACTACTGCCTGAATCGAATTTGGACAAAATCTAAGTGTAACCATTCCATCCAGTTAGGCTGGACTATGACTGCTCATCAACTTGTCACCAGGACTGCACGGATGGGAATCATTAGCTTGGTGTACCCTTTGGTGATACACTTCCTTTGGTTAAAAACATAAATAATCTCTTTTGTTGATTAACAACAAGGGCAAGAAATGGCCATCAGATTCCATTATCTCATATAGCAATAGCACCAAATGTCCATTTTCATCTTCTGGCTGCTAAACACACACACTCAGACACACACACGCATGGCCATGCACAATATACATATAGAAATATATGCATATGTGTATATTCATATACATACACACATACATGTATACACCAGGTTTCTGTCACAGATATTTCCCAAGGTATTCCCTCAAAGAAATAACTTTAAATGTGGTTTTGATGAGGATTATGAGTCTTCACCTGTCTTGAGTCAGGCTTCTGACATTATTTCTAGGTCTCAATCTTGTGTCTTGCTTACTGCTCCCCAGAAAGTCTAGAGGCTGAGCAAGAAAGGATTTGTGTGAATCTTCATAAGAGGCATTGGGCTGGAGCAAAGGAGCCTATAGTTGCAGCCTTGGGATGTGGATTTGAATCCACATACATAGCCTAGGATTCTAAGTCATTTTCCCCTCTCTGAATCTGTTTTCTCATCTCTAAAGCAAGGAACTTGGATGAGTTGACTTTGAAGGGACCTCAGGAAGCTCACTGAGTGACTGGATGTTCCTATAATCCTGTGCAAATCTGTTGGCCTCTCTGGGCTCAAGTTTCTTCAAATGTAAAATAAGTGGATTGGACTGGATAATCTCCAAGTCCCCTTCTGGCCTTACTTTCCACTTATTGATGACCCACAACAATGCTTTGTATTTACCTCTTGTGTGGCAGTACCTAAGTATTTGCTCCATAAGAGGTATATTTTTGTGACTGGGGGGTGGGAGCAGAGCTAATATCCACCTCACTCCCACACTTCAAAAGAATAGAGAAGGGACAAAATCCTATATAAAACGTTTCCTGCTACTTTAAAATGAAGAAGATTCTTTGAATTTAGCTATGGGGAGGAATCTTTTACTCTTTCTAATTTTCTAAGATTTAATAATAATAAAAGTTGACCTTGACACAGAACTTCAAATTTTGCCAGGTGATTTTCTAGAAGCTGCCTCCTTTTATCCTCATGACAGCAGGGATGGCATTTAAACCACAGGTCATTCCTTAGCATCCTAGGCTTATTTCATAATGCCAACGTTGTACTCACTTCCCCCCCCAACCAATAAAATGGTTGGCAAGAGGGGTAGCCAGTGAGGCACTGACATGCTGCTGGAGCCCATCTGTCTGGCAGAAGCATTGCTGCCTGTGAGATGTGCTGAGAGTCACTTGTCCTTTGCCCACAGCTTTCCGACAGAACACTCATGGCATCCAGATGACGTCAATCAAGAAACGGCGCTCCCCCGATGATGAGCTCTTGTACTTGCCGGTGAGTACAACGTCTGCAACACTTTTCCCTTGGCATGTGCTTTAAAATGAATTCCTTACCAACTCCTGATTTATTGGCCAACAAAAAACCAAAATTGTTAAGTGATATCTATTTGTAAAGCACTGTGCTGGTATCAAAGATAAAAAAAGCAACACAGCCCCTGCTCTCGAAAGAGCTCCCATTCTCAAAGAAGGAGAAAACACAAATAGGAAGGTTCAGCTCCAGGTTCAATAAACAGGCACCATGGACCTTAGGCTACGAAAGCATTAAAGTTAAAGATGATACGTTTCCTTCGGGGTCATTTGCCTTGAGAAAAATATATCTGCTTCTGAGGTTCAGCCATTTGATAGCATTAGATTGTCAGCTCCTGGTAGGCAAGGGCTGTCTTTTGCTTCTTTGTATCCTTAGCACTTAGCAGAGTGTCTGGCACACAGTAGGCATGGAATAAATGTTTATTGATAGATTGATTGATAGCTTCAAAGACTGATCACTTGTCTAGTGGGATGAAGGGAGAAAAAAGGGGCAAATAATCTAGAGTTAACACCTTCTTAGACATCAATGGGCGTTGTTTGGGAATACATCATGTGGTTTGTATCCATTCTTTACTTGCTCCCATTTCCCAGATATATCACTTTTCTCATGCTTGGTTTAGAATCATAATAAAAATGGATCTGAAGTCCAACATGGCAGTGGTAGGATATAGCCTAGAAATGAGTCAGATAGCAAGGAAAAACCAGACTAGGACTAAAACTTAGGCAAAGAGAATTCACAAAATGAATAAGCCATTTAGGGATAGATAATTGAGAGCTAGAAATGTTAAGGTATATCCGGGACATAGTTTGTGAAGGCAAATTCAGACTGAGACCAAAAATGGCATTCTTAATGGAAACCCATTAGGATTCTGCCTTTCAGGAAGAAGTCAGTTGTAGTTTTGAGCGCAATGTTCACTCAGCCAGGTTACAGGATTGTCATTGAGGACAGTGTGTACCCAGTTATTTGAACTCTTTCTGCCAGAGGTCATGCTATGTGAATGTCATAGCAGATCACTGGAGACCCAGGGAGAGATCAGCCTTGCGATTTGAGTGGGAGCTGCAGTGAGGTGGAGGCTAAAGCAGCCAGACAGGTCTGGGCGTGCCACCCTTGGGCTGAGCTCTCTCTTAGGTGTCAACTTTACAACAATCATGTCGGCAGATTCTTCCAAGTCTGAACTTCACAAAGGCTCTGCACCAAAATTTTCAGTGGGTGCAGCACTTACGGTAACCAGCACAATAAATTACAAATGTTGGTTCATACCACTATGTGCGTTGAAATATTGAATATGCATGCAGCTCTTAGGGTCAGTCCTGCTCATCAAAAAACAAAACAAAACAAACTTACTCAAAAGAAATTTAAGTTTGATTTAATGAAGGTTTAAGCCAAGGTAGATCTCATCAGATGGAGTTTTGGGAAGGCATTACATGGGTTGGATTTTCCCTAGCAGGTTTGTAATCCTGTCTGTTTTGTACAGGTTAATAGAGTTTGCAGACTGTCACTGAGCAGTCTCGAAAAGTGCTGAATATAAGGGGAAGATAGACTGGGAAGAATAATTTAACAAACATCCACAAAGCGGATGAGCCACCCCAGGGAAATTTACAGTTGATTTTAATAAGGTTCATCCAATCCATTCAGATACTCATATACATAGAAAGAGAGAGAGAGAGGATATAGATATGGATCTAGATATGGATATGGATATAGATATAGGTATAGATATAGATATAGATACAGTAACCCTTAAAGAAATAAAAAAATCCAATTTGGTGATAATAAAAAAGGATTCTGGTTAGTCGTGAAATGCTAAACATCTGGAGACTGATGAAACACTAAGACAATTCAAGAGTTTGTTCTTTTTCCCTCTGAGAGTCAAAATTTGCTAAAATTCTGGGTTTTCTGATTTCTGTTCTGTTGACTTTTTCCCCTTAAAAAGTCTCAAAAATCTATTTTTCCCCCGACTAAGATCTGGTAGCTTGGATATTTTCAGTGATAGGTAAATGTTGACCATTTAATAGCTGTCCTATATCCATGATTTCAAGCATCACAGTGATCCTCTGAGGTAGGTAATATAGACATTATTACCCATATTTTACTGATGAAGAAACTGAAGTTCAGAGAGTTAACTGACATGCTTACAGTCACATGGCATGCTAGTAGCAGAGATGGGATTCAAACCCACAGCTTCCTGATTCCAAGCCCAGCATTCCAACTACCATACAAAGCTGACTCTAAGAACTCCAGCTCCCTCGATAATCATGTTCTTCCTCTTGTACTTCCGCACAGGTGAGGGGCCGGGAGACTTACGAAATGTTGCTGAAGATAAAGGAATCCCTGGAACTCATGCAGTACCTACCCCAGCACACCATCGAGACCTATAGGCAACAGCAGCAGCAGCAGCATCAGCACCTACTCCAAAAGCAGTGAGTGCAGCCACACCCTCACTTTGCTGTATGTAGCTAAGAAGACAGCCTGAGTGGCAGGGATGAAGCCTCTCTAGCCTGCAGCCCTAGCAAGTTGGGGGCAATGTGGCATTACAGAGAGAAAGGACATTCCTCCTAGCATTGCTTCAGATATGGCTGGTTTAGGCCCTAGTCTCAGTGGCAGCACGCTGCCCAGACACAATGCAGCTGCTTTCTTGGCTTCACACCCCTCTTGCTTATTGTGTTAGGAAGGACAAAGCAGGAATGAGGTTGGAATTGCGGGTGAGGTGTGGACACAGTCTTCCTAACAAGATTTCCCACCCATGTCCCATATCCTGGGATGGGTGTTTGCTTTGGCAGTTCTGAATGTTAGTGGAGAAGGTTCAACTGAAGGTCCCAGGTGTCCATACCCCATAACAGAGCTAGAGGGCGTACAGGGTGCGGCTCTGGTTCAGCCAAAGCTGCATCTTCGCTAAACAAGGAGTAACAGAATGGGAGTCCAACATAAGCCTCCAGCAAAGCCCTGACAACGATTGATGAGAAAGGTGTGGAATTCTGCTGGCATGTATTTCTGTGTCACTCACTGGTAGATCAGTGGGCTAGGAAACAGAAAAAGTGTTTCAGAATTTCACAGAGGGGAAATTTTCTCCCCCTTGACAACCTAACAAGAGCTGAAGGCAGAAGCCATCATCCCATAGTGGGAGATGTGGTCTTTCCAGCGCAAAGCTCTTTTTCACGTTGTTCTCCTTCCTGATTGTGCCTCCCTATAGCACAGAGAAGCCAGAAATCAAAGATAGAGTTTGGGGGCTTGATGGAATCTCGAAGATTACCTAGCCTGCTACCCTGCCATTCCACAGGAAGACATTGAGTCTGAAAAGGAGGTTGTGTCTTGTCCAAGGTCACACAGCCAAGTAGTAGAAGACCCACGACTGACTGAATGGAGGAGGGAGGAAGGAGAAACAACATTTATTAAGCACTTACTATATGCCAAATGCTGTGCTAAATGTTGGGGTTACAAAGAGAAAACATGAGCTCATGTTCTCATTGGAGGAGCCGCTCATGTAAAATGGCCCTGAAAGGGCCAGGATGCTTAAAGCAGTCAGCTCCAGGGCAGACAAAAGGGTGAAGGGGTCTAGAAAGCATAGCTACAGACAGATGGAAGGTCTGGAGAAGTCAGGAGGCAGGGGAAGGGCAGGCCTGTATTTGGTGACTCCGAGCTCATCCAAGGGGCATGGCCTATAATGTCATTGTTCGGCCTGCCCAGGTGGTCTGGGCAGCCTGTGTTTTGGGACTCCTGGGAAAGCAAGGCAAGGAGGGACCTGGCTCCAAATCCTTCACTCCTGTTTGAAAGATGGAGATAGATGGGCCCAGAAAGTAAAAGGGACATGTCCAAAGTTTGAGAGCTTGTTAGTGGTAAATGAATTAGAACAGGATAAGAACTAGGCCTGTGGTTTCACTGACACAGGAAACTTCCAGAGGAGAAATCTCTCTCTTCGAATGCTAGTTGGCCTCTTTCCCTCTAATTATAGTCCTAGAGAATCACCCAGAGGAGTGAATGGTCTAGAAGTTGCTCAGGGTTGCAGAGGCAGACTTGAATCGGGCACATCACTGTTCTGAGGATGTGCTGCTCAGTGGCTGAACTAGGGAAAAATGTCAGGTCTTCTTGCTCCGGGGACAGACATTCAATCCATGGTAGTTAAAGAATATTGATAAGCTGGAGCGTGTCGAGAGGAGGGAAGTCAAGTGGTTAAGGGTCTGGAGCACCTTTTTAGGAGGATCCAGTACAGGAATTGGGTATGCTTAGCCTGGAGAAAGAAAACTCCAGGACGCTGATAGCCTTACCCCAGTGTCTGACGGACTGTTCTGTTGAATAGTGATTAGAATCTTTCTACTTGGCCCCAGAAGGCAGGACCAGGAGCAATGGGTACCCATTTCACAGAAGCTAATTGAAGATTCTTATCTGAGAAGATTTCCTAAAGACCAAAAAGTGACAACTGAGAAGGACTTTGGAAACTCTCTAGTCTAGCTCTTTCATTTCGAAAATGTAGAAACTGAGACCTTGGATTAGAAAATAAGTCATAGTTAATGAATTGACCCTTATCCCAAGAATAAAGCCCAGCTCTACTACCTTCCTTGCTAGACTAAACATAGCTCCTAATGTACCTTATGCAAATTAGCCTCCAAAAATGTCCACATTTGGCCACCATGTTAGAGTACACCAAAACGTCCCATGTCATTGGTTTGATCTCGCCTTTGAGGCTCTTAAAGAAATTGCCTAGCTTAAGGCTAAGAAGAGACAGAGAAGCAGGAAAAGACAATTGGGGAACTGGCACTTCATTTCTCCATGTGCCTGAAAGGATACTTACTCACCAGGTTAAGACCTTGTCCCTCAATGATATCAAGTCTCCAAACTTTGGGAGCCTAGGTTGCAGCAAGTGAAAAGTGAATAATTCAGACATGCTTATGAAATTCAAACTGAGTCGTGGTTACCTCAAGGCAAAGTATAATAAAGGATCTTGCCTGAGACAATTGAAGACTAGCTGTGATGATATAAATATAAACAGAAGCGGCATTACTGAGCTTACTAATTGTTTTTCTTCACACTGGGAATCAAGCTAGCTCAGTGGCCCATGGAGAAGAGTGAAATGAACAGGCATTTGCCTTTCTTGGTGGCAAATGTAAACTCATTTGGGGAGACGTTGGTCAATAAGTGACCATTTTTATGTCTGTTCTACCAAGGTTTGAGCTGGCCTTTGTGAAGAAATAGATGTCCATAAATAAGCTGTTTAAATATGATACACTGAATTCTACTGTAAGCAAGACAGACAATTGTTGGCAAAATGGAACTGAGGAGGTGGGGTAGACAGAATTCAGTTTGGTCACCATAGCCCATGGTGTCCTTGAAAGAAGACCATAATTCCTTCCAAGTTGAGTTTCTAATGGCCCAGGCTTTGGCTTAGTCCACTGGACCTGGGGATTTCCTTATTACCCTGAATAATAATCACTGGGCTTGTGACATGTTTGTAGGCAACGTAGCCCAGTGATGGCTCTCTTTTTAAAGAAGGTTCAAAAAGCAGAGTGTGTGTTGTTAGAACTTCCATTTTCTACATGAGGAAGCTTTGGTTCGGTGAGGATGAGTGACTGGCCCAGAATCCCACAGCTAGTCTTCAGGAGAGCAGAGATGGAAACAGAAGTGTCTTGACTCTAAATTAGGGATTCTTTGTGCTGAACCAAGCTACACCCCATCTTGCCCTCTTCTCTTCCTTTGTTGCTTGCTTTCTCCCCCTCTTCTTCTTTTCTCCTCTTTTCCCTTCCTCTCTCCCATTTCTCTCTCTCCCACTTTTCTCTCTTTCTTCTTTTCTCTCCCCTTCCCTCCCCCCTCCTCCTTTCTCTCTCTCTCTCTTCTTTTCTCTCTCCCTCCTCTCTCTCCAGTTTATTTTTTCTTCCTCCTCCCTTACCCCAAGTATATAGAATGAAAATTTTTTTGAGGATTGAAGGAACCTGAATAGTCATTTATTCTAATCAGTTCTTTTTACAGATGAGGGAACTGAGATCCATAGAGAGCAAGCATCTTGTTCACACTCACTTGACTCCATCTCAGGGGCAGGAGTTAGCAAACACAAGCGAATCTATCATTATGGACATGATGAGATATGCAAACCAGTACATTTGGGAGACTTAGCCCAGCTTGGGGCTGCTGACAGAGCTGCCCTTCTTAATTACTTAATTACCCTGCCAGGTAACAGAGAGGCCCCCTCTGGGAGAGAGCCACACTTGTGGCTGGTTTTCTCTGTGTTCAACACTCAGCCTTGGCCCAGGGAGTCCTTTTGGCAGTTAGACTGGAGGCTCAGGGAGCACAAAGGCAACCCTGTCAGGCTTGAAAAAGCCCAAGGAGGGATTTTCAAGGTTACATTTCAGCATCATATGCACCCAAATCTCTCCAGGCTGGCAGAGAGGTGGCTTTCTGCCTGTGCTGGTGATGGGGCAGGTGGGTGAGAGGTAGCCGCATCATCCGAAACAAGATGTTGTGCTATCGACGACTGGAGCCTAGGGGGAAGGTATCTGGGTGAGGACTGAGCATTGTTGGGAGGACTCTTCCATATTTAGCAACATGGGCAAGCCTTCTGGTGGTTGGAGACAGCACTTTGTCCCTGATGCCATGATGTTCCCACGGCTTTTGGGCCATGTGATCACTGTCCCACTGGCACTGTCTCTTTTCCCCTCTCCCACTTCCCTCTCCTCACTCCCTACATGCTCCTTCCCAAGTAGGGGGAAGAACTTCCAAGTCTTCAAGTACTAGGTAAATAGCAGCTATGATTATATACATTAAAAAGAGGGAAATTATCAGGATAAAGAAGAGAGCCTTTAGGGGACACAGTGAGAGCTGGTGCAGGGACCCAGAGACCTGAAGGCCAATGTCAGGCCCTTCCAAGCTGTGTGACTGTGGACAAATCTGAGCCTTAGTTTTGACATCTGTCAAATGGTGCTAATAATAGTACTGGGCCCATGGGAGGTCCTGTATGTAAGAGGAATTGCAGACATTTAGTACTCTGTGAATGGGAGCAGGTATAATTCAGAGCAGTAAGAGGAGGAGGAGGAAGAGGGAGATGACTTTCTCAGCTGAGAGGAAAGGAAGAAAGATCTGGGCTGAAAGGAGGGCCTCCCTGGGGAGTGTTCTCCTACTGGAGAAACAGGAGCAGCTGACAGGATCGAGATCTGACTCCCAGGCTATTGGAACAAGGCTCCCAGAAAGGGAATTTCCATGAGCCCATTGCTTTCCGGTGAACAAAAAGGGCTGACATCTCTAGACTACATGCATGCTAGGCTTTGTTGTACATGTGGCCCTGAGCTCAGTAACAGAAATACTTTACATGTTATCACCTGTTTTTCTTGCTGTGGACAAACTAACCTTGGCTCCTGGGGCTATAAGTGTGGGCTTTTAACTGAAGACTGGAAACTAGCTATGTTCAGTGTGTGACCTTCTGATCTACCAGCATCAGTGTGTACTGTGTGTCATGGGCTTACTCATGTGTGTCTCTGATGCCTAACACCAATCTCTAGAAAACATATTGTGGAAGCTTTTGGGGGGAGATTTTGATTTTTTTCCAGCTGTTCCATTTTCATGTAAATCCCCCAAAGGTGTCATAAATGAGTAGAGCAAGGAATATGGAAATCTAATTCTTTGACAGTCATTTGAAAAGAATAAATCAGCTTGGAAAATGACTGTAATAGCCTGCAATTTCCTTAGGAGAAACGATAATGCTTTTGTTCTGGGAGGAAATCAGTTCTGTGCCCCTTTTTAAGTGAAGAGAAATTAGTTATATTGAGCAAAGGAGAGGCAAAGGAGCATATTTTCTCCTAGGTGATGGTGAAATATTTGCGATGTAATTACATCACTTAGTTTTTCTCCTCTGTTTTTCTTTTGCTTCATCATTCATTCTCTTTTGCATAACATTTTTTTCCTCTGGTAATCTCTGTCTCTTTCCCCCTCCAATATCTTCATGACCAATGGCTTGGTATTGGTATGTGTTTCATCCCTATACAACATTTACAGGAGGACATGGGGCAAGATTTGGGCAAGACCAAGAGGCCCAGATGAGTTGCAATTTGTATTTTTGGAGGGAATATCCAGCTTGATGAAGCCTCTGATCCATTAGCATAGGAGAGTATTAGACATCCTCTTAGGGACCCTTAATTTTTTGAGTGATATAGAGGCTTCTATCCAGCAGTAATTTAACTGAATAGCTTTAATAGATAGAATTTTGACCTTTGAAAAAAGATGACAACCTGGGTTACAATACCAACTTTGACATTATGAGCTTAAGTAACCATGGGCAAGTCATTTAACCTCAGTATGTCTCTACCAACTCCCTAGAACTTATCAAAGTGATAGCAATATAACCATATGTATTGGTGGAAGGAATTTCCATTCTAAGAGTTCACTAGGCTGACAAAATCACAGAGATACAAAATGAGATATTGAAATAAAGCCAGGCCCATCCTCCAGCTGCACAGTTCTGCTCTGCTCAGTCTTGTCCATTTACTTTTTGGTTCCTGTGCTTTAGAGTCTGCTATTTCCAATCTCTAAGCAGGTCATAAGGTCATAAGTTTGAAGCCAGAAGGACACAGACATCATAGGACCATAGATCCCAAGCCACAATGGATCCCAGAGATCATCTAGTGGAATCTCTCAGAATAAGGTTACACTGACCCAGAGAGGTCAAACCCACTTGCCAAAGTCACCAGGATAATAAGAGATGGGTTATACACCCTGTCCTCTCACTCCACACCAAGGACTTCTTCCTCTGAACCATGGTAGATAATCGGGCATGAAGGAATTTCTCACCATTTCAGAAAACAAAGCTCCATGTTATGATTATTAGAATGGTGGGCTCTCATAAGAAAGAAAACCTCCACTCCATGCAAGAGGCAAAAAGACAATCCAAAGATTGTCAGGAAACCCCTCGAAAATGTGACATTAATGAGTCTTGAATCCTACAAACTGTTCCTCTGTAGAGAAGACCCACTGAATTTTCCTTATTCATTGTCCTGATCCAGTAATGTAGACATAGCTCATGAAAGTGGTACTAGATTATGACCCAGTCTTCTGAGCAATGAATTGCATTGGACTTTTTGTTGGTTCGATGCAGGACAAGTTTTATTTAATTTAACAAAAACATAGAAGAGGCTTGTATTTGAATCTCTCAATAGTCAGGAAAACTCCCTTGCATTTTCTGGAGGCGATCCCTCCTGGGCACCACCATTGGATTGCTTTTTGAGTGTCTTGCTCAGAAAGGATGCTTAAGAAATATTGGGTGAAATGAGTTAAGTTCTCAGTAGCCAGTCTTCAAATGAGTTCAGCTGGAGTGCTCACCAAGCTTTGCTTGGAGTCTTTCTGAAACACAAATGATGACCAGGTGAGACCTGAAAAACCTCTTGGTCTTTCTTGGCAAACACTAGTCAACGGCATTTTGCCACACTCGGAACATTAAACTTTTGCCTTCATTAGGCAGAAGTTGCTTGTATTGGGATGATCCAGAGTAGTAAGGTCAGCCAACAAAGTAACTAAAGGGATTAAGCCTTTTCTGAGGAAGATTTCTCCACCTTTTTCTGGGAACACAGACTACTCATTAATGAGAGCTTAGAATGGTGTGATGGCATAGCCCACAAGCAGGAAAGATCCCGATTTCTTCATCAGTCTGGGTTCACGGTTCTTGTTCAGGCTTTCTCAATTATCTTTAATAGAGAACGTGGAATAATTGGGGCTGATGACATTTTATGTGCTATTAAATCTCTCTCCTTTTTTTTTTTTCTCTCCATACACTTGCCAACACATTCTCAGAGTCCCCTGCAGGGGAGGGCTTGGGGAGATTTCTTCATCTAGCCTTCCCATACCATGGTCATGAAGGTAGGAGGTGCATGGCTTTCTGTTTTCATTTGAATTTGATTTTCACAGTCCTAAGCCTTCATCTTTTCTTTTCTTTGGTTCCTTCTCTACAGTCTCCTTTCTGCCTGCTTCAGGAATGAACTCATGGAGCCCTGCAGAGATGCTCCGAAACAATCCGACGTCTTCTTTAAACATTCCAATCCCCCAAACCCATCAGTCTACCCATAAAACACCACTTCTGCCTTCTGGAGTGTGGGGGTGGGGTGGTGTGTGTCTGTGTTGTTCATTCAGCCCTGGGAAGCGGGAGTGAATAACACTTTGGTTCTGAGACCTAGAGCCAGTAGTGAAAGCGAGCTCCTGAAGGGACTCAGAATTCTTATCTCAAAGACACTTTCTGCAGATCCCAGCACCCAGCACACAATGTTCACTGACTGACTCACTGACTGCCCAACCTCTGAGCTGGAGAGCTGGCATTGGTTGGTCAGGCACCACAAAGTACAACGTTTGGTGGATCCCTTTTCTGTTACTTTCTGTCCTGTTCGCGACATATCTTGGGTGCTTTTGAGCTGGTCTCAATCTTTAAAAAGCCTTTTTAAAAGAGGAAGAAAAAACCTGTTTTTCAGATGTTCTCATTGTTCAATGTTTAAATATCCAGCCAGTGCCTGAGTGGCTCAGTCTGGCCTGTCTAATGCTGGTCATGGAGTATTATGGTAGTAGGAGCTGACTAGGATGTTAGAGTACAGCCCTGCTGGGCAGAGAGAGGTGATGAGAACACAAAATCACTTAGATGTTGTGTCCTAAGCCCTATCCCTGAGAAAAGATAGATCTTGATACCTTCCCTCCTTGCCTGGTCTTGGGGGTCCCAGGAAGCAGTCTCGAGGGCCTGGGCTCCCACCCTGGGTCTTTTTAGTGTACAATCTTCTTCCATCTGAGTTTTGAAAGACTTTCCTTAAATACTTTTTATTTTTGACAACCTAAGAGGGGCAAGTATAGTCTAACGGTTTGTTGAGAAGGAGGATTGGTCAGTTCCTGTGACTGTAGTACCCCTGGTTGGCTGGTTACTTGCCTGAGGACTGTCCCAAGCAGTTTCTCTGATGGAGGGTCTAACGGCCCTATTCTGAATAGAGAAGGGCCTTTTGAATTGGGTCTAGAGCCTCCTGGTCTTCTCATAAAGCCAGACACATTCTGGATATTTAATGATGATATTTTCCCAGGAAGCTTTGTGTGTTGACAAATTGAAAAATGAACCCTCCATAGGAATGAAATCCCTTCCCATTCTGGAGAGTGGAAAGTCTAGCTTTTTTTTTTTTTGGTAACTTTACCTGAGCAATGGTTTAAAGAATCTCAACGTTTCTCATAAATTTTTAAGATGTTTTAAATGAGTAATCCCTGGGGTGTTCAAACAAAGTCCCTGTTTCTTTTCAATACCCAGCTGGTTGCTTTGTGTCAATGCAGAGCTGTCCTGTGAGGCTGTTGCTATCAGATGTGTGATTGTTCATTTTCAATAAACTTTTGCATCTTGGTTTATCTTGAGGATTTCTTTGCTGTCTCTCTTCCTTAAAGGTGTGTGTTGACTTGCTCATGCTCTGAGAGCCATGTCTATACCTGAAGCATCAGACAGTTACTGAAGGCTCCAGAGCTGGGCAAGGACCTTAGATGCCATCTAGCATAAGCCCTCGTTTTGGAGATGAGGAAACTGAGTCTGAGAAAAGCTGATGATTCCCCTGAAGGCAAACTTTGGGATGTGAAAAGGAAGCTCAAGTATTTGAACTCAGGTCTTTCTAACTCAAAGTCCTGTACTCTGTCTACCATCTCCTCCAGCTGCTTCTCCATCCTGAACCTTCCTGTCAATCTCACATTTGAAAAGTCTATCAGAAATTGAAATTAAATACTCTGGCCTCTAGTAGAAACTATTTAATGGCTTATAGTAGACACTTTTCTCTTCTCTTCTCTTCTCTTCTCTTTGTGATACACTTTTTAGTTGTTTTGGTTTGGCTTTCGTTTCCTCCGTGGAGATGACTGTCAGTGGCTTAGTCATCACACCCACCAATTCTTCCAGTCCCCGAGGATAAGGTCATCTGGGCCAGGTGACTTAGATTCTTCAAGACCACTGGGTGCCCTCTTACTCTCTCCTTAAATTTATCTTAGGATGATTTGGTTTAAGTAGGAAACCCAGCCTCGAGTAAAGTCCTCAGCGCCCAAGATTAAATGAAAAAAAACATCTTGGGTTTACTTGGATGTTCATTAAGAAAATGTGCAATTTTATACTTTCTTCATGATTTTACTTGTTCTTTCATTCTTTCTAATTTTTCCCCATATCTCAGGTTCTTACTTAGCCAATACTTTTATGCAGTAGCCTATCTCCAATTTTATCTCAGAGTCTCAAGGACTCATCCTCTCAAATAGACATGTAAATTAAA
Organism: Phalanger gymnotis; assembly: GCA_028646595.1. Classification (NCBI taxonomy): domain Eukaryota; kingdom Metazoa; phylum Chordata; class Mammalia; order Diprotodontia; family Phalangeridae; genus Phalanger; species Phalanger gymnotis. The sequence goes on along the minus strand of CM053626.1, from coordinate 5,649,664 downwards.
TTATCCATTCATTGGTCTAACTGGTCTTTGTTACTGTAAGGGTTAACTGGTGATCCATCTTCAGCCAAAGGATGATAGCAAAGCTATGATGCTCTCATGTGGTCATCGCACCAATCTCCATTTTCTGCAGATGGTTTCTCACAAGATTGGCTGGGTGCTTTGGGCCTAGCTGCTAAGGAGAAAGAGAATGCCCTCATATAGAGAGGATGTCCCTGGGCAACACAAGACCTTAGTGCAACCAGGGGGTCCTCATTTTATTATGTCCCTTTTACAGTCACTTCATCATCCTTCCCAAATCCCTTGGAGCTAGGTCTGTGTTTTGTCCTTTTCACCCTTCATCTTAGCCAAGGTTGCAAATGTGACCTTCTGCTAAAGACCTGGGAAAGACAAAATGGGCTTAGTAAAGACTAATGGAAATGTTTGGAAACTGAGCCTTTAGAAAGAAGGCCATGGCAGCCTCTCCATGGGTGCTGCAGAGAGATGGGGGATGAACCGAGCCAAGGCAGAGGGAGCCTGCCTTGGGCAAAACCGGGAAGTATTTTAGGGTCTCTTATGGAACTCCAGTTTTTTTCTTTCTTTTCTACTCCCCCCCACCAATTCCAAACTCCCAACCCTCAGTTGGTCTCCCTTCCTTGTCTTCTTCAACTGCATACTGCTACCACGTGCTTACCACCTTCCTATTTATGAGTATTTCTCTCAGGAAAGGATCTCACAAACTCAACCATACTCAGGTGTCAATGGCTCATGAGATTTTACGAGTTACTTTCCTGGGACAACGGGAACTAATTTTTGCAGAGATCAAGAGGTCATATGCCCAAGTAACCAGTGTCTGGTTGTAGACTTTCAAGCATCAGTCAAACCAAATGGTGGTGAAGGTACAGGGGTGTGTGTGTGTGTTTTTCATGTGAGGGCCCTCTAAAGTCCCTGAAATCTTACCTGCAAACATACAGAAAAAGCTTACTTCATGTTACTTTGCTTTTCCCCTTTTCATCCTCTCCCTAATTCTATTATTCCTCTTCCTCCTACCCTTCATTTTCCTCCTTTCTCCTTCCATCCTGTTTTCTTCCTCTTCCCTTCCTTACTCTATTCCTGCAATTTCCTTCCTTCTTCCTTCTCTTTCCTTTTTTCTCCTTCCTTTCTCTTACTCCTTCCATTCTTCTTTGCGTTTATGCCTATTTTTCTCTTCCACTTCCTATTCTTTTCCTTCTTTCTCTCCTTCTCTGTTTCCCTCCCTTTTTTGCATTTCCTTTCTTCCCTCCTTCATTTTTTGCCTTCTTTTTTCCATCCTTTCCTTCTTTAGTTGCTTCTTCTCCTTGCCTTTCTCCTTTCTTACATACTATCCTTCCCTCCATCCTCCCCTTCCTACCCTCCTTTCATGCCTTCTTGCCCTTGTCTTCTTTCTCTACCTCCCTGCTTCTGTCAGAATGTTGATGCCAGCCAAGGTTTGCTCCTCCAGCTGGAAGGGCTCCCCCATGCAGCTCCATATTTCTACTCAATCCATTGACAAAAAGTCCATTGGGTAAAATGGTTGAAATGCCCAGTGCTCTCAGGGGACAGTGCCATCATTCACCTTCCCCATTTGTGTCCCCACCCCCCCACCCCAGAGAAAGCAGAGATCTCTTCTTGCTTTCTTCTAGATCCTGTAGGACCTGGGCCATCCAGCCCACCTTCCTTTAGGCAACTTTGGCCTGACTCCCAATCCACAAGTGCTCTGAGTCTGAGTTTGCTGAATAGATGGTGATTGACACTTTTCTTAACTTTCCTGTTCGTTTAACTCAGCTGTACTCCTACTGCATCATGTGAAGCAAACAAAATGCTGCTACTGTTTCTGACCTTGCCACTTCAAGAATAAAGGAGCCTTTTCTGACATCCTTTCTCTCTCTCCACCCCACTTCCCTTTTTCTCTCCCTCTCCTTCCCTCTCTCTCTCTTTCCCCTTCTTTCCCTCTCCTCCTCCTCTGTTTCTTTCTTTATCTCTTTCTTTATCCCTCTCCCTTTCCTTCTCTTTCTCTCTCTCCTTCTCTCTCCCTATCTCCTTCTCTCTCCCTTTTCTTTTCCCCCTTGAAATCTTTCCTTTCCATATTAAGGGTGACATATTCAGAATTCCTGGTTTGCCTATCTTTTGAAAGTGTTTCTACTGATTTAAAACACACACACACACATTTGACAACTTGTAAGCCTTTTCTGCAATCTCCATTCACTGTCTCACCCACATGTTCTCCTTCCTGGATTTCCTGTGGGCCTTTATGGCATTTCAGGAGTTTATATTATAAAAGTTTGTGAAACCTCTGTTTGTTCTTTCCTGTTACTTCTTACTTGGGACATAGCCAGTATCTCCTGCCCTCTGCCTCAGGTACGTGGGTGTTACTAACAATCATTTAGTTAATTGACTCCCTACTCCTCAAGTCATGGTTCTATCCAGCAACATTCATCTAGTCCCTGCAGTGACAGAGAGGTGAGACCACACGGCCCAATTCCACATTCCAGGTAGTGTCGTCCCCTTTTCTTTATCCTACAGTAATCTGTTTCAGAGCTACTTGTATCCTAGAAAAAGTTTCCTTTGATTCTTGTCGTACTGCCTTCCCCACTTCCCCCCATCAGTGAGCAGGGGATGTGATGTTAGCAGGACATTCCCAGAATCCGTTGATGGTAAGCTTTTCCAAAATCACCTACCAATGGCAAAGAGAAAACACCTAGAACGTCAGCTCCCTGATGACTAGGGACAGGTCAAATCCAGATCTTCCTGGCTCCAAGGCTATTGTCATAAACAGAAAGCCACGTTGTTTTGCAGGCACCCTGGGAGACTTTTCAGCCATAAACGAGGATCTATACATGGAAATGGGCAAAGATTTCAAGGTCTATGAACTTGGAAGGGGGAAAGATACATCTTTATTTTTCACTAATCTCCAACGGAAATTTGGCATTTCCTTCAATTATGAATAAACAATTCCATGATCTTTGCCAAGAAAACCCCATGGACAGTACATGGCATCATGAAGAGCCAGACATGACTGAACAAAAATACCAAATCTGAGAAGGGGCCCATAGGTTTTGCCACACTGCCCAAGGAATCCATTAAAAAAAGGTTAAAAACATCTGCTACAGATGTGAGTCCTTGGCAAACCCCAGTGAAAACTATACTTTTAAAAGTTATAATAAATTTCTAGCTCTGTCAAAGAACCGCAAAATTCAAACAACCCTCCTTATCTCCTACCAGACCTTTAAAACATATTCAGCCTGGGGTTTGAATCCTGCTGCCAGGTTCCCAAATGTGGGTTCTTCATTTTTCTTAACCTGTAGAATGAGAAGGTGGACAAGGGAATCTATGAGACCTCTTCTCTCACAGTGACCCAATATACATTACTGATCACCAATACTTATGGCAGAGTCAATGCTTGGGCAAGTGAGAAGCTATTAAAACTCTTGTTGGTCATAACTTAATTTCTGAAAATTGGAATCACTTTTATCTTGAGTCTTTAAGCCTAGGGGCTATGCTAATATATCATACATTTATGTGTGTAAGTAATAAGAACCCATATTTATATCAAGTCTCGAAAACCACTTTAAACTCAAACACTGTGGAATAGGCACTATAGGTATTGTCATCCCCATTTAAAAGATGAGGAAACTGAATCCCAGAGAGGTTTAGAGATGTGCCTGTGGTCACAGTTCATAAATAACCAAAGTAGCATTTGGACACAACTCTTCCTGCCTCCAAGTCCAATACTTTTAAAGACTGGGGTCTTTAAGGTGAATCTTTCATGGAGGTTGACATTCCAGTTTAATCTGACCACAAGAACAAAGCCAAAGGGCCAGGAAGGGGAAGAAGACAATGGATAGATCTTTGACTGCCTAACCTCTGATTAAACTGCAAGCTAGGACCTCATTCCAGTACTAGAATGTTTTAGGAAGAAACGTCTTCTGGGAGAATTGAGTCAGGATGAAACAATGTTGGATTGGATGTCAGGAGTTGTAGCTGTGTGTCTAAGATCATCCATCCAAAGTGTTTTGTAAGCCTCCCAGCTTTGTAGGAATAGGAGCTGCTGCTGGTCTCTTCACTCTACCAGGTAGGCATTTGTTTTTAAAAGCTAGGCCACCCTCGCAGCATCTGGGATTCCAAAAAGTGGAGAAATACCCTGAATCGTGGAGCTGATTATTGAGAGAGGAAAACCAGGGATTGGTTTCTGATAGGCTGACAAGCAGATTTTTCTCTGCCCCCAAGACAGTCACTTTCCTGGGCAGAGATGCTCTTGGTATTCCAGAATGATATTCCAAGGTCTGACCTAGAACATAGTATCTGAGAACATTGGATTCCTGGTTAGGATCTTCATGTAGCAAACACAGGTGTGGCTGAGTGCCCAGAGACCTCTGCTTTTCCAGCCATTTTCTGCCTACTGCACATGGTGCAGGAAGCTCTGATGGAATGCCCTGGGCTGGAAGGTAGCATCAATGTGTCTGTGCACCTATTGCTTCCCTCACATGGTGGGCTTTGGGTGACTTTATAGTCAGCAGAAGAGGGAGGGGCTGGAGAGGGGAAGCGAAAGGAAGGATTTGGTGCAAACTGACTCTCAACAGACTCCACGTTGTGGGTCTTGGAGAAACACTCACAGGGAAAAAGAAAAGGCATTTGGATGCTTCCTCAGTTTTTGTCTAGTAACCTCCATCTTCCTTGGCAGAGGCATAATTCCAGCTGGGAATACTTTTTCTAGCTGACGTATGAAGAGTTAGTTTGTGCTCTCTCACACCAACCCCAGAATGGTCCTCTGGCCCGAGCCCCATGCCACCAGCTAGCTGAACTCTTCAGGACCGAGGGGGCCCCATTCTTCTGTCTCCTACCACTCTCTTGGCTTCTCCTCTCATGCCTCGTGCATTTCTATTCCAGGACCTCGATGCAGTCACAAACCTCCTATGGCACCAGCTCCCCACCTTTGAGCAAAATGAACAGCATCAACAAACTCCCTTCCGTCAGCCAGCTCATTAACCCTCAGCAGCGCAATGCCCTCACCCCGACGGCCATCCCTGATGGCATGGGAGCCAACAGTAAGTCATTCTTTGGGCATCATTTGGAACACACTATGTGTTGTTGACTGCAGGAGAGCTCTGGAATATGATTGGGGAATGGGGCTGGTATGAGTGAGGGGGCAGAATCAAGGCCCAAGAGAGCTGGATGCCATGAGAGGCCATACACTGTGAAGGGCACTCATCTACACCACTGTGGACACTCCTTCCACCAACACTGATGGTACCCCCTATAACTCTTTAGGGCCTTAAGGTCATAGATTTTGAGGTCATTTAAATTGACCTTAGAAGCCACCTAGTCCAATCTCATTTTCCAGGTGAGGAAACTGAGAGAATAAGTGACTCACCAAGGTTCATACAGCTAGCAAGGGTGAGAGGCAAGGTTCAAACTCAGGCTTTCCTGAGTCTACTTGCAGCACCCAAGGGCCCCACCTTTATTCTCATCCTGTGTGTTGTCTTCCTGTGTTTTGCCCTAAATCCCTTCGAGAAAACCAACCCAAGGCTCTGGGCATAAATGAGCTTTCCCCTAGTTAAGGTGACGTATTCCCACTTGAGCTAGAAAAGGCTTGGGCACCTTCGTCTTTAGATGGACAAACTTTTCCCTTGCCCTGATCCTAAGGGACAAAGGCTCACTTCAGGGCAGCCCCTTTGGGATAGAATAGGAATGGGCAGAAGGAATTTAGCAATGCAGGAAGGGATAGAAGGAAGAGTAAAAGAATCAATGGAGACAGCTTAATGTAGGAAGAGGGCTCGGAGCCAGGGCACCTGGATTAGTAAACTCAGTCTTCCATTAACTGTAACTGGGTCCTGGGATTAGCCACTGTGCTAAGCCACCTTCCCTGGGCTCCAGACAAATTCTCTCCAGGTTCCCTGCTATGTTCAACAGTCAACATTATCACAATACCAGCCTCCTCCAGTTCTCACCTTATGCATTGATAGAAAGAAACTGGGCCAAAAATAAATGTGCTGAGATATCCAGGGGACCTGTCCAGCCACATCAGCTTACCCTGGATGCTCTGTTTGAGCAGAAGTATCCTAAGAAGGCTCAGTCCCCCAAGGAGAGAGACAGTGAACAGGGAAACAGATGCCCCAGATTGCTGCCATCTTAATCCCAGGCACTGGCATCTGGCACTTGGCACACAAGGATGTCATTGGATACTACACCCCAGGGAAAGAGGAGATAGGATTATCTACTTCAGGCTGGAAGAGACTGAGTTCTGATCCAGCCTTTTCATTTTACACATCCTGAGGCTGGGATTTGCCCAAAATCACACAGATAGAAAGGCAGTAAGAGGATTCAAATGCAAGGTCTCTGATTCCAAATTCAGAGTCTCTTAAACATCTCCATCCCTCATCTGAAAACTGAGAGGATTTGGACACCAGTCTCTTCCAGCTCTGGCTTTCTGTGCATTGTGTAGAAAAAGAGAGAGAGCATCACCTTGGAAGTCTGAGAGGTGATGATTCAAATCCTGCCTCAGACACAACTCCTTGTGGCCTCAGTGCCTCACCTTTGAAATGAGAATGGGGGAATAGCAGCTGACCCGTAAGGTCCAACCACCTCAGAATCTAGGATGCTAATTCTTTGCTTTTACTATGAGACTCTCACTTTCCTGCTGTCTGATTACACAGAACATTGTCTTGCATGAAAAGTTCTAGAAATTCCTTGCCTACCTCACAACCCAGCCAAAAGAAGTCTGTTGGGTTCACAAGGGTGTGTCACCAAGTGGTGCCTGACAGTGGGAGGCAGTAGGGGGTAGGGGGGAGGGAGCTTTGGTTTCACAATTGGCAGACTTGCCTCTTACGCTTACTATACATGTGATAGTGGTTGTTTCCTCTAAAATGAGACAGGTGGGCTAGATGGCTTAGGACACTAATGTCTCAGATAATGAGGTAACATGGCACATGTTAGGTGCTTTAGAAATGTGTACCCCCCCATGAGGTCCCACCTTAACTTACTTTTCTTCCATGGGCCTCAGTTTCCTCACCTGTCAAATGAGGAAGAGGGAGAGGAGTGCAGATCAGTCTAGAATCATGATCCATGATCTCTCTGTGTCTTCCTTTTTTTTTAACTAGTTCCGATGATGGGTACTCACATGCCAATGGCTGGAGATATAAATGGACTCAGCCCAACACAGGCCCTGCCTCCTACCCTTTCCATGCCCTCCACATCCCACTGCACACCCCCACCTCCATACCCCACTGACTGCAGCATCGTCAGGTGAGTACCCAGACTCCCCGTTCTGACGTGCAGCCCTGGGCTGCCAGGTGGCTGGACCTTGGGGATCAAATCCACTGACACAGATCTAATGGAGAGGCAGTTATGCCAATTCACCAATGGAGAAGCCTTTATTAAGTGCCTACTGTGTTCTAGTCACTATGCCAGCTGTTTGTCACAGCAGTGGCATCTTCTTCTCTGAGTCTGTCTCCTGCCATCCTGGAGAGATCAGTCACAGAAAACCCACCCAGCCCTGCTTTTAAAGGATGAGATTTGGAGTCAGTCAGAAATCTTGAGAGCTTATTACATGCATTTCTTAAGTGCTTTCTTTCCATGTGCTGGGCAATGTTATCCTAAGGGCTTGGGAAACAAAAAGAGGCAAAGATAGTCCCTGCTCTCCAGGAGCTCACGATGATGCAGTAGGGGAGACACCAGCAAACCACTCTGTACAAACAAGGTGTAGACAGGATAAACTGGAATCACCACGGGAGCATTAAGGGGAATCTAGATTATTGTGTTAGAGGAGCCGCCAGGGGGCCAGAGCCACTGAATCCCAGAGAATGTAGGGGAAGTGAGGGCTAATGAGACTGGAAAGGTAGGAGGGGGCCAGCTTCTGATGGACTCTCACCACATGTCCATATGTTCATTTTCATTCTTTCACTCATTCATTCAACAAGTATTTGTGATGAATGAACAGAGGAAGTGGATGTGTAGATGTGGCTTCTCCCCACCCACACCCTTGTGTCCTCATCTACCTGCCACTGCCCCCTCCCCACGTCCATGTGATCAGTTTGCAGCTGGAATGGGCTTCCTGAGAAAGCATTCATTCACCCTTGCTGCCTCGCTCCCTTCCTTTCCATCCATCCTTACTGCTCACAGCTTGAAGCCAGCTAGGACTGGGTTGTATGGTAGGAGAGAAGAGACTAGCCCTCATTTGATGGGTAATTCCCAGAGGAGGAAAGCCCCTCTGCCAACGAAGGTTGCCCAGAGCATTGAGAAGGTAGTTAGCTGACTCAGGGTCACACAGCCAGAATATGTCAGAGGTGGGTCTGGAAGCCAGGTCTTCCTAGCTTTGAGGCCAGCAATTCTCTCTCTCTCCACTACTGAATGCTGCCTCTCCAGCCACTAGGAAGAGGAGAGAAATGTGAGCCCTGTCCATGCTAGTCCAATTCAGGTCCCCTGGATTGCCACAGTATGTATCTTACTGGCAAACTCATCTCTAGAGGGGAACAGTTTCCCGAAAGGTTCAATCTATGGAGGGCCAGGTGATACTTGGCCTGGATGCCCATTGACCTGGGCTAGAGTTGCATCCAAAATCATTGGCTGGCTTCCACAACATGGCTTTTTCTGCCCCCATCCCCAGAGCAGTTGCCAGAGGGTCGAAGGTTGGGATTTCCTTTTTCTGGCCGGAGCAGTCAGGGTGAACTCTCGTTTTCTGTTTCCTCCTTCCTCCCCCCTCCCCCTGCAGCTTTTTAGCGAGGTTGGGCTGCTCATCCTGTCTGGACTATTTCACGACCCAGGGGCTGACCACCATCTATCAGATTGAGCATTACTCCATGGATGTAAGTAACTGTCAGCTTTGCCTTTCAGTTCCATTTTTGTTCCACCCGCCCTCTGACATGTATCACCCATGTCTTGGGGCTCAGAAGGCCTCCAGTTTCTCATGGAGTTTTTCCACTGAGTCAGAAGGGTAGCAACAATGACAAACAATAATTACAAAAACTGACACTGGCAGAGAGCTCTAAGACTTCCAAAGCATTTCATGTATGATCTCAACAAAAGGTGTTTTTATTGTCCCTGTTTTACAGATGAGGAAACTGAATTTCAGAGAGGTCAACTGACTTGCCTGGATAGTAGTAAAGGCAGAATTTGAACTCAGGTCTTTGACTGCAAGTCTAGAACTCACAACTCCACTTTGATGTAGGAAGGCTCTGGCGGCATGTCTATTAGTGGCCTAGGAGCCGATCCTCCTCAACTCATAACCATTTACCAAATTCCTACTGTGTGCCAGACTATTGTACTAGAACCTGTGGGAACTAGAAGAAAAGCTTCTCTCCCTCCCC